>CM053578.1:45816921-45947932 GCA_028646485.1 Cryptoprocta ferox
AAGAGGCTGTCTTTTTTGCATTGGATACTCTTTCCTGCTTTGTCAACGATTAATTGGCCGTACATATGTGAGTCCAGTTCTGGGCTCTCTTATCTATTCCATTGGTCTATGTGTCTGTTTTTGTGCTAATACCATAGTATCTTGATGATTACAGCTTTGTAGTAGAGGCTAAAGTCTGGGATTGTGATGCCTCCCGTTTTGATTTTCTTCTTCAATATTATTCAATTAGAATAATTCAATTCAATAATAATAATTCAAGAATTATTCAATATTCTTATTCAATATTCAGTTTGGCTATTCGGGGTCTTTTGTGGTTCCATACAAATTTTAGGATAGTTTGTTCTAGCTTTGAGAAGAATACTGGTGCAATTTTGGTTGGGATTGCATTGAATGTGTAGATTGCTTTGAGTAATAATGACATTTTAACAATGTTTATTCTTCCGACCCATGAGCATGGGATGTTTTTCCATTTCTTTGTGTCTTCTTCAATTTCCTTCAGAAGTTTTCTATAGTTTTCATTGTACAGATCTCTTACGTCTTCGGTTAGGTTTATTCCTAGGTATTTTATGGTTTTTTGTGCAATTGTGAATGGGATCAATTTCTTGATTTCTCTTCCTGTTGTTTCATGTTGCTTCATTATTGGTGTATAAAAATGCAACCGATTTCTGTACATTGATTTTGTACCCAGCAAATTTGCTAAATTCATGTATCAGTTCTATAGGCTTCTGGTGGAGTCTGTTGTGTTTTCCATTTTTTTGTTTTTTTTTAATGTTTTATTTTTGAGAGAGAAAGAGGAGAGAGAGAGAGAGAGAGAGAGAGAGAGAGAGAGAGAGAGAGAGAGAGAGAATCCGAGGCAAGCTCCAGGCTCTGAGCTGTCAGAACAGAGCCTGACATGGGGCTCAAACTCACGAACTGTGAGATCATGACCTGAGCTGAAGTTGGACACTTAACAGACTGAGCCACTCACTTGATTTTTATGCAAGAACAAGAACAAACAAAATCAAGATGCTGAACATTCAACCAATACTGGAAGAGTGGTGATAAATTGGATGCCTAGGAGGTCCTGGTGAGGATGGCCAGACAGCAGTGGGTGATGGAGGTAATGAGACCAAGATGATGATTTGGACTCTAAGTGCAGAACAATTACTCAAGAAATTTAAAAAGGATACTGTTTGTAAGCTTGCAACCCTATGTATATATCCAGAAACAGGTATGTTTTTCTAGGAGAGCAAAAATGAAACACTTAGTCCAACTGAGTGTCATTTACATCATATATATTATAGACGGGATTTTTTTTAAATTGCAGGAAATTCTGAACTAAAAAAAGGAAACACATCAATCATCAATCAGTAGCATAGCTAAAAACGCAAGGTGTTAACAGGAAAATTATGATTAAAGCTGTCCACCCAGATTGCATATAAGTGAACTTATTTTTAAACCTAGTGATGGTAGATTAAAATTTCCAGTTGCTGTTAAGAATAGAAGTTGATGTGTCATATAATACCAGGGCTAACTGAGAGGAAGCAATAGGTTAAAAGCTTAGGAAGAAATCAGAAACACAGTTAAACACCAAATAAATGGTTTTTACTAAGGTAAAAAAAAAAAAAACAAAAACAAACCAACTTCATCCTACAGATAGTTCGCTAAGGTAAAAATGTAGCTAATGACAAAAGTAAAGGATGCCAATTATATTTCTTCACAAAACGAAAGATGCAGCTGCCTCGGAGAACAAGAGAGAAACAGAAGAGTCTGTGGTGGCCTGACATTTGCTACGCAGGGTCTCACAGGACAAATGAGGAGCCCTGTTCACAACCAAATGACATTTTGGCAAGACTATGCAGAGGATTTATTTCTAACTGGCTGGAGGTCAGTTAAATATATATATATATATATATATATATATATATATATATATTTCCATTTCCAAAAGTTAATCTGCCATAGGCCCAGAGTCTGCTGTTCAAACATACATTTAATTTTTAGTTAAGCAGAATGCGAAATTTGGCGCTGCTCTGGATGAGATATTGGCATTAGCCTCTTAATGAGAAATGGTGAGATAAAAATGATGAATTCATTCTTGCCTGGGTAATGCAGTAAGAAATGACCGCATTCCAGCTTCTGGTTTCTGAGACATAATTCTGGAAGACAGAAACCTCTGGAATGCCCATCCTGCTTAGTCTATAAATCTGAACTGTACAAATGCAGACCCCTAATTTTTACTGCTAACACATGCCAGTGATGTGATGAAGACCAACAAAACCCAACAGCACAAAGAACCTCATACATTTTTATAGTAAGTAGAATGGTATGTGTTAAGTTAATTTGATCATTCATTCATTCGACAAATATTTATTGGATATCTACTAGGCACCCAGTATTATCCTGTTCTTCCATTTGAGTGTTCTGGGATAGATCAGTCAATAGAGCAGACAAAAAACACTCTTTGTGTGGCATTTAGTCCAGTGATTAATGAACGCACTCAACAAAGCCACTGAATGACCAGCATTTTTCAGAAATTACATTTTACCAGGCACTACCACCCACAGTGCTCGAATAGAGTCCAAAGTGGCAATGACCTATTAGGAACTTGGATTTCAAGGGGTTGCCATGGTGAAGTGGCACAGACTAGCTTCAATTTTAAGGACAATTCTGATTACCTAGTTGGGTAAAGTAACAAACATTTACTATATGGAATGCTTAGTAGTTGTTATAAACACTTTTCAAATCTTGCTAGACAGCAAAATCCTATTAATTATAAAAATGTTAAAATGGCCAACTAAGTCACTACTAAGGGAACATGAGTGTTTCTTCCAACTTAACATACTTCCCCAAAGATGGGACTTGCCATGACAAACGTCTAAATCAGACCAGAAACACTAAGTCAAGAACAGAACATCACTTTAAGTTGTGTGCCTGGTCTTAGATTATCCTCAGTTTTGGAATATTCAGCCCTGGATGGTACCCTGGCATGTGGAACAGGCTGGGGGAGCGGGTGAGGGACGAGCAGGGAAGGAGTGATAATCTGCTTGAAAAAATGTAAGGAGATGTGTGCTATAGTTTTAAAGTGGGTTTGTCTGATGGGGTGGAAGAGGTCTTGGAGTTTGGTCAAAACTATAATCCTCAAAAGCAATAATGGGATATTAGGATGATACTGTAATCATCTTTGAGCAAGAATACCATGTATTGCTGCTGCTGCTGCTGCTACTGCTGCTGCTGCTTTTATTAGGTAGTCGTCTGAATATGGCATGCTCTGTTAATGCTGCGGTTTTGCATGTTAGGTGGGGACGACATACTGATAGAGTGTGGCATTAATGAGCTAGATCAGGAAAGAATTAACAAATGACCAGGGAATCTGCATAGGAGACGGAGTATCAGCAGGACTGACCCTCACCATGTGTGTTCCTAATGGGGGTGCTCCTGTGGGTACCCAAGCTACAACTGACCAAGGGCCTGGCTCCCTGAGGATTCCGTGTTTCCTTAGCTATCTAGGGTCAATCTTCACGGGTGTATGTGGCTCTGCCTCCCTCACGGGAAACAGTTTAGGACTTCATGTTCCACTGGCCTGGTATTAAACCTTTACCAAAATTGGACTGTTAGGTGCACACTGAATTCCTTTAGTCCAAGATCTTGTCTAAGGATCATGGTGATTTCCAATGAGTTGTAAGGGAAATGGGAGTCTTTAAAAAGGTGCAGACACCTTACATCAGTAGCCCGATCAAAGAGAACAATCATGCTTGTGTTCTGCTTAGAAAAATAATCTTCAACTTTATCTGGGTCTGCAGAGATGGCAAGCTATTTATGAAGGAAGAGAACAGGATGGCATTGCTTAGCACTGATGCACTCTACAGGGGCTGGAAACTCAAAAGCCTTCAGGGGCCCGGGAGATAATATAAATCAGTCTGAGAGGAGGGGGCAGAATTTTTGCCATTTAGGATTTCATGCCCAATTGTTTTCAGATCCGGTTTTTCTAAGACAAGCCAAAACTGGATTCTTATGTCAGCTCTCTCATTTTTTTAAATGTTGGCAACTAATTCTGAAATTTAAAAACATTGCCCAAGCCAAACAAGATACATTTGTAGGCAAGATCCAAACCTTGGGCGAGAAGGATGCAGCCACTATACGCAAAACACTGAAGGAACTGTCGGGAACTGGACTCAGAGCAGAATAAAAAGGATGTGGGATGAGTTATCGACTAAAATGTGGCTCAGAGGCTTTGCGGTAAAAACTTAAAGCTCAACAGATTTCAATTTTGGTATGCCAACAGAGGAACAGAATTCCACAGGCACAGAGACATTCAATTAAGACTGTCTAGGTTCATTTCCTCAAGAACTGTGATTAAATTAAGACTTGAGATCGAAAATGTGGACTGAAGTCATTTTAAAAAACAGTTTTGGGATTTATTTTTTAACATATTCAAACAAAAGGAGTCATGGCATAAAGTCAGGGGAAAGTCTATAATACATAATTAAGGCTGAATTTTGCATACCAAATGTAGTTAAGAGAATGGAACAAAACAACACAATCAGCAATGAGGTACAAAGAGTGCACTAACTTTAAAAGAGGGTTTTTTTAGGGGTGCCTGGGTGGCTCAGTCAGTCTCTTGATTTCGACTCAGGTCATGATTTTGTGGTCCGTGCGTTCAAGCCCCGTACAGGGCTCTACGCTGACAGCTCGGAGTCTGGAGCCTGCTTCAGATTCTGTTTCCCTCTCTGCACTTCCCCTGCGCACACTCTGTCTCTCTCTCTCTCTCTCTCTCAAAATTAATATTTAAAAAAAATTTTAAGAAAGGGGTTGTCTATTAAAAACAAACCTATACAGCACACCAAATAAAGGTGCATAAACAAAGTAGATTTTGTTCTGTCAAGTATGGGATGCTCACCAACGAAATATGAGCACAAATGAAGGTGTGTTTGGGTTTTTCTTCTCTTTAATATTCCCCACTTTTGAAATTGGTCTGTAAATAGCACATCTAAATAGTACATTTGAAAGACTGTTATGCTACCATGGCAAAACTTAAAAACAGCAAATATTCTGAAGACCTTTCTATTCCTAGAATGTAGACGACTTAAGAAGATGATGTAAGACTATTTAACAAGATTATTATGGGGCCAGTGGTGATACTGTGCCTGATGCCCCACAGTAAGTTCCTGGGAATCTCAGCCCCCAACCCCACTAGGTCTATTTAGGGATGGGTGACAAGCTAATGTGGATCAATGGCAAAGGGGGCTTCTAAGAGAGAAACTTCCTTGCTCCTTAGTAAGGACCACCAAAAGACAAATGTGAATTAGGAAATGTACACATTAGGAAACGTGCAGCACTGTCTGCCGCCGGAAGCCTCTGAGGACAAGTGTGGGCCAGGCCGTGGTATAAAGCCAAATCTGGGGAGCCTGGGCTCAAAGAACCTGGCGTTGGCCGATGCCACTGGGATGCTAAACAATCCTGAAACCTCTTCCCCCCGCCCCGCCCCTTTCCTCTGTATTTCCAGTTCTATGCGCTAAAGTTCTTGTTTAAGCCATTTTAAGTATTTTCTGTTACTTGTAGCTTAAACCATTCCAGTTGAAAAGTATGTTCTCCTGGAGAAATCAAATTCTTCAAAAACATTAAGTCGATGTTTACTCAGTGTGGTTCTCTGATAGGCATTGATTGCATCCATACAAAAACATACTGGATTACAAAGAAAGATTTCTTCTCTAAGTTTCTTAAAATACCATAATCTGCTAGGAATAATGTATTTTATTTGGAAATGAACGTTAATAGGCTAAATACAAATGAAGCAATTTTTACAACTCTGTCCAAAGGACATTCCTTTGGAGTCTCCCCAAAGGAAAACTTCCATTTGTCAATCTGGAATAGTCTTACACCAGGGAACAGCTTGAGTGAATGGCAAGAGAGGACAATACCTAAGATGTTACTAAAAAGTTACAGAACTTCCCATTTGCTATGAGCATAAGGAAACCGCAGTTTCAAATATTATGTGAACTTAATTTGCTCTTGAAACACCATGTGTCTGCAAGAATTGCTACACTATCAATAACCACCTTCCCACCTACCATGAAAAAGGTAGTACTTCAAACTGGGTATACAGTAAACTCTATTCACAATACAGTCACCAGTAAAGAAATATCAACATTACTGATTTCAGTATTTATGTACGATGCTAAATTCCAAATATTTAAGTGTAATTTCATACAGTATCTTTTACTGAGATGAACTTCACACAACAGTAACTCTTTTAAAATGAACAATTGGATGGTTTAGTGCATGCAAAATGTTGTGGGACCACTGCCTCTGTCTTGTTCCAATATGTTCTTTCTCATCACACCAGAAGAAAACCCCATAACCATTAAGCAGTCATTCCCCATTCCTGCGTCCCCCTGGCTCCTAGCAGCCACTGATCCATTTTCTGTCTCTATGGATTTATCTATTCTGGATATTTCATATAAATGGAATCATATAATATGTGACCTTCTGTGTCTAGCTTCTTTCACTTAGCATAATGCTTTCAAGGTTCATTTCATAGAATCTTAATAAACTTAAAAATTATGCCAGAAAGAATGTTGGTTTTAGAACTCCCTGGAGAGAGGTCTCCAGTACTGCTATAGAGACTCTGTAATGGGCCCAAACAAAGATAAGTAATATTAGACAAAGTTAAGGCCTTCTGGTCATAAAACTCAACTATACAAATACAGAATAAAAGTATGTTGGGGAAGTAGCAGCCAGATGGAAAAAAGACTGTAAATGAGGATGCAGCAGGGAGCAATATGCTGCAAATTTATCAGTAATAATTAAATCTCGATGAGAAGTATGGAAGTCTGCAGCATTTTACATATTTTTTTTTGCAAATTTGAATTGTTTCATAATAAAGCATTGAACAATTTAACAAAGTAGTTTCCTTTGCTATCAAGTTCAGTATAAGAAATGATATTTATATTATCTAAAATTCTAGTATAGCATTTGATGCCATTAGTGGAAATGTGGTACTCCCATTATGTGTAAGCTCTGAAACCCCCAATCACATTAGGACTCTGGGGTCTGTATAGGATAATGATGGACACTGCCCTACAGAAGGACACAGAAAAACCAGAGAGTGTAGCAAGAGAGATGAGATGGAGGAGGTGTAAAACAGTCTATTGCCACCGAAGAAAATTCATCAGGAAGAAGAAATAAAGGTGGCCTTTGAAGCAATATTCGAATTCTGCATTGGGCAGAAATTAAGATAGAATGGGTTTGGCTCGATATAAAGACCTCCCAGTCAGCAATTCACCAATGGGTAGGTGCCTCATACAAGCAGCAGCTCCTTGGCACAGGTAACAGAGAGTCAGGGGACATCCTCAAACGCTGCTGCTCCTTCCCAGCCCCTTGGTCAGGGGCTTCGGTCTGTGCAGACACACAGGGCCCCAGGCAGAGAGGCACTCTGTGCTGGCCATAATCTTCTGTTGGGACTGTTTTGAACTTTTTTAGTCTTAGAATAAGGGACCCTACATTTTCATTCTGTGCTTGGCCCTGCAAATTGCATTGCCAATCCTGTGTGTAGGTACAGAAGATGCAGTCAGTTATTTAAATAATTATAGATGTCAGTATAAAAATGGAGCCTAAATAGAGTTCTGTACAGAAATTTCTATGCCATTCAATGTTGTTATTATCTCTACTCCCCTACTCCAGAATTTTTGGAAAGTTTTTTTTTTTTCCTAGAAAGGACATTGCATAGAGAAGGTAAAAAAGGAATGGCCAGCACTATCAGACAGCTTTACTAGTTTATGAACACTCTAGAAATCACCACTGTGAGAAAACATTGTCTCAGCTCCGTGTCCAGTTCACCAAGACAAAGGTTAGTTCAACTAGAACTTATTTTACTATGCCTGCGTTCTGAACATCACGTTAACCTGAATGCCTACTTTAATTTAGGTAATTAGAATATTAGTCCCTGAAAGAAAATTCACTAAATTCTCCTGCAATTAATGGGCTTGAAATGGCAAGTTTGCTTTAACCCAAAGAACATGAATATTTTATGTCTTCTGTACTCTACTATAATGATAATAGTTCTACTGTATATATTAGTGCTACCTTGGCCCACACCATAATTTGTGTGAGATTAAGGCAATATTATGAAATGGAAAATATACTTCATTCTCCTTGGGAATATACATGAAGGCAAATATCTGCAATTAATGTCCAAGTCTTCCCTTTTCTAGAAATCCTAATTTCCCTTTTATAGAATAATTGGATTCAGAATTACTAGAAGGCATCTTTGAAGCTCTCCCGGTCCCCAAACATTAAATTACAAGTGACTTTTCAATGCCCTCAAACTTAAATGAGCACAGAATGTTGAAATGTCATTTCAGCTTTTATTTCTCAAGTCCTCCAGAGCTACTGTCCTATCCTTCTGTGGTTCCTACACAGCTCAGTCAAGTGGGAATCAAGTCCAGGCAACAAAGGGATCTGAGCCCATGTAAACTGTGCCTACAGACTCCCTGTAGACCCCTGAGGCTAGAAGAAAGCATTTATTTGCCCTTTGATAGAAAAAAGGCAGGAAAGGTTCAAGTTCTGTACTTTATCTACATAGTGACTCAAATGAAATCGAATCAAACAGCTAGGGTTTGGTTTTAACAAGGTACTATGGTGAATGGCTATTTATAAGGTCCTGTACTATCTGGCCCTGGTGTCCTGGTTGGGGCCTTCTTTCATATCACCATCTCATCATTCACCAGATCTGGCCACATTGGTCATGTTTTACAAAGTTCATTATCTCTGCACAAGTTGTACCTCTGCCCTGCATGACCAGCTGAATCTAAGAGTTCACGCACATGTTTCTTCCTCAGAGGGGCTGACTCTGCTCTTGAATCTAAATGAGGACCCCTATTTATTACTTTCTTTATAGCACAAAAGAGCACTTTTTCCCTTGAGAGCACATCTCACAATTTGTAATGTTCCTCACACCTGTGTCTACCTCTCCTATTAGACTGGGAGCTTCGTGGAGATAAGAACTCTGTTCTGTTCATTTGGTATACTCGGCACAGAATAGACTACATGCTCTGTTTATTGAATAAATGAAGTAGGGCAGCTTTTGGGGCCTGGATGACAAAGTGTGGTAGAAGGCCCTTTCCCCACTTCTGTATGGAGGCAGGGAACACTCTGGCCCAATAAGGAAGTACCCCAGAACCTTCAAAAAAAGCACCACTGTTGTGGGCACCAGGTCCTTCATGCTGGCTGGTGATACTAGTGACAGTGCTTCAGTCTCTTGGGCAGGGAACAAGGGGAGCCAGTGAGCCCACTGCATGGTAACCAGCACGACAATGAGATTTAAGAACACTGGGGATATATTCCTTTGGGGACTCAGTAATATCCCAGGCGAATTTCTGTTATCATTGGCTAACAACTATTTGGTCTGCAGACATTTGAATTACATGGATATTTCAGATTATGGCAAGAAGCCTGAGTGATTAAATTTAATAACTGCTAATTAACTACAGAAAGCACCATTCAGAGTTGTTTTGCGTATAAAGTTCTATTTTTGACATTTTAAAAAATCTATCCTAAAAAAATATCAAAAATTTCCCATATTCATTCCCTACCTGATAACAAATTTTATGAGCACTAAAGCTAACTTTCTTTTTTTTTTTAAAAAAAAAGAAATCCTGAGAGCTCCAGCAGGGGCCAAGAATCTATAACATTTTGTTTTGTTTTGTGATTTTTAATTTTGATTTTTGAGAGAGCATGAGCAGGGAAGGGGCAGAGAGAGAGGGAGGCAGAGGACCCGAAGCGGGCTCTGCACTGACAGAAGTGAGCTCGATGTGGGGCTCAAGTTCACAAATTGCGAGATCATGACCTGAGCCTAAAGTTGAATGCTCAACCGACTGAGCCACCCAGGTGCCTCAGAACTATCTATAACATTTTTATGCTTCCTAAGAATAGTGCTGTCCAAATCATGTCCTCTAATCTGTATTCTACCTTTCTATTGGATGTTAAATTTCCAGTGCATGCCATTTTCAATTTACCACTCAGTTCCACTGACAACTACAAGAATCAGAAGCAAAACATTAAGAAAAATATGTGAAGAACTGATAGTCAACTCAGAGGGAAGGGAAGCAAGGTTAGAGCCTAAGCAATTTGGAAGCCCTTTCCTGTACTGCTGGCATTGCATATCACAGGCAGATGAGAAAGTGCAGAGAGCTGGCAGAATTGTGACCCCAGATCCATTCATCTAGTGAAGAAAGAAACATAAGCATACTGAGTTTCTAAAGACCCAGCTAACAATCACAACCTGGTATGTATGAAGTCTCAAAATCTGTTACAAATTAGTCCTCCTGGGGGTCTATTACTGAAAGGATACTTTGAATGGCATGTTCTCATTTCAAGTAACAAACCTCTTAAGGCAGACCAAGTTCCCTAAGGGTGAAGATTAAAGCATTTTGCTATTAAAAAGTTAGCCTCTCCACCCCCGCAAAAAGAAAAAACAAACCTCCCTCCCAAGTCTAACGGGAGGCTCCTTTGCAGCCTATCACAGTGTACCTGGCCAGAGGATTGTGGTGCCAGGCCCATGAGTTTGCACCTGAGGTTATTCAAACGCTTTCCTAACTACAAATTCCTACTGGGTGGTTCTTATGTTTCACCAAACATGAAATCCTCCAGGAAAATCAGCATTTATAGAATGCTTGCCATGGCTTACATGGTATAGTGGCTGCTTCTGATGAGCACTGGCTCAGGAACATAATTGGGCACGAATGTCGATGATACAATGGGAAAAGTGTAAACGTGATGAAAAAGGACATATCTCTCAATCTATTACAATGCGGTCAGTCAAGGTCTCTCCTAGTCTTAAAATGAATCTGGGCTGAAAACGTCCTTATACACCCTTTTGGATGCTCAACCTAGCAGTGCAAGAATAAAAACTAGGTTTTCATGGGTTTGGCAAGAAGATCTTTGTTTTTAAAAAATGGTAAGCAAAAGCAAGCTACAGGATCAAACTGAAGATTATAATTAGACATGAAGCTGAAAAATAGTGATGACAAGCCTACGTTGCATCAAAAATGTTGACCTAATTTTGTTTCTTGGCTTCAAAATTTTTTGATTGGGTAAACAAGGAGTTCTATTTTCTGTTACAGAAGAAATTAGGAGGCAATATCTTCTCTTTGGCCTGCGAATCTATTAACAAGCACAACTGGGCATGTACTTGTATCTACAATACTGTACTATTGATGGAATAGTTAGAACTCATGTAGGCCCAGAGATTTCTGAAGTGGGTAAATACATACACACACACACACACACACACACACACTAACTATAGCCAAAAACAAATCAATCGACTAATAGAATGGACTGCAGGAAAAGAGCCATTTAATTTAAATCCTGTACAGCTGGTAGTGTTAAAAAATGGATACTATTAGAAAGACTAGGTTTCCAGCACCAGAATGAACCTACTTTACTTTCACCAGAAAGAAATTCTCACAAGTAGGGGCTGGTAATTTGGAATTTATTATAATTTTACAGGCAGAAAGTTTGGCTACATTGAATACAATCCTCAGGCATATCTGATTCTAGAGTTAAAATACGGATTCCCATAAATTAAAACAGGACAATTTGAAGTAATTGAAAAAAGCAAGGCTCTGCTAACTTAGTGAATTATCTAGGCCTAATCCATTTGCAAGCTCTTGTTTCAGTTAAGTGAAATAAAGTACAGATCCTAACTGGAGTCCATCTATATCCATGGTTTTAAAAAGAATCCACCGCTCCTAACTAAATAAAAGTGACAAAGTTAAAAATAAAAAGCGTACAGTATGGTTTACTGCTGCACTAATTCATAATCATGTAATAAAGAAACAGAGAATTTGGGGGAAATTACAGATGTTATTTTACGCTTTTCTATAAGTTCCTGTAAATAACATTTGCCCATATTTTGAAAGGTAATTTTAAACTGCTCCCTCCCTCCTAAATCAGAATGTCTTTATAAACAGTACCAACCCTTACCTGGATAATCAATCATTTTCCATTAGAATTTTCAGATAAGCAGAGGGGGTGACTGGGACTGATGGTGAACTTCATCACAGGTGTGGGAAGATTGTTTTAGCTTTTGACTTGGTTTCCTAAGAAAACATTTCTTCTGTTTAATTTCCTTAAATTTTGGGGGGCAGGGAGAGGATGGTCATCAGACTATAAAAACTATACTCTTAAAATAAGAATTATGTTTTACTTCAGTCTGTCTTTCTGTTGCCATCAAATAAAAATATATTAACTTAGGTTTGTGATTAATGTTGAGTGTGTGCTTCTATGTGCTCTGCACATTCATACAGACCTGTTCCCAGCACCGCAAAGAGCAAACAGCTCTTTCCATATTTAATCATCAACAATGATTCTAGCCCTTTCCAAAGAGCTCAATTTCTAAGTATTTGAATTCAGCTAGAAATGGTAGTCATTCATCTGAATGCATGGTATTTTTATATTAGACCAGCTTAACACTTGTAAATACTTTAAAATCATTTTTGTATACTACTTTTTTCATGTTAAAATAAACTTTCCTATATTGGGAATGATACCTCAATAAAGATTTTTTAAATTTTTTAATTCTTTTTTTAAGTTTATTCATTTTTGAGCAAGAGAGAGAGGCAGAGAGAGAGAGAGACAGACAGACAGACAGATAGCAGAGGGGCAGAGAGGGAGAGGAAGACATAGAATCTGAAGCAGGCTCCAGGCTCTTAACAGTCAGCACAGAGCCCTACATGGGGCTTAAACTCACAAACTGTGAGATCATGAATTGAGCCGAAGTTGGATGCTTAACCAACTGAGCCACCCAGGTGCCCCTAAAGATATTTTAAAATAGAAAAAACAGATACTTGGGAAGTCAGGAGCAATGAGCTACAATCAAATTTGTAGTGGCACATTTTTGAAAATGGTAACCCTATGCGTCATATTAAACCACTCAACATTTATTTCTGGTAAATATAAGGAAAGCAATCAGTATAGTTCTCCCAAGCCACTTACAGTCCTTAATTCCTTAGACTATTAAACTTAACATACAAACAACTTTTAATCAGGAATCACTCAACTATATTTATTGACATCATTCAACTAACCCCAACCCTGTCTAAAACCCAGAAAGGGCTTAAGGAGTTTTCTTCCTTTTTTATTATCTGTCAACACTTTAAAATCATAGTCCAGTTGTATAATAGAGACAATATTTTTTAATGGAAGCTTTCCTTTACTGAATTTCAACATCAGTAAACATCGCTGAACTGAATATAAGAGAATATGTTCACTCTTTCCCAAGACTTTCATTGTAAAAGCATAGTGCTGCTCAATAAATCCAAGATCACTCACAACAGACTGAAATATCCCTAGGTATAGATGAGAGAACAAGGTACATCACACACCCAACCATATGCTCATGAATGAGCAAGGTTCTGTTGCTTACATACTTTGGAGAATCAAGATACCTTGCTGTTATCTAGAAATATAAAAGCTGAAGGCCACCGGGGGATCTACCGCATCCTGAACAGCAGCAGTTTTCATAAAAACTGTACTGACTCATTAAGGTAAAAATTTATACCAGTGAAACTTCTCCACACATCTCTACCATTTATACACACTCCAATTTTAAAAAGTTAATGGGTACAGTTTTAAAACAGACTCTTAAAACAGACTCTTAAAAGGGAGAATCAAATAAGGCAAAACAAAAAAAAAGCAACAGAGATTAGTGAGATTAGAAAAGATACAGACAATACAATAAGCTAAAACACTTTCTGAAGGTTACTGCAAGCAGAAACGAAAGCAGTAGCCATGAGATCCTACTGTGTATAAGAATCACCTGGGATACTTGTTAAAAGATGCAAATTTGGGACACCTGGGTGGCTCAGTCAGTTAAGTGTCTGACTCCTGATTTCGGCTCAGGCCATGATCTCACTATTGTGAGATCAAGCCCCACATCCAGCTCCGTGCTGAGCATGGAGCCTGCTTAAGATTCTCTCTCTCCCTCTCCCTGTGCCCCTCCCCCACATTCTCTCTCTCTCTCAAAATTAAATTAATTAATTAATTAAAGCAAATTTCTACACTCATAAGCCCAAGACTCCATAGTCCATGGCTCTAGGCTGATATCCAGAAATGTGTATTCTTCATAAGCACCCAAGGCAAGAGTGATACGGGCATTTCAGGGTCCATGCTTTGAGACAAACACTGGAGCTTCAATAAGTGCAAGAAGAAAGAATGCCTTCTAGACCAACCATATTTCCTTCCCCTGAGGCAAGACACTAAACTTGTGTGAGAAGTCTATTCTTATGGAAGAGAAAAAGGTGAAGGGGGCAGAAAGAAAGGAAAAACATCAATTATGGTGAATTACTCTTCAGTCTTGAGAAGGCACAACAATATATATAAATTATCAAATCCATGGACTATTCCAGCATTAAGTTTGCCATATGGGATTAAAAGTATTCATTTATTCGCAGGCATATTTATTAAGTGTGTGGCAAGGATGGTAGAGATTCAATAAAACAGAAGACAAGCCTTGCTCTCACGGCACTCATCACTCCAGACAAAGAGAAGGCCGGCACCAGGAAGTAGAACAGGATGAAAGCCACATGTTCCTAAACATAACACACAGTTCTCTGGAATTCACGACGAGGAAGAGCTGTCCTCCTGAATCTGTTACGGAGGGGCAAGCAACAGAGAAGCCTGCATGGAGATGGCATTTATGGTGCATCTTGAAGGGCAGACAGGTTTTGAACAGGATTCTTGTGTGCAGGAAAAGAGCACTCCAGGGCCAGGAGCATATGTCCAAAAGTCCACTGAGAGTGCTTTGAGGAATATATATAGCTAATATCAGCTTCCAGTGCACTCATAACTAGTCAGCTAGGCTCAAGCTCCGTCAAAGGAAAATCGTATAAATGAATGCAGAAACACAGCTCCCTTCTCAGGAAACAGAGATTCCAACATCTGGTTCTAAACTCCACTTACAGGAAAAAACATATACACATATGTTGTTAAAAGCCAGGAGATGGTGGTGTAAAGACCCAGCAAGGAAGTCAGCAGGCACTTCGAAGGCAGCTGCCTCTCCCCAGGTTCACTCACTGTGGAATTGGGCCCCTGGATCGGACCCTTGGAGGAGCTGCTGAGCAGGACAGACAAGTGGCTAGGTTAGCACCCATCGCTGTTTCCTCTACTGCTGAGGCTGTGACACCCATTCAAAAGAGACTCAAAAATATCATGGATCACAAGGACTGAACAAAACTCAAAACTTTTGTTGTCTCTTGAACATGAGTTGGGTTTTATATTTTCCCCTCCCCTCTGCTGCTATTGCAGAGAAAACTTCTGACTGGCTGGTTTTTAAGGAGAAGTCAAAAGAAACAAGTTTCTCTGCTGCTTCACTGTATCAGTGATCCTTGGGATCCCTCTTAGGGATCAACTGAAATGAGGATTCAGACAACGGAAATGAGGATTCAGAACTGGTCTCTCTTCAGCCATCCCAGCCAGGCAAGATAAGCAAATTTATATTTGCATTCACCAGCTTTTTCATCTTACAAAGTGAACCTTTTTTTTTTTTTTTAAACCAACACTCCCCCCGCAAGAGGCCTTGTCAACCCTATCACCTTCCACTTAACACAGGGCCAAAAAATGTCTCCTGTTTCTTGCCTAAGGTAGTGCTGCCTTTAAGTACAACTAAAGAGGGTTTATGATTTCACTCTACAAATAGTGCATGTAATCTCTGCACTGCTCTGCTTCTGCACAAAGGCAATCACTCCATGTCACTACACCGTTCCCTCTTCAATCCAAACTGTGGTTTGTAAAGGTTCCCATACTAAAGGCAGATTACCCTGAAGCGAGGTGAAGACTTGTTGTAACATATGTTTGCTACATTATAATAAATCTCTGTAATAAAAGTGGTAATAACATTCACTGCTCCATAGCGCTTCTTCCAGGTTTTTTTTTATTTTTTTAATGTTGCCCTAAGCATGTAGTCTAATTCAAGAGAAAATTCTGATGGGGGGAAAAAAGATTTTTAACCTATTTAAATGGTAGCCGCTTTATATTATGGAAGATGGAAAAATACACACTAAGAAATCATTCAAACCTCTAGATGCCAATGCTCTAAGCTGAACTGAATTATTTTTTCTTTGTATAGTTGCCAAGTTGAACATATTTCATATTTATATAATGCTACTTGAATTCTGCATTCTCAAAAATAAGATTCTTAAAAACCTGGGATCCTGGGATCAAAATACCCTTTGTTTCCAAAGTGAATGAGATACCTGCGTATTTAAAAATGGAATTTATCTCTAATAGGTGTTCATAGAGTGCCAACTATATGAAGTACAAAGTTTGGGATGGTGAGAGCAGACCAGTTAAGAAAACAGATAAAAATCCTGGCCTTTAAGAAACTTATGCTCCAGGGAAAACCCTATGTAGTTAACTAAATAAATGAAGCAGATAGCCTGTTAGATAGGGAGAGACTTGGTAAAATGATTAAATGAGGAGGTGAGGCGACCTGGGTGGCTCAGTTGGTTGAGTGTCCAACTCTTGATTTTGGCTCAGGTTATGATCTCAGAGTCTGTGAGTTTGAGCCCTGTGCTGACGGCACAGAGCCTGCTTGGGATTCTCTCTCACTCCCTCTTTCGGCCCCTCCCCTGCTCATGCTCTCTGTCTCCCTCTGAAAAATAAATAAATAAACAAAGAAATTTTTTTTACATAAATGGGGAAGGGGCTTGGGGGATGGGTTGCAATTTTAGGTAGGCTGGTCAAGGAAGGCCCCTTTAAGAGGCAGTATTTAAGCTCTAGGAGGTAGACAGCTGTCCTAGGGAAGGAATATCATGGAAGAAGGAAAGGCAAGTAAAAAAGCTGATGTGGCTGAGGTGGAATGAGCAATGGAGAGTGTAGAAGAGAGGCATAAAGTCCGAGAAGTGACAGGGACAGATCATGTAGGGGACTGTAAGCCATTGAGATGTGGGATGGAAAGCCACTAGAGAGTTTTATTTCAAGCATTAATGTGATCTGGCTTACTTTTTTTTATTGAGATATAAGTCACATATCATAAAATTCACCCTTTTAAAGTGTACAATCAGTGGTTTTTAGTATAGTCACAAGGTTGTACAACCATTACCACCTCTAATTCCAGAACAACTTCATCACCCCAAAAAGAAACCCATGCCCATTAGCAGTCATTCCCCTTCCCTGGCCCCCTTGCCACCACTGTTCCCCTCAGGCCCTGGCAACCACTAATCTACTTTCTGACTCTATGGATTTGCATATTCTTGTCATTTCATATAAATGGAATCACACTGCATGTGGCCTTTTGTATCTGGCTTACTTTTTACATGGATGTCTCTGGCTGCTGTGAAGGGAACAGGCTGAAAGGAGGCAAAGGCAGAAGCAGGGGGACCAGCAAAGAGACAAATGCAGTAATTCAGCTGAGAGATGAGAGAGCCTTGAAACTGAAAGGGAAGCAAGATGGGAATAATGGCCAGTACATTTTGGTAAACTGGATGCCAGGTATGAGAGAAAGGAAAGTCAAGGACAATGCAGGCTTTCAGCTGGAGCACCCATCAACCCAGGGAGCAGGGCTGGACACAGCAGGGGCTGGATTCAGGAGATGTTAATTAAACCTGGGATGCTACCAGCCTTTCATGTGAAGATACCACAAAAGGAACTGGAGAGGAGTCTGGAATTCAAAGGAGAGATCTGGGCTGGAGAAACACATTTGGGAATTAGAGAATGAACACATTAATATCATGAAACTAGGGGAGATCACCAAGGGAGTGATTATTATAGAAAAGAGAGGACGTCCAACAAAAAGGTCCCTGAGCAAGTCAATATTTACAGGTCAGAGAGATGAGGAGCAACCATGGAAAAAGACTGAGAAGGAAACACCAATAATAGTGGAAGAGCTAAGAATGAAATCTTAAAAACCAAATGAAAAAAGTTATCATGGCGAAAGGCACTGTCCGGTCTGCCCAGGGATGCTAATGTGCTACGTAGCAGGGGGACTAAGAACGAACCACTGGGCTGAGGAATCAGGAACGTGGCAAGCCGCAAGCCGTCATTCACAGACCACAGATCCTCCCTCCATGGCTCTGGCTCACTCAGTTCCAGCCACAACCACCTATGATTTGACACATCATATACCAGGTAAGCACCTTCCCCAGATGCAGCTATGCAAAGGCACAGCCTGAGTGGAGAGGGGCGGTCAAAGGCCTGACCGCAGTGAGCTCAGGAGACAGTGGGTGGAAAAAAATTACAGTTAAGGGCAATTCTTTTGAGGAGGTTAGCTGTAAGGGGGATGGGTGGAGAGAAATAGCTATAATGGGGGCTGGGGTAAAGACAGGGCTTTCTGTAAGATGTGAGAAATACAAGTGTAAAAAAGGAAGCAGATGATAAAGGGGAGAGCAGAGAATTTCTGGGACAGGTTTGAGGAAAACAGAATTAAACACACTATCTGTTATCAATGAGTCTGCAATTTTGTATTAAAATACAAAGCATCTACTGATGTATGAAAAACAAGTAAGGATATGCTTTTCATTTTTCCAGGAGAAACAAAAACCATCATTTAAAATTATCTGGATCTACTTTTCAAGGCTGAAGACATTGGACTGATTGTACACAGAGGGTCAGGGTCAGGCTCTGGGCTTAGAGTCCTAAGATCCAAGTTCAAAGACCATGACAAGTTACAACATCCCAGAAACTAATTTTGACTTCCCCTTTTCATCCATTAACTATTGATTTAAAACAACCTGTCCTTTCCACTTTAATTGATGAGCTAATCAAATGAAATACACACTGTAAGGCATACCCAAAACTGTAAGGCTAATTTTTAGTGCTATTAGATAAGGAGGAATTGCATATGCTTGGCCTTATTCCAACACCCTATACTTTAGCTCCAAGGAGAGGGGGGAAAAAAGGCAAAATAAAAATATTTGGCAGAATAACTAGTTGAAGTATGAGAAAATAAAAGCTATCTGATATTGCATTTAAAACACGCTCAATAAGTTGTACAGGAATTACGCCTTAATTTCCTCCTTTACAGAGCTCAACAACCCCAAATCCTTTAGTTTAGATTCAGCGGAGACTGGGGCAAAAAAAGAAGTATGCTAAATTTGACTGAAGGCATGAAGCAAGCCCATGCTTACAAAAAAGATGTAACCTGGTATCTTTCCATGAATCTCTTCTATTTTCCATGTTCCTTACCACCTGCCAGGATCAACTCAAATCAAAAGATTTTCATCCTTAACTTCTTGCCCAATAGCAGACATTAGTAGGTGTTTAAAATAAGCTTGAGATTATTATATTTATTTATTAATTTTTAATTCAGGCTGTTTAGTGTATGGACCACAGTTCTTGCTAATGTTGAACAAGCCACGAACTTTTCTCTTTGTCAGGCCAACCAGGAAACAAAGGTGTGTACTCACTTTTCCTAATGATAATAGAGTATCTACCTTTATCAAGGAACTGTTAACATAGACAATTCTGAGATGGAATTTACAGTAGACACCAAAGCTGAACTCACCTCATTGCTCAAGCTCCCCCTCACATTTGATCAGAACATTCTGGTAAGAACTCAGCCAGCCGTGATATCTCCCAAGATTTTAAAGGAAAGTGTGAGAGACAGAATATATCAGAAAATACACACATACCTAAGTATATGTGTGTATGTTACTTTGCTTTAAAATATGTCTCTATCTCTTTATATACGCATCACTTGGCAGAGGAATCAGCGCTTCTTTGGGAAGTCATATACAGTTGGCTTAATTACATCTAATTATGCAGGTATCTTCACATTTATGACATATTGTTTGTATGTCAATAACATATTAGAGGGGGGCCTCAGTGGTTCAGTCAGTTAAGAGTCAACTCTTGATTTTGGCTCAGGCCATAATTTCACAGTTTGGTTTGAGGTATCAAGCCCCATGTTAGGCTCTGTGCTGAGAGCTCGGAGCCTGCTTGGGATTCTCTCTCTCTCCCTCACTCTCTGCCCCTCCCCCACTTGCACTTTCTTTCTCTCTCAAAATAAATAAACATTAAAAAATAATATATTAGATACTGATTCTTTACTCAGAATCCTAATCTGACACTAAACCTCAGTTACTCTCTAAAATAATTCACTTATATAATGACCTATATCATAGAGTTTATAGGAACAGATTACTCTGATGGGTGAGCATATCGACCTCAAGCCCCCTAATTACAAACTCCAACATTACTGGGGAAAGGATTTATTTTGAGCAAGTGATTTTTTTTAAGTTAAAACACATCATTTATGGGGCTCAAAGTCATTTTAAGCATTTAAGCATTTTCAATTTGGTTAGTTTTGAAGGTTTTACCATAATACACATTACCCTAATATGATGCTATTATAATTTTTAACAATATAATTAATGCCATAGTTAACATGAATACAATGTTAACTAATCTTGATTACATAGGGTCGTCAATATGAATACCCAGCAATGGACTACATTATAAAATCTTCACAAACTTAACGATTATCTAAGGAGGGGGAACTTCTCACCCTCACCCTACAGGCTACACTTTTTCTTAGATGATAGCGTCTGTCCCTTATAGCTTTCCTGCCCCTCCCTCCACGCTCTGCAGGGAGGCCTCCAGTCATTTCCTGCTCCTGAAAGCAAGCCTCCATCTAGCAGGCACCCCATCTCCATGCAGCTGTTTATTCTCAAAGCAAAAGAAAGAGCCATGTGTCCAAAGAGCTGCATGGCTCTGGACAACACACAGAATCCCTTTAGGAATTTGTGTCCTTGTCCACACAATGAAAGAACTGCCCTGAATGATCTCTTAAGTCCCATCCAACTTTACGACTTTGCGATGAATCTTGCTAATGGCTGGGAAAACTAATATCTAAGTCCATTAGAACTGTGCCCAAAGAACAGAGAAAACTCTGACAGAGGACCTCAGAGGTTCCTGTACTCTGGTACATGGAATTTATAGCATCTTATTTTTGCTATGTCGTGGAGTTTTGGGTCTTCTAGGCTCTTCTTTATATTTCCAATAAGTGAGGTTCTTATTAAATGGGACAGAATTACATTAAGAGCTTTTAAAAAGAGAAAATGAAATATGAGTCATATATAGTTCTTCCATATAAAAGATAAGAATTCAAGATGAAATTTTCAAAAATCCAGAGTAAATTATTCCTTTATGAAAACTTTTGTTTCTAAATGCATTTCCATTTGATAGATCAACAAAAAGACACTGTATACTAAAAAATGACTTACCTATAACTACATCATGACCATCAACCAAGCCAGCAGAGAAGAGCTCCTGAGATACGCCATCTGCTGTATCTGTCCAAATGTGAAACAAATATGTATTAGTAACCACAAAATAAAAACCCAGTACAATGTAAAAGATATATTTTTCATTTACAAAAATCACCTATGTGTGTTTTAATTCAACAATTCAGATTCTATCAGAAGGAAAAATCAGAAGCAATGTGAAATATTTTGCCATATATAATTTATATCTTTGTATTTATTCAACAGAGGTTATACACAAATTATTTCATCTTTAGTGAACCCAAAAACATTTGCCCTTTGGCTACTAGCTGAATTAATCCTCAAATGTATCGCTATAAGTTAGTTCAGAACTGGTCCCAATGACACTGCTTTTCTTTCTTGCCAAGGTTAATTCCAGTCATCATCAATCCTTTTCTATCATTAGTAGTTACTGAGTCAGAATTTATGGCAAAGGTTGAACAGGTAGCACTTGACATAACCTTATATTTGATACAAACAGCCTTTGAGCTTGTTGGACTATTAACATGAGCTATTTAAATTTATGCTATTAAGAAACTCCTTTAACATGACATTGATCATTTGATAGCAACAGATTCATTCTCTTAGAAAATGTGGTTGAATAAAAGAATGTAGTTTCTCAGTGATAAGTGACAGGAGTTAGGAATCTCATAAAGATGGGACAGGCTGTATCAAGTGAATATAACCAAAATTACTTAACTGAAAGGCTATGAATGAACATGGTAATAGGCAGAAGTCTGTTTGAAGACTTTGTAAAGAGAAATTGATAAATGGCAGTGTGCTCAAAAGAACCATTATGAACCTCTATGTCTTTACAAGGGAGAAGACATGGTCCCCATGGCCTTCGAACGTTATGACAAGCATCCAGAACTGTAGCTGGAGAAGAAGAAACTGGCTCAGCAGCTGGTAATAATCTAGATGAAGGTTTGACTTAAGTGTCTTCCAAAGTCAGGGAGCATCTCAAAGTACTGCTGCTGCATCAAACAAGCGTCTAAACTGAATTGCAGTTTGCCATGCATGAGGCTGCCCTCAGTGTGTGTGTGTGTGTGTGTGTACACACACACACACTTGTAGGCTCACATGAGCGTGTTGCTGAAGGTAAAATTATCTTTCACATTTGTGGGCTTTAATGTGCTTAGCCCTGTGTGTGATACATAGTAATTACTCAATAAAAGATAACAGTGATGATGATGAGCAGTCAAAGATCATCTGAAATGTACCCCATGCTCTAGTGCACTTTCTTTCTCCCTTTCACACATGGCCCAATTTCCCAGATCTCCAATAAAAACACTGAGAGCCAACGGATACTCTTTGAACATCCAGAGAAATTGTGGCATTCCATCATTTTACTCATTCCATTCTACAATGAGTGACATGGAATAACATGAAGGAAATGGAAAAGAAAAACAAAGGAATCTTACAAAACTATGAGATTCCATATCAGGGGGTCTAATGTTAGGGCTTGTCCTTATTATTAGAAGTACAAAAACACCTCATAAAATTCTCTTGGGGATAAAATGATCACATAGCATGGATCTAAGGCGGAATAATGAGAGGCTCTACTCTGCATGTGAATTTAGCTTTGTGAAGTCGACACTCAGCTGCATCATCTCATCCTCCTGCACGCCACTGGAAACTTCCCTACAAAAAGCGTAGTGAATTAAAGTGCCTACATAGGCAGTGATTACATTTCCACTTACTGATCATCTGTTAAAGCATCTGGATGTGTTACTACCACGTCTAAAGTGTCAATAAGATCTAAGAATCTACGATCGAAGAATGTAGTTGAAAATGATACTAATCAAGCAAATCCACATTGTGGGCTAGCACTAAAATGATACGAAAGCAAATGACATTCTCAGACGATTCAAGTTTACAGCATCTCCTACTATTTTCAGGACTCCTGAATACCAGATGAGTCACATTAAAATAGCACAAGGGTCATGCTGGCCATTTTGATCCAAAATAGAAACATTCCATGCTTGTGTGCCATTAAGCAGTTATCTTGTTGGCATGTAAGTAATATATCAGTAAAGGTAGGAACAGGGAACTTGAAGGTAATTGGTGATTTATTCTTCTTTAAGCTGCTTAAACATTCCTAATGTGCAAATAGGTTAAATAATCATCAATAATTACATATGCTCTGGTTTCCAGAGTCTATGATAAAATAATAAATGCAGAGGGCTTACTCTCAAATGAAGACAGAATACTGGGTATGTTTATGTCATACATTCTATGCCATACTATACATTCTGTACATATAGAACAGATGTATGCATATGTATGTATGCATGTACACATGCACGCACAGATGTAGTGTAGACACTGTCTGAAATGCAGACAGCATCAGTAATCACAGAGGTACAGTGATAGATTCATGGTGTTTCTATTACTAATGGCCTGTGCTCGCTGTCCTGGGAAGGCCGGCTATCATCAGGAAGTCAACGCTAAGGTTTCTATCTGGTAAACAAAAGCAGACTCTTAACCTACAATGGCAAACGAGGTTGCTTAAGCCGGCACAGAGGGCTAGGTAATGCTGATAGGGCCATCTTCTCTCCCAAAATCCTCAATTCAGAAATTCATTTCTTTGCTACCTCTTGAAATTAAAATTAACTTTATTGCCACTATAAATTTTAGATAATTAGATGAAAAAAAACAAGCTTTAAATAAGAATTTGTTCAATTTCTTACTGTACTTGAAACATTTATGATAGAATTACTAGATTTTGTCACAGTATTGGCTGGTCAATATATATTATGACACAAAATAGCTTTTGGATAATAGTAACTGGTGCTGTACAATTTCATAAATTGACTCTAAACTGTCAAAGATGGATGTTCCCAGAAGAAAGATCAATTAGCAAATTTGTTTAGGCATTTTTTAAACATATATTTTGTAAAGGATACTTCATATGTTAGTTTAATTCAAATATACTGGGAATCATTAAATCTTTACGCTGACAGGGGACTAGAGATCAGGTCCAGTGTGTCCATGACCACATATGACCCAGGAACATATTTTGTTTGGCCAGCAGTGGTTTTTCTTTTTTCTTTTTTTTTTTTTTTTTTTTTTTTAAAGCTGAATGTGAACAGACAGAACTGCCTGGATTCCTGAAGTCCCAAACCATAAGAGACTTAAATACTGAGAACAAACTGAAGGTTGATGGGGGTGGGGGAGAGGGGAATATGGGTGATAGGCATGGAGGAGGGCACTTGTTGGGATCAGCACTGGGTATTATATGGAAACCGACTTGACAATAAACTATATTTAAAAAAAATAAAACAATGCAAGTTCATGATGACCAAAAAAAAAAAAAAAAAAAAAAGCTGAACGTGCCTGGTATCCTGAAGTCCCACCCACCCTGCCCCACCATTTCCTCTGGCTCCTGTACACATCTGAGTTTGTGTCTTCTTACAGGTTCTAATAGCAAGGAGGTCAAAGCAGTTATGTGGCTAACCAGATAACATGCTAGAAAGTTTCAGATTTTCAAATTTTAGCAAATCAAATTTACTTAATCAAATCAAAATGTACATGCAGCTTTAATACATAAAATAATTACACAGTATTGTTAGCTTATATATTAATATATTCAAATGTATGAGCCTAATGTATTTTGTTTTAGTAAAAAAATAGAATGTATTTTAGAAGGTTTTCAATATAGACATTGAGGCTGCTTTCATGTACTTAAAAATCTGAAACTGTCAGGAAGAATAGTCACAGTCTCAGCATCAGCATCTGATTGCCACCTCTCTGGATTGTTCTGGTTATAAACTAAAGAGAGGAAACAGCAATTTTTGCTTAACAACTAATCTTGTGGTCCCCAAAGCCTGTTCATATATGTTATTTATCCATTAATTAACCCAAACTACTGGAGATTCTCCTCCATAGCAGGTACTTGTCAAGTGCTAAATATACCAAGAAATGAGACATGGTTCTAGGAACTCCAGGCATCCAGGAGCTGAGACTGCAACAAGTCTAGCCTTTAAACTGTTTTATTAACTATTTAAAATCCTAAAATTGTATTTAGAGGCAACAATGGCAATGTTCCTACCAAGCTGGACCAATAGAGGCCATAGACATTCCTCCACACAGGCTTCATATAGTAGGAACTGAAGGCAGAGGGGGCAAAGCAGATCCCTTTTTTGTGTGACATCTTGTTCGTCACTCACCTCTCTTTAGGACTGTTCTCTGCTTCTCATTACACTCATCATAATGTCCTTTAGGCCCCATGTCCCCATGCCACTACTTGTTCTCATGGTAGAGCTAACACAGTTAATTTATATATGTATGTAAACCATGCAGCCAGGCTACAGGAACTCATGTAGTCAGTAGTGGTTGGGTTTGGATTCCCCACACTTATTGCAAATCCTTCCTTCCTACCCTCCCTCCCTCCTTCCCTCCATCCTCCTTTCTTCATTTTTAAAGAAAGCATTTTCAAATAGCAAATTATAACCACACACTTGTAATCAATTTCTTAAAGGCTCTTTGCAGCAGTAATATAATAATTTCAATTAAAACTTACCTCTTCCTGGAGTAAACTCAAATCGTATGTCATTAAGTTCCTTTCTGGAGTTTCTGAAATATATAACATGTAGCACATTAAAATCCAATGAAGTATAGTTTCATCAAACTAAACGTATTCCAATTTTTACAAGATGCTACTAACGGGTAGATAGCATTTTATAGTTTTGGGTTACCTCTGGGTACTTCCTGAAAGGGGAGAGATAGTGATGACAATAATAAAGGGAGATATTTAATTGAATTTACCTCATATAAACATGTTTATTTCACAAAATTCCAAAAATAAAATGTTCTTTTATAAAATGTATGTTAAACCAATAACCTTAAATATAATTCCATAATTAAAAATTTCAGAAGATTTTAGTCTGGAATAAATAATATTCAATACACTTTTCAGATTTTTCCTGAAAACGGTATTTTATCAAATTATTAAAAATTTTTTTTGTTGTTTTATTTATTCTTGAGAGAGAGAGAGAGAGAGAGAGAGACAGCACGAGCAGGGGAGGGTCAGAAAGAGAGGGAGACACAGAATCTGAAGACAGGCTCCAGGCTCTGAGCTAGCTGTCAGCACAGAGCCTGATGCGGGGCTCGAACCCACAAACCGTGAGATCATGACCTGAGCCGAAGCCGGCTGCTCAACCTACTGAGCCACCCAGGCACCCCTCAAATTATTTTTAAAAAGTGAAACAAACAGGGGCACCTGGGTGGCTCAGTTGCTTAAGTGTCCAACTTCGGCTCAGGTCATGATCCCATGGTTTGTGAGTTCGATACCCATGTTGGGCTCTCTGCAGTGTGGTGCCCTTCAGATCCTGTCTCCCTCTCTGCCCTCCCCTGCTCATGTTCTCTCTCTCTTTTTCTCTCTCAAAAATAAATAAATGCTTTAAAAAACATTAAAAAAAAAAGTGAAACAAACAAGAAAAACAGTGTCGGAGGTAAGGTTTATGACAATGACAATACTATGCATTAAATCATGCAACAAAATGCCCAGAAAAGGATGTGTATTTTGTGATTAAAAATTTTACTACATAGAGGGGACCCTGAATGTTGTTTAATTATCCATTGAATATATAAAGTTTTTTTTAAGTTTGTTTATTTCAAGAGAAAGTATGCAGGAGAGGCAGAGACAGAGAGATGGAGAGAGAGAGAGAGACAGAGGGGGAAGGGAAAAGAGGGAGGGAAAGAGAGAGAGAGAGAGAGAGAATTACAAGTAGACTCTGCACTCTCAGTGCGAGGCTTGAACCCATAAACCGCGAGATCATGACATGAGCAGAAATCAACAGTTGGATACCCAACCGACTGAACCACCCAGGAGCCCCAAATAAACTCTTTAAAAATAAATATAAAATGCTTACATATTACATAAAACTGTAATACATATATACGTATATGCAACCCAAAACCTTGACACTAGGGAAATATGGAACTGTAAATACCTAAGATATGAGTTTTCCATTTATATTAATTTCAAGAAAGGATATGGGGCAGTGAGCCATAATTAGGATGGTTTTAAATTCTCATAAGAACACTAAAATGCTATGAGTAATTCAACAGATGCTACAATTAAAGTTAATAAAAACACCGTAAGAAACTGTAGTAGGAAACATGAAATAGTAATTTCTGCAAACGCTGAACTACTTGCTCAGATGCCAAGGGTCCAAGCCAGAGACAAGAGTGGCCTGAACACGCATCCCAAACCTCCTCCTCCGGGTGCCAGGAGAGTCTGATCAAATCCTATTTGGGACTCTGGAGTAATATCTCCTGGTCTCTACGAACAGTGCTCACATCATGATGCCACCAGCCTGTGGGCCCTTCTTGGTGTATAGCCAGACCTTGTTTCTTTAGGTCCCATGATGTCCTACCAGTCAATACAGGAGGCCCAGAAAAATGACAAAGGCATGGTACCCGCTTAGAGAAAGCCCTTCTCCCAGTGCTTAGAGAAGCTGGCCCCAGTCTGCACCTTTCCACAAGCAGAGAAGTGAAGGGTCAAGAATTCAAGAGACGCCCAAGCCCAGGCCACAGACTTAAGAGCACTGAACCACCATGTATCTTTTCCCAGGTGTCCCCCCCCTTGACTCTGTCAGTACTCTCAGAGATAGAATGGGACTAGGGGATAATAGCAATTCCTAAAGCCATATTTCTTTTAGGGGAACTTCTGAGAACCCGAAAACTGAAAACTGTAAACTCTCTCTAAAAAGGGGGACATATGACTGACACATGAAATTGCAGACAACTGAAGATGGTTCCAAGATCAGCTTAGACCCCAGACTGAGTGAGCCTCTCCTGGAGGTGGAGCGGGCCATGAACAATCAGTGCCTGCCCTGCAATGGAAGGGCTATTTGCCCGTGGCACCGTTGATCTGTTAGTGTCGCCACACAGCTACATGGTGCTTTCATATGTATCAGCAGTTCTTCAACTGCTTTTTTTTTTCTGTAAACTTCCATAATGTCTGGCTCAAGATAGATGGATTCTTATTTTTGCTTCTCTATTCAGCCTGTTGCAATATCACATATCACGTTGCCAGCTACTGGAAAATTCCAATCTACATGTTGCAATAATGAAAGTGAAAAAGGTACATAATTTCTTAGTGTCATTATAAAAATAGTTTTCACCTCATGGGCTCCCTAAAAGGGACTCAGGGACCCCCAGGGCCATAGGAGCACACTTTTAGAAACAGGGATATCAAATGTCATGAATCAGATCTCATTTTCTTCCAGTAATCAACCTTTGAAATATGCAAAGTAGGTATTACTTGTTTTCCATTTTTTAGATGAGCACATTCAATGGCCTTTCCATGTTTACAAATTTAGTGGCAGAGTGAGAACCAATAATTTTACATTGGAAATATCTAATACAAGTATAGAAAAGATTTACTTTCAGTTTTGAGAGAAAATATTCCCCAAGATTTTACACATTACCATAAAAAGATCAGCAAGCATTCATTTATTTAATAGCTTTGGTTTTATGTGTTGTATATTAACAAAGGCTGAATTAGAACTAAAACAGTCCAATAAGGGGAAAAAATGATCACTAGGAAAGCAAGTATTTATAGTGTATTTAATAATGAAATGACAGAAGGAGAAAAAAATGAAAAGGAATTTGATTTGATGCTAATTTATGTCACGTTCCTGTTCCTTTTGGTCAGTCTTGTCTAAATTAGTTTGTCCTACTAAGGCCATGAGAAGAGAAGTGTAAGACCTGGACCCAGAATATCTTCATGCACATCCTGATTCTTTAAATATTAATACCACAGAAGTAATATCCAACACCCATAATCTCTACCTACATCAACTATGGCTCAAGTAATGGAGGCGGCCTAGTCAAATCATTCTTTTATGACTCTGAACCTAAAATACTTGCCTTTGAAAAGATCACAGTGATTAATTATGAGTAGTAGACTTGTCTCATCAGGATGAAATATAGTTGGAAAAATGCCTAATTGGATCTAACTACTGAAGGTCATCCTTTTATAAAGAATTAATCTTTTCAGACTCATACTTAACACCTTTAATTGAAAGTACATTTACTTTAATTGATATGGCACAAGATACTCCTGATTTCAGAGAAGCTGAAAATAGGTATGATTTAAGGCCAGAAACTAAGTCTGTGCAACTTTATAGAGGAAATGTTTAAAACTTGAGAGTAATAGCTTCAAGACCCAGGCTACCTTTGATAACTCTTATTAAAACCCTTTTAATACTAAAAATGACCAAAAGAATCCCCCAACCCAACCCAAAGAAAAACATATTCCTAAATTCGGTAATAAACACAAACCCTTATTTCTCATTGTAGGTATACATTACATCATAAAGGCAAAGGTCTACAGAGCTCAGACAGAATATTTATTTTTTAAAATAGGTGATACCATCACATGGTTTAAAACCCAAAAGGTACAACAGGGTATTATGTAAAAACTAGACCTCCTCTTGCCACTCAACTATGTGGTCCCCCTCAACAGTTGAGATTTTTTGTGCATCCTTCCTGAGATGTTTCATGCATATATTGGGAAATAAACACACATAGTTTCTTCTAGCCTGTTCAATATAAATGTAGCATTCTATATCCATTGTTCTACGCCTTGTCTTTTAACTTAATAATATACCTTGGAATTTCTCCGTATCAGTTCATAGAGAGCTTTCTCTCTTTTTTTTTTTATAGCTACATAGTATTCCATTGTCTGCCACGTCCTTTTTTTGACCAGTTCCCATTCTGTGAACAGACTGTTTCCAGTCTTTTCTATTATAAACAAAGCTTAATTGTGTATAATTCTCCTTGTCCTTATGTCATTTTGCAAATACACAAGTATGAAAATAAATTTCTAAGAGCAAATTGCTTGGTCGAAGGACAAATGCATTTGCAATTTGATAGATATTGTCAAATTCCCCTTCATTTAACCTGTACCGATTTATACTCTCACAAACAAGTTGTAAGCACCCTTGAAGTAACTTTAAATGAGTAAAGCAAGAAGTGTATGTATGTATATATGTATGTGTGTGTGTCTATATTTATATATATATGAATTTCTCCATATGCATACATACAAGGAGATGACTCTGCCAGCTGGAAAGCTTCTTCCCCATTTAAAGAGGGCAACCACTACTCAACACCAGCTGGTTAAGCCAGGCAGGAATTTAGGCTCAATTTTGTTTAGAAAAACAAAAAACAAAACAAAACAAAAAAACCATGTACACACACACACACACACACACACACACACGAGATATATTATGCTATGTCCATTCTCAGTGACAATTCAGAGATTCAGACTGTCATGTGTAAAGTCTTCCTTCTTGCTCATTCAACTCATCTGCAAGGAACATATAGTGAACAGTCAAATGAAGCAGCTGGCTATGGGGGTGGTGATGACAATCATGTGAGTGAACACGTAACTGTCCCTGGTGATAGAGGTGCAGAAGGCCTGTGCAGTTGAAGTTTGCATTTTACAGGACGTAGCATTTTTCTGCACTTCTAAATGTACCATGTCAGGACAGTCTGATAGAGTTATTGCTCCTGGAGGGCTCCGAAGCCAAAATGCCAGCTCAGGACTACGTGTATCCCTTAGCTTCACATTAATGCCTTTTAGCCCCCACCAAAAAGTGTATGGGGGCACACATACCCCCTACGAACCAGATGTGATCAAAATGCTTAGAAGCCCAAAGACCACCGGTTGTCAAGTGCATCATCAGCTGTAAGGGCCATTGGGATTGCATCCTCTCCACTCTGGAGTGAGGATGAATGTCAACCATTTCCCCAAGCTCTGAGGTTGAAGGACATAGTGGGGGTAACACTGGCAGGTACAGTGTTTCCCAGGAGCACGGAGGAGGTCCCTCCCTTCTTTCTAAGGAGCAGACAGCCCCCCTTTTCCTTCCGTGAACCTGAGATTGCTGGTCAGGGTGAAGCTGCCAGCATCTGAGCAAGTCCAGAGGGACTCCCACTCCCAGACTCATGGAATGTTCCCCCCTTTCATGAGCAGGATGGAGACTTTCAAACAGGCTGAGCTAGGGATCAGGACATCATTTTAAGTTCAGCTTCTCTCCTGCTCTTGACACTGAACTGAAGTCTTTTCCCACAGGCTTAGGGAAGAAATGGACTTTGGCTCCCACTAAGCTTGCTGGGGATCTCCCTCCATGGCAGCAGAGAGCCCGGTACAGACTGAGGACATAACGGAGCTGTGGGGACAGAGGTCTGCATTCAAATCCACTCACTACTAATTTGGCATCTGCGGTCTGTTTCCTTAACTGTGACATGGGGGAAATAATAATTAATGGCATTTCCTATCTGCCAGTAAATGCTTGGTGCTTTGCGTATGTTATCTCATGCCATGCTCAAACATTCCCCACCTTGATGTGGGGATGGCTCTTGTCCCGTTATTTTAGAGATAAGGAAACTGGGGCCTACAAAGGGGTAAAGGACATAACCAAAATCGTATGTCTGATTAGCAGATCTGAACTAAACCTGGAATGGAATGAACGTTACCCATGGTCTTCTCCAGTGCACAACCCTTACTGGAGGCACTGTGGGCCCTGTCCTGAATCTATAGATGCTCCTGACTGGTCTCTCCACATTCAAGGTCAGGATCTACACAGGAGCCAGGCAGCTTGTTACCTGGAAATGTGATCATGCCACACCCTTGCTGAAAAATTCCATTTTCTTCCCCTTATTCTTAAAACAAAATGTAAAGTCCTTAGCATGACACCCCAAGACCTGCTTCTACATGTCTCTCCACCTTCAGCTCTGCCACACTCTCACCTGCTCACCTTGTTGCTGTCCCCTGGCCTGCCCTCCTTCCCCAGATGCAGCTTTGCAAAGGCACAGTGAGAGTGAGCAGGGAGGTCAAAGGCCTGACCTTGGGAGACAGTGGGAGAAAAAGGATTATAGTCAGGGGTAATTCTTGTAAGGCGTTTAACTCTTAGGGGGTGGTAGGAAATAACTGTAATGTGTGGTGGGGTAAACAGAGGGCTTTTCTAAAATGGGAGAAAAGAGACATTTGTGTGCTGGTGACATGTGCCCTGTGAGGAGGCAAACAGATGGGGAGGGAATGAAGAAGCGGTCCTGGGGCTGCAGCATGTCGGGGAGCCAGCTCCCCTCACTGCTAGGAAATCTCCACTCTCGCTCTCCCTCCACCTGACTGACTCCAACTATGCTCTGGTGCCTGGTCATGTCTTTTGGGGTAGACCAGGGAAGAAGGGTAAAGGCAGCCAGAAGAGGACAGGCCCCCTGTCTAGTGTGCTCTCCTAGCCTCCAGATCTGTGCTCAGTACTTCACATTCTGTACCAATGTGATTACTTTAATGTCCATCTCATCCACTAGACGCTAAGTTCCCAACGCTAAGTTCCCAAAGAGCAAAGACTGTCAGCTTGCCTTGTTCACTGCTCTTCCCCTCAGCACCCAGCACAGTGCCCCGGGAGTGCACAGATATTTGTCACGTGAGTGAATGAATGAATACATGAATACATGAATGAATGAAAATTTTACAAGCCTGGCTTTTGTCAAGTGCCTCTCCTTGGCCACCACCACCCTGGTTCCTGGCTACTCTTTCTCTGTGTGTCCAACTACTGCTGTCTGCCTGTCCCTTCAGGGTTAATATTCTGCCCTGACCATCTTCTCTTCTCCTTCTCTGTCTCGATGAGTAGTTCCAAATGCATAACTCAAATGCAGGTACTGCCCCAGAGCTTTAAACCCATTATCCAAGTGCCTACACGGCATCTCTCCATGCGATGTCCAGACACAGAAACATCTCTCCAGCATATCTCCAGCATGTCCACAGCATGTCCACAATGGAATACACGGCTTTTCCTCTCAAATTCACTTCTCTCTCACCTCCCAATGGCAGCAAATGGTGGGGACAGCCAACTACCATGACCTGTGGGTTAGACCTCCTTAAGATCTCTCAAATCACCCATTTCTCTAAAACTCCACTACCACTGACCAAAGGCGGGGCAGCATTATCTGCTACAGATGAGAACAAACAATCTAACACAGGGTGTTTTATCCACACTCACACACACCACACACATACACACAGAGAATATTGTCGCTAGAGCTACAGAAGTACAGCAAAAGGAAAAGGCCGTAAAAGGTTGAGGGAGCTATTACTCAGGGTGTAATCCTTGGCAGATGAATGTGTTGTAGCCCAGAAAGAAAACTGTTGTACTTAATGAGATGTGGAAAACGATGCCAAAGTAACGAGAAGTTGAAGGACACCTACAAGTAAGGCCAGAAACAAAAATCAGGAAGAGAAAAAAGAAGCCTCCTGGGTCTAGGCCCGTGGCTGCTCTGACACAGTGTTTACATGTAACTCTGGGCTTTCCTAGAGCCAAGTCTTTAGGTCCCTAAGGACTAGGGAAGGGTCATTTGAGCCCTGCAGCTCAGCCACTTGCCGGCAATGACCTTCAGTTAGCCACCTCACCTCTGCAACCTCCACTCCAGGTTCGTCTGCAGGAAAATGGGAAACAATGCTTCCCTCCAGGATTAAAGGAGCTGTGTGCAGACACTGTGGGGCCCCCTCACAGTGCTGGCAGGCATTCTGATGCCTGATATTCTGAAGCCCAGAGAAGTAGAAAGTCCTGGTTCCAGTCCTTAAAGGGTCCACCATCTCCACAGAGAATGACCGCTGATGGGAGGTAAAACTAGCGGGGAAACCCCAACGTAAATAAGTGCTTTAAAAGTAGTAGTAGAAAAAGAAATATTAGACTAATTCAGAGAAAGGGGCATCTCCTCACTCTTGGTTCTCACTCTATTCATCTTTCACACTCCTGTCAAATTAATCTTCTCTGAGGTAAAGGACCAATCACAGAATCATATAATTTTACAACTGACAGGGGCCCTGGAGGTCACCTTAATACATTTCCCTCATTCCTCAGGTGAAGAAACTGAAGCCAAAGAGATTAAGCGGCTTGCGTAAGATTACACGGCTGGCTAATTCACTCAACACTCCATAAATACTTATTGATCATCTACTAGATGTCAGGCCTGTCCTAGGAGCCATCAATGGCAGAAATGACACCCAGACCTGGGACTGAGGCTTCTAGATGACTGCTTTTTATTCTCGACTGGTGGCTCTCACACTGCAGGGTGAGCCGAGGTACACACTCTTTCCCTCAGTGACACCCCTAACCCCGCAGTTAAGAAGTGCTACACTCAGTGAGAGATGTTACAGATGGGGATGTGTTTTATACATGCCCGATGTGATGATGGCACGAATAAAGGCCAGGAGCTATTGCCAAACTCATCAACACTGTGCCCCAAAGCCCTGCTTCAAACGGAAGCTCTCCTCCAAGTGCACATCTCCACATACCTTGAGCTATGCTGCAGGAGTGTAAGCCACGTACCTACCCCTCGCACCCAAACCTTGGCCTTGCATTTAACTTGCCTCAAAAGAGCCTAGTGGATCAGTGAGTCTCCTAAAATGTGAAAGTGACACTTCCTTTCAGCACTGTCCCTTCAGATACCCAGAAATATGCCTATGGCCTAGCAAAGTAGAAGTTTGATAGCATCCAGAATTCTAGTCTAGACCAAGTCATGCGGCATCACCCAGCTTATGATCAATGTCAAATCAATAGATCAGGAAGTCACACTGTTCCCTTTAACAAGAAAACAGGAGCAGTGACTAACTGTGTACACACATGCACACACAGTTTCTTGAAATAGGTATCGTATCTTGATATATCTTAAAGAAGCTGACCTTCACTCTGGTTGTCTGCAGGTCTGTCTACAACTAGAACCTCAGGCTAAGGACTCTGGTGCATCCCACTGGTTACTGAGCAGCCTGAAGGACTTTTAGACCTGCAGCCTTGAGGAAGCAAGCGGTCTGGCAGCAGAGGATTTCATACAGCTGATCCCTAACTTAGAGGTGTGTGCACAGAGCCTTGCAAAGAAATTTCTGATACTCTGTGCAATGCTGATACCTATGAATAAATCACATGCAAAAGTATTATCATAAATAGCTGCCTTTACTGTCTACAGAAATAGTTTTCATCTGGAAATAATGCTAAGTTCCTTTAACAGAAACCTTGTAAACATCTCCATGCCCACCACGTAGAGGAGGTGGCTGCTTCCTCTCATCCACACTGCCCACTCTCCAACCTCAACTAACGTATTTCCTTTTTTTCTCTAGTACATACTTTGGAAAATCATGAAAAACACTTTTACAGAAAAATTCAAAGAGGAATTAAACAAATTCACATGCACCTCCCATTCAGAACTCTTAAAATGGTAACAGTTTGTCATATTTACCTCAGAGCTTAATACATAAAATTTTAATAACGTTTTACCTACACAGTACAAAATCGATTGTTATGTCCCAACTGTGGTAAATCGTGAGCAAACAGATTATTGCATAAGGGCTCTGCTTCCTGTCAAGTTCATGAAACTGTATTTTCATGGCTAGCAGTCCTTTTCAGAATTTAGAATGTTCAGTGAAAAGATTTACTGAATTGATTTTTACAGATAGGGCAAGAAGGAAATGGAGTGACCACAGGAAAACTAGACTCCCTTGTATGGCTGGTAGAAGTAGAAACATTAGTCTAGTCCAAGTTCACATTTTTTTAGTAGCAAGAAACACTGTTAAGTACGCTTACTAGTTATGGTTTTTTGTATAAGTCTTGATTGAAATCCACTGATTACAAGTATAGAAGCAGTCCTCACTGATGTTGTTTATGTTTGAAAGTTTACCGTCAGGGTTTACTGCAGAAAACGCAGGCTCCATGTTTCCATGATGGATACCTCTCTTCAGTGCATTTAGGCTCCCAAGTCAACATGCCACGTAAGTTATACTAAAAATGCAAGGGCATCTCTAAGATGGGAATTCAACAAATGTCCATTTGGGCTCTTGATTTCGGCCAAGGTAGGTGTATTTATGCAGACCAATACCGCATGTGGGGCAGTGGGCGGTGCTGCATGCATCTGCAGCATTCCTCAATGAGTCAAGTTTCAAGATAATGCCAGTTTACTTTAAGGTCAAACTGTTACAATATCTAATCATTATGGGAAACTAACCTCTTCCTTGCCATTTGTTTAAATTTGTGCAAAAAAGGATGGTAAGTAGTTCAAAGTTAAACCAAATATACAACCAAACATCTGATTATCAAAAATAACAGAAATTAAAAGGGAACAGAGAAAGAGATATGATACACTTGAGACATTAGTTACTTCCACTGAACACTGAATTTAGCTTTGTTTCCCTACAGCTCAGGCAAAAAAAAAAAGAAAAAAAAAGAAAAAGAAAAAAGAAAAGTATTGCGTGATAGAGTTCTTTATCAAAAAAGAAACATGCAAGGCAGATGTTTTTCCCTTGGCATTAATATCAAGGAGAAATTTTGTACGGAAGCCCTTTTATAAGGGACACTTGAGTAATGCCTTTAACTCTGTTGTAAAGGACAGAAACTTTTCCTCATATAAATGACTTCCAACTATATGGTGCAAAAGATGAACATTTTTTCTCCCATGTGCTGAAGGCACCACATTAAATCTTGCCTAAGTGATGGCACTTCTGCTGGGAGCTGAAATAATATAGCTGAGGTACATTGTTTCCTGATGATTTACCTCAATAGAGGGAGCCCAAAGAACCTGGAGAAATGAACAGCCCATACAGACTGCTTCTTGATGCCCTAAAAGTGTCTTTGTCAAGTGCTGCGATGGGTGATTCTGTGACTGAACTCTGACCAGCATCTGAAGGCGTCTGACAGTCTACACGTTGATTAAACAAAGATCTTTGACTTTGACCAACACGGACGTGCAGAGGTAACATTCTGCTGTCACCGTACAGGAGACTGACTTAGGTTATGTCCTCCCCTCAAGAGGTGGTAAATACAAAGAGGGGCAGGCTTCAGGGTGTCTGTATTTCAAAAGGAAGCTCAGTGGCTGGCCAAGAACTTGAACATGCACTTAGCTGAACACCAAACTCTGTTGCTTCAGAATGGAGAAAGGATATTGTTTGTTTGAAAGTTTTAAAGAATGCCTGCTACTAATCAAGAAAGTCAGGAGAGAACTTTAGTATAGCTGCAATAATATAAAGTGAGCATATAACAATAAAATTCTTTAAGCTTTAGCCAGGTGATCACAAAAGTAGCAAGAACTATGCTTTATCTTAACTTTCCTATTAATTTATATGCATAAGCATATTCCGGGAAAGCTACATTAAAAGTTAGCAAATTTAAAGGGAAAAGGATCACTTTCAATTAGTTTTAAAATACCCACCTGAATAGGGGTGCCTGGGTGGCTCAGTCAGTGGAGTATCTGACTTCAGTTCAGGTCATGATCTCATAGTTCGTGAGTTCAAGCCCCAAATTGGGCTCATGGCTGTCAGCCTGTCAGTGCAGAGCCCTCTTTGGATTCTCTATCCCCTTCTCTGTCTACCCTTCCCCCACTTGCTCACGCTCATTCTCTCTCTCTCTCTCTCTCTCTCTCTCAAAAAAAAAAAAAAATACCCATCCGATAGAGGAGAAAACTGTGAAGGACTAATGAATTATAAGTGTTAATACCAGTGTCCTCTGGGTGAGACATGTAAGCAGACTCCTCCCAGGCTTTTCTGTAGGTAATGCCTTAAGGCGAATAAATTTAATGATAAATGAGACAGAGGAAATATTTTCTCTTTTGGTCCATTTCAGAGAAATGGCCTATAAGTAAATGTATTTACAGTCTAGTGTGGGTGACCCTTTGGCAAAGACATCATAAATTCTCAAACTGGACTTTCCTGAAATTACTTCAGCAAATGGCTATTTATGAAACACACAGCCACAGAGAAAATAAACCTTGTTACTAGGCATTTGATGGTTGTTGATGGGCATCAGAAAGAAATACACATATATTAGAGAACATCAGACAGGTGACGTCAGGACGCTGGATTAGGACAGGACTTTTCTTCAGAATAATGTAAAAACAAAAATGAAATAATTAAAAAACTCAAGCCACTCCGCCCCCTCCCCCAGACAAACCATCCACTTGTTTTTGAGGCTTGGAGTTGTAGGATTCTCCATGTACTGACACTAACAGGGTTGAAAAAGCATTAAGAGTAGGGCAGGCACCTGAGGATGAGCGTGAGAGGCTTCCTTTGTGTTAACATACCCTAAAAAGGCAAGGGGATGTGAAAGCGCTCATTATTTGCATATGCATTAAAGTGAGGGCTAATTACCTTAAAATGTTTCTAAGTATTCCTACAAAATTGCTTTTTCAGTCTGAAGATGGCCACAAGTAAGGGGGGAACTCTCAAGTTCAGTCCTATCTGCTTCCCATGGATGCCCTTTCGAAAACCCCATCGCTGATTTGAATGCACAACTCTTCCTATGACTGTATGGTGGTCCTTGAAATGCAACAGTCATGGGACAGTTCCTTTTCATCTGATGCTGGCAGATTTTTAAAAGTCAACATTTATACCTTCAGCAACCACTGAATTCATTCTCTGCATCGGAGCACTAATTTATGGTACTCATTGTCACAATGTTTCAGGAAGAAACCATCCCTTCAACAGACCCAATAAAGTAAATAAAAATGGAATTCATCTTCAGGCATGGAAATCAACCATCCCAATTGGAAAATTCTAAGTACCTACAGTTCACCGAAATTGGAAATACCCTTGACCTAACTGTGACGCTTACCTTGCAATGGTGCGGAGACACTACCTCCACCAGGAAGGGCATAATTGAGAACAAGACTCAAAAGCAGACTTGCATAACATAGAATCTTTTTCTAATTGCTCCAAACAACTGTTTGCCTGTGTTCAAACACAGGCTGCATGACTGTCAAATACCAAAGTTGATTTTCATGTGTGAGTCATGGAATCCATATTTTAGAGCTCTATGCACATTTTTGAGGTTACTGAAAAACATGCTGAGAATGTTAAATAAGCTACTTCCACGTGCATAACTGCACCAGACAGTGCAGGTCTTGCCAAGACTGTGGGGATCACGCATTTTTCTTATCTAAGATTAGCTAATAAAAAAGACCCAACAATTTTCTTCACGGTAGTTTTTTCAGTGACTGGCCTTTGTACCCAGTCTGTTAATCTCTGACAGGTTTGTAAGACTAACTTAGCTTTCTAGAACTCTTGACTTTAGTGCAAATTTAATAAAGGAGGTCAGGCTGGATAAACAAGAATTCTCACTCTACAGAAATATTTATACAGTGCATCCTGCAAACTACTATTTGCTTCTTTACTGTAAATTGATGTTTTTTTCATAAGGAAGTACAAAAAACAGTGCCGCTAGACAGGGAAGGGGTTCAGAAGGAAAAGTTAAGGGGGCCCTTTCTGAAGTGATTAACATACCAGGAGAGTCTTTCTCCATTAGTTTGAGGCAAAATAAAATAAACATTGATTGTCTGTCAACTTTAATTTAAGAGAATTAGTGGATTAAAAAAAAGTAAGCAAGCCAGTGAATATCCATAACAAAGATAAAGGTAAACAATTATGAGCATTTTAAGTAAATATACAGAATTTAAAAGATGGGCCAGAGGAGCCATCATGCTGTCGTGTCTCCCCCCAGAGTGACGGGCACACAGTCTGGCACATAAGTAAACTATCAATAAATATTCCAGAAATCTAATTACATCAAGTAGTACACTATTCCTCCTTACCTCTGCATGGCATTATGTCAAATGTAATCACACTAGACAAAACTCCTGCATATGAAGGTAGCTAATCCTATATAAATACCCAAATAACCAAAAAATAATAATAATAATATTTTAATTAAAACAAAAGAGTTTCTGGGCTGAAGGCATTTCAGTTGCAATGCAGGCTAGACCCATTACCATGACCACCAGAATAGATGCCACATTAGGAATGCATCTGGGAGAAATAAATGAGGTCTGTTATACTGGAGACATTTCTGACCAAAAGCTATTCCTCACAAGCAGGGAGCTAACAGTCAACATCCAGGGTGGTGGGATCAACCTGGACAAGACTCACATTAAATATAAGCTATGGATGAGTCTGCCTGACGCCAAGGCTCTTTTCGTCTCTGCTTAGGAAATGCTGCTGCTCCACCACCTGTGTCCTGAGCTCCAGGCTGCCCTAGCGTCTACAGCACACTTATTTGTATTTAAGTAGAGAAGACAAGGGATCACATCTCCTTACGCCAGGCTTCTCATCTACCTCTTCTCCTCTTCTACCCTCTACTCAAAATCTTTGAGTTGGTTTTATAGAGAGTCAGAGGAGAACAACAAATGCATTTTTGCTAGGTTCACTCAGCCTATCATAGCTGGGTTTCTGAAGACAACATTCTTGAGTTTAAATACCATTCATAACATTGACTAGCTATGAGACCTTCTGGCAATTTACTTAACTTTCCAAGTCTTGGTATCTCCAGCTGTAAAATAAGGTAGAAACAGTAACTACTTCATAGGTAGCTCAGAGAGAAGGCAGACATGGATGTGCCTGGCATAGAGCAAGCATGCAGTCAGTATCAAATAACAACAACAACAACAACAGTAATAATAGCTACTGAGTTCTCCATATCAGATATTGGCCCCTGCGTAGAGATGGGTTCTTTCTCATCCCTTCACATAACCCAAGCAGGAGCTGGTGTCAAATCATCCCATTCTGTAGTAGGATTCTAACCATAACCCCCAATACATATAATAAGATTTCAAGGGGGTGTAACTCTCTATCTCCTTAAGAATCCCAGTAATCCCTGAATAAATGGGACCTGAACAGTTGGAGTCGGAGAATAGCACTCTCCAATTCAGAGTCTGAAGGAAACAGAGTAGTAATGGGACTGCTTTAGAATCCTTGATAATCCCCAGAGAGTGAAATAAACCCATGAGGATCTGAGAATTCTCCTGATAATCCATCCCATGCATCTTTCCCTTATGAATAATTTAAATGCTCTGCTTTGTTTGGTCAAATCAAAGATCCTCGTTTATGTGAAGGCAGAAAGGTACAACAGAAGACTGAAACATGCCTAAGGTGTGTAATCCCATCTGTCAGATCAGGGGAATTCCCTAAGAGAAGAGCTACAAGAAAAGCACCCATTTAGTCAGTGGTTTGGCCATCAATTCTGGCAATTTTCTCCCTTTGCAATCGAGGCAGCACACACATGTCATTCAAATTATAGACTTGCCGCCGTCCAGGGCCTCTTTGGGTTTAGGGGGAGGCCTGAAGGAACAGTGCTCCAAGCTCAGAGTGCTATTTAATTGTGACTCTCATCATCACTGTTATTACAGATCTGTCTTTCAGAAATGCTCTCAGCTATCAGGGACAGCATGGAGTGCTACGAAGATGACATTTCCATGTTTTGTATTCCAAACATTAAAAACCAGTTTGGCTTACCCAGTGAGCGGCGGGTACCATGCTAATTATATAACTTTTTGGAGCAAAAAAGAGCTCCCGCTGAGCCAACTGGGAGGAAAAAAGCACAATACTCATTTTTATCTGAGCCTCAGCATACTGACCTCCTTCAGCCTGTTGATGTGGACATTAATAAAACATTTTAAAGTGATCCGAAAATGCTTTTTTTTTATGAGCCAGAGCCTGAGTCTGGCCACCAAACAGCTGTGTATTTGAAAGACTTGGAGCTGGTATCAAAGTTGACTGCTACTGATTCGAGCCTGTTCTGGGAACCTCCTGTATCCAGATGTTGTTCAGGCTTTTGATTGATTACAAATGTAAAACAGATTTCCACTCTTGGAGAAGTTTTAAAGGCCAGAAATAAGGATGCCTGTCATGATGGTCTTGCTTTTGTGTGGGACACACGAAGACTTTATTTCACTTCAGTATCTGACATGTGATTACCAACATATGTTCTTACAACTTTAGAATAAAAATTTAAAATAAAAATACTACTCTTGGCATTCTAAAATATCCTAGTGGATAGTTCTTGAAAGCAAATCAGAGAAAAGTTTGATCCTTTATTTTATCTTCCCTTTCTTCTGACAAAAATAACAAGTAAAAATATGCATCAAATATAATTTCTAAACTTCAAACCAAATATCTAACAGGCCATTTAATTGAGCATATCTGATCTATCTGGGAACTAAGACTTAGGTTACACTGATGGGTGAGTAGAAAGTGAGGTGGGCAGAGAACTCAACACACTGAGCTCAGACACATGTGTAGGACACACACAGGTGGCATGTAAAGCCTGGGAGAAGAGAATACACAGAGATGAAATAATGTACAGACTGTGCTCAATGAGCTTAAGACCAACCATGATTCAGACATGAAAAACTCTACAGGTAAGGAAGCTGAGGTACATCAAAGGTGTTTGGTATCCTGTTCTTAAAAGAATTCTCACCTCAGACATTGGAATCAGGATTGCCTCTCATTCTTTGCCTTTGAAATGTCTACCCTACCACGTGCTGCTAACTCGCCTCTCCATCCCCACCACTCCACCTTAAACATGCACTTAAAAAGCAAGAGACCTGCTTATACTACGAAGGAAGTGGTAACAGAGCCAAGGTCATTCCAAGACTTCACATTTCCTAAAATGAACTGGCAAATAAATGCTTACCATAGAGAAAATTTAAGACTATCAAGAAAAGTCAAAACTATCAAGCTACATGGGGATGGGGGGATGAGGAATTTCAATGTCACTTTGCAAGTTAAGACAGATGAGGACAGGTTACCAAGGAATAATGCAAACTCAGAATATTTTTCTGGGAGATTAGCCCAAATCCTGTGGCTACCCTGCTAACACCCAAACCACAGTACTGTGAGGCTGTAAGGGAAAAGGACTTGCTGCCTTGGTTGAAAGACGATAAAGCTGGTAAAGAAGGTTCATTGAGTGGGCTCCCCATCTTCACCCACTATGGTTATACACGTCACTATTTCCTCCCGGCAAGCCAGATGATCTGGCCCCAGAATTGATAAAATAGCATTGGCCCAAATAGCTCTTCTAAGCTCTCTAAAACTGGGCTTACTGTTCTTGAGTTGGGCAAAAATGTTTTCCCACATAATTAGACAACAAGCTCAGGATCAGAGGTTTTGAGGGGAGAAGGTGACATATTTCCAGACTTATATGGGGACTTTTGACAGGTCAAGCTCTAAGAAGATTTAGTACCCTCTGGATACTCATAATGCAAAGGCTTCCCCCAGATGCCCTGCACCCGCTATCTACAAGCCAGGTAGGAAACCCAGCAACAAAATTCCTATTGCTTTCGAATAGAGTAAGGGCTAGGGCAAGAGCATGCATAAAGTCTTCTTAGGAAAAGGTTATGAAGGGAGGGGGGGAACCCCAAAGAGACACAGAGGCTGTTCCTCAGCATCTCACTATTGAAGGGATAATTTGAAAGCACACTCAAAGGAGGAAATAATAATCACTGGACTTCAGCAGGTAATCACGAAGAACAAATAAGTTCAGAATAACCTCATTTCTATCTTTGCTATTTTAATGAACTTTTCAATTTCAAAGGAAAGCCTTAGACTTGTTTTGTTAAGACTAATGCACATTTTGGGACATGCTGTGAATTCTTTTAGAATAGCAATAGAAATATCCATTTCTTTTCATATAAGGGTAAGTCATTTTACTGAGCTTGGAAACCCAATGACAATCAAAGGGTCTTTTCAAGCCCTTTCTGGCTTTGTCCATCTGGGGATTTTGTGATTTGGCTCAGTGGAATGCAAACTACAAAATCCAATCACTACTTTATAAGCTGCCAAATAAAATGAGCAAAGATTACAAAATGATAATATGAAACATGGAACACTGGCAAGGATGTAATCCATTAGACCTTCCTCCACTGCTACTGGGAGCATAAATTAGTGCTATGTTTTAAGAGGGACATTTGGCAACATGTTTCCAGAATTTTAGAGTTAGATAGAAATCTGAGTTTTCTGTATAATACCAGTCTTGAGACAATTTATTTTGTAGCAAAAATATGGAAACAAATTATTTACCCAATGATAGGTAGATAGTTAAATAAATTACAGTGGAATAACCACAGGATGTAATATTATGTAGCTACTAAAATGTTGTTTATAAAGGATTTTTAATGACACGAGAAAATGGTTGTATCGTAATACTAAGTGTAAAAAGCAGAGCAGAAAACTGCATATGTAGGATAACTGGGACAATAAAAAACATAAGCAAAGTAAAAAAAAAAATAGATGGAAATGCACCAAAATGTTAATCGTGCTTATCCCTAAGTGATGGTTAGATGGGTAATCATTTTCTTTAGAACTTTCTATATTTTTCAAATTTCCTCTAATGAACATGTATTACTTTCATAATACAGGAGAGGTTTCTTTGAAAAGAAACCTAGGATTTGAAAAAGCAGCTGTGCTATAAGAACTCATCATCATTTGGGGGCTATTGTGGGGCGGGAAGAACCTTAAAAGAAAACGCAGAGAACTGAACTAAAACTTAAAAACTAAAAGCAACACTAGGGAATTGTTTTTGGTCACCACTGAGGGGGGGAAAAACAGTGACATAGAGGATCCTTGGGTGGAGTCTAGATGATAATCTACAATAGAGATGTTACCTGAATTTAGCTAGACTAGGTTACAAAGCCTTGTCTGTGGTATAATTACAAACACACACACAAGCATGGAGAAAGTGTCTGAATCAGACATCAAAATGTTAACACCTGTTGCTCAGGTGAGAAACCATCTCTGAGCTTATTCTGACCTCCTCCCCCGCAACCCTCCAGCAAAACCTCCACAGTATTTTTATTATGACAAACATCTCACAAATGTTCAGCTCATTGAACAAATGAGGCTGGGACAACTGAATATCTATAAGAGGAAAAAAAAAAAAGGGGGGGGACACCGACCATGACTTGCTACCACACACAAAAATTAAAATATGTACCAAGATAAATGTAACAGCTCAAGGGATCAAAATTTCTACAAGAAAACACAGGGGAAAAAATAGGAGAAAAATCTTTGCCACCTAGAGGCAGGTAGACATTTCTTAAATAGCATATAAAATGTACAACTCATAAAGTTAATAAATTAAACTTTTAATCAAAATTTAAAATTTGTTTTTCAAAAATTTTTTTATTATTTGTTTATTTTTCAGAGAGAGACACAGAGCGTGAGTGGGAGAGGGGCAAAGAGGGAGAGGGAGACACAGAATCCGAAGCAGGCTGGAGGCTCTGAGCTGTCAGCACAGACTAAGCCATCCAGGCGCCACTAAAATTTGTTTTTCAAAGGATACCACAAAGAAACCAAAACATGAGCCACAGTATCGTAGAAAATATTCACAATACATACATCTGACAAAGGACTTATATTCAGAATATATAAAGAAGGCCTAGCACTCAGTAATAAAAATAGCTCAATAAAATATGGACACAAGATTTGAACAGAAGATATAAAAATGGCTATTAAGCACATGAGAAAATGCTCAATGTGACTAATCAGAGAAATGAAAATGAAAACCACAAGAGGAGACCACCACACACCTAGGAGAATGGCTGACCTAGAAAAGATGGGCCACTCCAAGTATGGATGTGGCAGAGCTAGAACTCTCATGTACTGCTGATGGGAGTATGAAATGGAAAATCTACTTCTGAAAACTGTTTGACAGTATCTTAAAAAGTTTAACACGTGGGGTGCCCGAGTGGCTCAGTCTGTTAGGCAGCTGACTTCAGCTCAGGTCACGATATCTTGGTTCCTGAGTTTGAGCCCTGTGTCAGGCTCTGTGCTGACAGCTGGGAGCCTGGAACCTGCTTCAGATTCTGTGTCTCCCTCTCTCTCTCTGCCCCTCCCCGACTTGAGGTCTATCTCTCTCAAAAATAAACATTAAAAAATTATTTTTTGGCTTTTTAAATATAATTTATCAAATTGGCTTACATACAACACCCAGTGCTCATCCCAACCAGTGCCCTCCTCAATGCCCATCACTCACTTCCCCTCTCCCCTACCCCCCCATCAACCCAGTTTGTTCTCTGTACTTAAGAGTCTCTTATGGTTTGCCTCCCTCCCTCTCTGTTTGTAACTATTTTTCCCCTTTCCCTTCCCCCCATGGTCTTCTGTTGAGTTTCTCATGATCCACATATGAGTGAAAACATATGCTATCTTTCTCTGACTGACTTATTTCATACAGCATAATACCCTCCAGTTCCATCCACTAAAAAATTATTTTAAAAAAAGTTAAACATACAGCTATCATCTGATCCAGCTATTCTACAACTAGGTATTCTCTCACAAGAAATAAAAATATAGTCCACATAAAGACTTGTACGTGAATGCTCACAGTATTTGTAGTAGTAAAAAAAAAAAAAGGGGGGGGACAAATGTCCATCAATAGATGAATGAATAAACAAAAAGTGGTATATCCACATAATGAAATATTAGCAATAAAAAGGGATAAACTGTTTACACATGCAACAACATGGATGAATCTCAAAATAATTAAGCTGAGTGAAAAGAGTTCTCTCAGTACACAGAAACTCTTAACCGATAACTTGTGCAGGGCCCATGCACTTGTCCTCCTAAACCGGATGCATTATGAGAACGGAAGGCATAATACATCTCCTGACATATAGTATACCAATGTATTTTCAAAGGGCCATTTCCCATTTTCTCTTTCATCAGTACATCTAAATAACCTCTTGGTTTTTAAATTAAGCACATATGAAGGTATACGAATACCTTAATTTATTTTCTTTTTTAAGAAGTGTTTAATAAGCTCTTCTGTGGCAGGATCTGTGTGTGGCATGCAACATACGGAGTTGAATAAAATGATCTATAGTCATGTCGACTACAGTTAACAGTACTGTACTGTATATTCGAAAGACACTAAGAGAGTAGATCTTAAAAGTTCTCATCACAAGAAAAAATAATTGTACCCACGTGTGGTGATGGATGTCAATTGGACTTACTATGGTGCTCATTTCACGATATATACAAATAGCCAATCAGTGTTGTATACCTGTAACTAATACGTTATAGGTCACCTATATTTCAATAAAAAGAAGAAATTAAATGAATGATCACATTCAGGTGGATAAAGAAGACGTTAAATGTTTAATTTCATAACCTCCCACACACGCACAAAAAGCAAAAACAAACAAACAAAACAGACCTGGTTGTTGCCTGCCAGGAGCTTACTGCCCAATGCGAAAAGGACAGGACTTTCACTAGGGGTCTCCCAGAACTGCTGATCATTTTGACTTTGCTCTTAAGTCAGTATTAGTATGCTAAAGCCAACATTACTGCTTGTGATAAATGTTTGCTAGCATAAAATGAAAGAATATGTAATCCTTCCAACTCTTAAGGCGAAACTCTTGGAGATGTACTTAAAATGCAGCATTTAACAAAATCAAAGTTCTAAAGGATATACCTTAGGCTTATGGAAGAGAAAGCCATTGATAACATCTACTTGAAAAGTAATCTGCTCAAGCTAAAAGCAATTCTCCTATATTGTATGGTTCAGAAGTATGGGGTGTAAATGGAATAGATGGGAAAAAGTATTAGAGACTCATTAAAAATTACGTCATCTATTCCCACAGTTCTTTCTCTGTAACATGTTTGGAAATTAGGGCTCTGCCTGGGTGGCACACAAATCAGTCTTTGAATACTCCTATGAGAATGGCAACACTGCTACTTGCTCATCTAATATCTATGTATTTGATCAACACAATGCAAAGGGGCACTTGGGTTGTCAGACTCTTAACTTGGATTAAGTGTTACTCTCTCCCGGCCAAAAGCATTTCCTTAGTTTCTCGAAACTCAGAGCTCTTCTTTCAGAGTTGATGAGCACAGAAGAAAACAGATCTGAACCTTGTTCAGCCCCTGAAGAAATACACTGTAATTTTACACTGTAATTCAAGGAGGACTTTATGATGCTGTAATTCAATGAGGACAAGCCCCTGATTTCTAAAGAGTGAACCTAAGAAAACACAATTCAAGAACATTTTTGCAAAAAATAGAGGTGAAGTTTTTTGCTATGTTGTCCAAGGTCTGCTATACAAAGAACCATGAGATCAATTTCTCTTGAATTCAGTACCAGACAGAATCTTAACTCTCTATATCATCTTTTAATCATGTAGGTTTACTTTTATCACAAAAGGATAACTACATAGACAACTCTAATTTCCTGGTTGCTAAGAAGCTGAGAACTACATTTACTTCTCAGTGACTATAGTTATGTCACTCTGGGCTCCTGAGTCAATCCTCTTTCCACTCTCAAAATAGTTTGCAAATCTCATTTTAGCTTCCTTTTTACTTACTCTATGTTTTCATATGTAGGTTACCCTCCAACCATGTATATCATGTGGTTAAATCAAAGCTCACCTAACTTCTGTCAGGTCTATATAGCTCTATAGTATGTCACATCAACCTCCTTTGCCCAAATCAGTATGCTGTTTCCTATGCAAATCACAAAGCTCCTCTAGTTAAGTAACTCTTGCTTAGTTTAAAATGACATAATTTAAAAAAAAGCATACACACGCAAACGTGTTTTCTCATGTTTACTCTCCCATTTCCAATAGATGGCATATGCTCAAAACATATTGTGTGGAGCATATGGGACATAATTTTACACAAATTACATGTCCAAGCCCACCAGCACCCCTTCATGGAGAGCCTGGAGTGGCCATGTGGGATGTTTCTGGTCTCTGACAAAGGAGCACACGGACTGAAATCCAGAGAAGAAAACAGAGCTGAGAATTATGCAGGAACCAAAAGAAACTTGGGAAGGAAATCCAAGGGGGTCACCAAACCAGATCATCCAAAAAGTTGAGAAGCCAGAATATGACCTAGGATGCTAGGGATCCTTTGCAGGCAAGAAAGCGCAAAGGAGGTGAGAATCCAATGGGCGTGGAGCCTGAGCAAAGGCATGCAATGGAGACTGCTGATTAAAGCTCTCAAGGCTTTGCTGGGTGCCTGGATTCTGTACTTAAATGCATGGGTTTTCTTGGAGGTTCTTCTCTCTCAGGGTGTCTGGCTTGAATTAGTGCTTATTTCCTACCCCCCTCCACTTTTCACAAATATCTAATTGGTTTAATAAGAAATAGTTTAAACTGCCAAGGGGTCAACTATGTAGAAATTCTTTTCTAAACATTTATGGCAGTTTCCACTCTTCTTCTTTGCCACTGGATTAGTGTCACTTCCACCTGTCTGCGAAAGAGTTCTCCCTTTAGAAATTATCTTTTCACATAGCCTACACTCCACTGTAGAAGTGAACAATCTCCCTTTTACGTGTTCGAAACAGCAAACAAATAGGACACAGTTCATATTTGAGTCACAAAAGTAGGTATTATGAAAGAGTCTAGGTAATAAGTTGTTACTTATTACCAGTAACAACAGGTAATAAGGGTTTTTGGTCTAGCTCCCTTCCCTCTAATCTGGGAGAATCTATGCGGTTTATGGATGGTTTCTGAGGGTCAGCAGGCCCACCTAAACTGAATGCGAAATGCTGCATAAATGTTAAATTTGCACTTGGGGAGGGGGTACAGGCAGGCCATAGCTTTAATGCAGTTTAAAAAAAATTTTTTAATGTTTATTTTTGAGAGAGAGAGACAGAGAGAGAGGGAGACATAGAATCCAAAGCAGGCTCCAGGCTCTGAACTGTCAGCATAGAGCCCAACAGGGGTCTCGAACCCACAAACCATGAGATCATGACCTGAGCCAAAGTCGGATGCTTAACTGAATGAGCAACCCAAGAATCCCTTTAATCCAGTTTTTAAAAGTCTATAACGACTCTCCCCCCAATGATTACATTTTTTTCATCCATCGGACCCCACTGCCCAACTACATAATCTTCAACTACCAAAATCTTGACCACAAATACAAAAACATAGTCATAAGGCCACCTTTTACACCCAGCAACCAGAGTACATTTCCCTTTGTCTTTTAACTTTATTCACTTTTATACCTCCAAGCAGTGCTTGACATATGGTAGTCACTAAAAAAAATTGTTTGTTGAACAAATAGAATTAATTAATCTGAGGAGTTCTATTTATCAGCCATTGATAGCAAAAAACCACTCACCAATAACTAATAGTGACAAGTCTAATCTAGAGGCTGATGATTCCTAAATTTTTAATTGAAAATAAATATAAACTGCAGTAATAGGAGTAATTAAGTGTGTACGTACAGAAAAAAGGCAAACAAACAACCCCCCAAATATAGCTAAACAAAACAATATTTCCCTGCTTGATTAAATCATGCAGCTGCTTCTAAACCTTAAAACACAGAAGCAATGCAAATGTGAATTTTCTGTGCAAATTCTCCTTGCAGGAGTGACATGGCAAGAAAGGGTACATTAGCTTACAATGAAGTCAAAAGTATGCATCAGGCACAACTTCTGACTAATGACCACTGCCAAAGATGAGAGCCACTGCTCCTGCCACCATAGCTCTGTTTCAACCATTTCCTCGGTTTCTCCTCCGAACTTTCTCAAAAACACATACTATGTTGTGAACCTTTTTTTGCACTTTTTAAATTTTATTGATTTTTTAATATAATTTATTGTCAATTTGGTTTCTATGTAACACCCAGTGATCATCCCAACAAGTGTGTAAAGATTTTTATCTTCTTACAATTTCTGACCTTGTACTATAGCATTATTATGTATACTTGCATGCTAGAGGATTCTAATTTCCACTTTTTTTATTTGAGTTTAGGAGGCTGCAGATTACCCAGTAAATAAATCCTCCAGAATAAGGATCTCTTTATATAAAATGATACCCTATGCTCACAATTCTTTATCAGAACAATAATGGACACAGGCATTCTGACTGAGGATTTAGCTACTGGAAAGCAACCTCCCAAATTGGGGAGGACAGTATTTTTATGAAAGTAATGATTCCTTTATTTGTAGAGGTTATTTTAAAGCCCTTGTCCAGGGGCACCTGGGTGGCTCAGTCAGTTAAACATCTGACTCCTAATTTTGGCTCCGGTCATGATCTCATGGTTGGGGAGACTGAGCCCCATGTAAGGGTCTGTGCAGAAAGCCCTGTACAAATTCTCTCTCTCCCCCTCTCTCTGCCCCTCCTCCACTTGCACACTTGCTTTCCCTCTCAAAATAAATAAACATTTAAGAAAAGCCCTTGTCCATATCTACAACATGCTACAAAGTATTTTTTCTTTGCCTCAAGTCTTTTTTTAAATTTAAAACAATTTTTATTCTATCTATATAAACAAAAAATAAAAACAAAACAGTTCACCCATTTCTCCCACCTCACGCCCCACAGTATCTTGCAACCACCAATCTGTTCTCTGTATCTATGAGCTGGTCTGTTTTTCGTTTTTGTTGTTGTTGTTTTAGATTCCACATACAAGAGAGATCATAAGGAATCTGTTATTCTCAGACTTATTTCACTTAGTATAATGTCCTCCAGGTCCATCCATGTTGTCGCAATGGTAAGACCTCATTTTTTTTTTTTTTTTTTTTTTTTTTTTGGTGGTTGAATGATATTCCACTGATACCCATTCATCTATCCATGACCACTTTTGTTGTTTCCATATCTTGGCTGTTATAAATAATGCTGCAATGAACATGGGGGTGCTGATATCTTTTCAAATTAGTGTTTTTGTTTTCTTGAGCTGAACACCCAAAGAGGTGTTTGTTTCTTGAGCTGAACACCCCAAAGAGGGGAATTGCTGGATCATACAGTAGTTTTATTTTTAATTTTTTGAGGAATTTCATACTGTTTTTCATAGTGGTTGCTCTCATCTCCATTCCCACCAATTGTGCAAGTAGGTTCCCTTTTCTCTACATCCTTGCCAACACTTATTTCTTATCTTTCTGAGAGTAGCCATTGTGACTAGTGTCAGGTGTTATCGTGGTTTTGATTTGCATTTCCTGAATGATTAATAATGTTTTCATGTACCTGCTGACCATCAGTAGGTCTTCTTTGGAAAAACATCTATTCAGCTCTTCTGCCCATTTTTTAATCAGATTGTTTTTTGGCTTAGTTGCATGAGTTTTTTTTGTTTTTGTGTGTGTGTATTTTGGACATTAGCCCCTTTTCAGACGACTTGCAAATATTTCTCCCATTCCACAGGTTGCCTTTTCGTATTGTTGATCATTTCCTTTGCTGTGCAGAAGCTTTTTCAGTTTGATGGAATACCACGTATTTTGGCTTCTGTTGCTTTAGCTTTTGGTGTCAGATTTAAAAAATCATCCCTAAGACCTATGTCAAAGACCTTAACACGTATGCTTCCTACTAAGACTTTTATGGTTTCAGGTCTTACATTTAGATTTTTAATCCATTTTAATTTTTGTGTATGGTGCAAGGTGGTGGTCCAGTTTCATTCTTTTGCACATGCCTGTCGAATTTTCACAGTACATTTATTGAAGAGACTGTCAAATATATATTCGTGGATCTTGGGTTATAAATTGAGCATATATCCATGGGTTTATTTCTGGGCCCTCTATTATGTTCCACTGGTCTATATTTTAATGACAATACTGTGCTGTTTTAATAACTGTAGCTTTGTAATATAGTTTGAAATCAGGAAGTAGAATACCTCTGTTCTTCTTTCTTAAGATTGCTTTGACTATTTGGGGTCTTTTAGGGTTCATACAAATTTTAAAACTGTCTATGCTATTTTGGTGAAAAATACCTTTGGAATTTTGACAGATATTGCACTGAATCTGTAGACTGCTTTGGGTAGTATGGACATTTTAACAATATTAATTTTTCTAGTCCTGGAGCTTGGAACAGTTTGAGTTTTACATTTATTTGTCTTCAATTCCTTTCTTTAATGTCTTACAGCTTTTAATATACAGGTCTTTAACCTCCTTGGTTAAATTTATTCCTAGGTATTTTACTCTTTTTGATACAATTATAAATGGGATTATTTTCTTAATTTCTCTTTTTGATAGTTCATTAGTGTAAAATAATGCAATCCATCTTTGTGTACTGATTTTGTATCCTGCAATTTTACTGTATTCTGACCGTTTTTTTGATGGAGTCTTTAGGGTTTTCTATATATAATATGATGTCATCTGCAGATACTGACAGTTTTACTTCTTTCCTTCCAAATTGGATGTTTTTTTAAATTTCTTTTTCTAATCTACCTGCTCTGGGTAAGACTTCCAATACAAAGAGTGGACATCTTCATCTTGTTTTTGATGTTTGAAGCTTTTAGGTTTTTGTTGTTGAATATGTTATGTGTGGGCTTTCATAAATAGCCATCATTATGATGAGATACATTCTGTCTACATCCTCTTTGTTTTATTATAAGGGATGCTGAATTTTGTCAATGTTCTTTCTACATTTATTGAGATAATCATATGATTTTTTTAACCTTCATTTTGTTAATGTGGTATATCACACTATGATTTGCAGATGCTGAACTACCCTTGCATCTGTGGAAAAAAATCCCATTTAATCATCGTGTATGATCCTTTAGTGTATTGTTGAATTCAGTTTGCCAATATTTTATTGGGGATTTTTGCATCTAAGTTTATCAGGGATGTTGACCTGTAATTTTCTTTCTTTTTTTTTTTTTTTTTTTTTTTTTTGTGGCATCCTTGTCTGGTTTTGGTAGCAGAGTCGTAATGGCTTCATAAAATGTATTTGGAAGAGAACCCCTCTAATCTGTATTTTGGAAGAGTTTGAGAAGGATTAGCATTAACTCTTTGGATGTTTGGTAGAATTCACCAGGGAAGCGATCTGGGCCCGTTCTTTTATTTGTAGGAAGGTTTTGAATCTCCTAATAATCAGTCTGATCAGATTTTCTATTTCATCATGATTCAGTCTTGGTAGGTTGTATGTTTCTAGGAATTTATTTCTAGAAATAAGTTTCTTCTAGATTGTCGAATTTGCTGGCATAAATTTGTTCTTAGTAGTCTCTTATGATCCTTTACATTTCTGTAGTATCAGATATAATATCTCTTTCATTGATGGTAGCTACTCCAGCTTACCTTAGGTTTCCATTTGTATGTAATACTTTCTTCCATCCCTTTAGTTTCAGGATGTGGGTGTCCTTACATCTAAAGGGTGTCTCTTACAGACAGCATATAGACAGGTCTTGTTTTTTTTTTTTTTTATCTATGTCATCTAAGTACTGAATTTTGTCCATTTACATTTAAAGTAGTTACTGACAGGTATGTGTTTATTGCTGCTTTGTTAACTGTTTTCTAGATATTTTTGCAGTTCTCCTCTGTTCTCTCTCTGTGGTTTGATGGCCCTCTTTAGTGATAGGCTTATATTCCTTTTTCTTTTTATTTTGTGTATTTACTATAGGTTTTTGCTTTGTGATCACCATGAGGCACATATATAACTTATATCTGTGACAGTCTATTTTAAGTTGATAATGATTTTAGTGTTCTCACAATCTAAAGCTCAACATTTTTACTCCCCTCTTCCCTTCATGTTTTATGTTTTTTATGTCACATTTTACATCTTTTTATCTTGGGTATCTTTAATTATTGTAATCAGAGTTATTTTTACTACTCTGTCTTTTAGCCTTCATACTATATTTATGATATATTTTCTTTGTCACTGAGATTTATTCTTTCACATGTATTCTTGCTACTATTAATACTATTTTTCAGCTTAAAGAAGTCTCTTTAACATTTCTTGTAAAGCCAGTTTAGTGGTAATTAACTCCTTTTGCTTTATCTTGTCTGAAAATTCTTTATATTTCCTTCAATTCTAAATGATAGCTTTGTTGGCTAGAGTATTTTTGGTTAGAAGTTTTTTTTCCTTTCAGGACCATGGGGAGGGGAAGGAGGAAAACGAGGGAGAGGGAGGGAGACAAAGCACGAGAGACTCTTGAATACTGAAAACAAACTGAGGGTGGAAGGGGGAGGGGAAAAGGGGACGGGGGGGGGTGATGGTCATGGTGGAGGTCACTTTTGGGGAAGAGCACTTGGTATTATATGGAAACCAACCTGATAATAAACTATAAAGTTAATAAAAAAAATAATAAAGTTAGGAAATGAGAAAAAAAAAGTTTTTTTCCTTTCAGAACTTCAAATATATCATGCCACCCCCTTCTGGCTCATAGTTTGTGCTGAAAAACATGTGTTTATAATGTTGTGGGTGCTCCCCTGTATGCAACAAGCTATTTTTCTCTTGCTGCTTCTAATAGTCTCTCCTTGTCTCTAACTTTTGGCAATTTAATTATAATGTGCTTTGGTGTTGTTTTCTTCTTGTTTGGAACTCTAGGATTCCTGGATCTGGGTGTTTGTTTCCTTCCCCAAGCTAGGAAGGTTTTCAGCCATTATTTCTTCAAGTAAGATTTCTACCCTTTTCTTTTTCCTCTTTCTGTGTGCCCTATAATGCAAATGTTAGTCCACTTGATGTTGTCCAATAAGTCCCATAAGCTATCTTCACATTTTTTCATTTTTTTTCTTTTTGTTGCTCTGATTGGGTAAAGTCTATGGTTTTGTCTTCAAGTTGACTGATCTTTTCTTCTCCTTCTTCAAGCCCCCTGTTGAACATCTCTAGTGTATTTTTCAGTTACCATATTCTTCAGCTCTGTGACTCATATTTCCTATCTCTTTATAAAAGTTCCTATCTCCTTATAAAAGTTCTTTATTCATCCTTTCTTCACCCCAGTTTGGTGAGCATCTTTATGACCATTACTTTGAACTCTTTATACGGTAAATTATTTGTTTCCATTTCACTAAGGTTTTTTTTCACTTGAGGTTCTTCTTTCACTTGGAACTTACTACTCTTTTCTTCATATTGCTGGACTCTCCATTGACTTCTATAGAGTAGATGAAACAACGGTACTCGAAGGAGTGACCTCTGTAGGAGATGAACCTTTTTGTTCAGCCCTGTCCTAGCTATTAGTCATCTCTCAAACATCTGTGTTTGTCCAAGCAAACTATTATATTTTTAATACCTCTCAATAATTGAGGATGTGCCAAGACCTGTCAATGTCCCGCAGTGAAGCTCTCAGCACCTATATTCAGGCTGACTGGAAGCCAGGCCCTCAGACAGAAGCTTTTAAAAGTATGCAAAAATATACAGTCCTAAGGGGCTGCAAATTTAAATCCCACTGGCCACCACAGCCAGGCAATCTAGAGGTTCTCCTGGGTGGCAAATGCAAAAGTCAGGGCTCCAGATGAGTGTATGAGCTCCTTTCTGGGAGACAGTGGTAGGCTAGAGCAAGGCAGAAGGAAAGTATCGAGATGGCATTCATGGCTTACATATCTTGAAAGCAAATCTGTAGGCCACTCAATGTATCTGTAGGTCATTTAAAATGTATTGTTTTTATGTGGCTCCTTTTCTCGGAGTGATGCAGGGGCCTAAGTGAATAACAACAGCTGACTCTTGAGGACAGGGGAAAGGTCCCTAAAATACTATTGTGTACTTCAAAGATACTGTCAGTTTAATAGCAGAGACAGCCTCCCATTAAGGTAACCTTAGACTTAATAGACCTTTCCACAGTTTCAACACTAATAACATACAGAAAATAAAATGAAAAAAATATGTCTTTTCCTTATCATCCAATATGCAACTTGAAGTCCAAGGCCACTATGATAAATTTGGAGTTCTTAAACATTGTGATTTAACGAACATCGTAAAGTGAATTCTAGCCTTAGAGAGGTTACTGAGCATCAGCTGATACATCATTAAAGTAATCTTGACAAACTGCTGGAATTTTTATACAAAAGGTGAAAGACTGAACAGAGTAGCCTCTAATAATTCTCTAAAAAACAAAGTATACAAAGACCAGGAGTTTGCAAAAAGAGAAGAAAATAGAAGATTCAAATGTACACACCACCAGAGCTACCAATATTCAAATCCACACACTTTGTGCTGGACTATGGTGAGCCAGACCCAGGGAAACCAGTGACGGCTTCTGGGGAAAGTGGGTGAAGACCATCCCTATGAAAGGGGAGGTGCTAAGTAGATGATAAGACCGAGAATGCATTACCACAGACCCAAGGCAAACCAAACAAACACAAGTAAAAGCCCAGAGTAACAATTCTAACAGCACCTTTGCCAAAGAAGGTGCTTATTTTGAACTCTCCTTTCTCATGAGCTCAGTTTTTGAATTCAAGCCCCATGTCAGGCTCCACACTTAGAGTGTGGAGCATGCTTGGGATTCTCTGTCTCCCTCTCTCTCTGCCCCTCCCCTGCTCATTCTCTATCTCTCTTTCTCAAAATAAATAATAAATAAACATTAAAAATTTTAAAAAATAAACTCTTCTTTCAAGGAAATATAGGAAAAAGTGAATGAGTACACTGAAGAAAACTAAACCTTGTAACAGAAAGAAAAGCAGTTTGTAAACAGCAAGCTCCTTACAACTTCTATTTAATACTTAAAAAGTAAAGGCACAATTCTCAAATATACATTGCTCATTCACATCTTAGAAACTATGACAGACCATACCCCCATAAAAGGTGTAAACATGAATATCATATTTCAAAATTCAGTCTGGTAAAAAAAAAAAAAATCAAGTTAGTCCTAAAACTGCATTAACACCCTCTCACACTTCTTCCATTCCTCCCCTATCTGCGAAGTCCAGCTGGGAGCTGCACAGCACAGCTGGAAGACCCCAGGCTCAGTCCTCCTGCCTCCCCCACTCCCACAGCCCTCATGATGGGTCAAAGAGGAAAGCTTGCTGGGCTACTCCACTGGACACTTAAATATGAAAAACTACACCATTTATTCTCAGTTACACTTGAGCAATTCATCACATACAGCCCGATAGTTATTTAATATTTCCTAGGTTTATATCTTTACTTCCTTAAACTAAAATATAATATGATCCTTAAAAACCAAGGATTATGTTTCATGATATTCCCCATGGTAACTTGCCCAGAGTAGTTCAGTCTACATGGGGATGAACGACTCTATCGGTAACTACTGAGTGAATCTTTTCCTGTTGCTCCAGAATGCTAAGCTAAGGATAAACAAGCATGGGGTACCTCATATTCTAAACAGTGCTGCAAATATTAGAGATCAGCCATTCTAACACTTATTAATAACTGGCCCAAATGGCTATGCTAGCCTCAACCAAGACCTCTGACTCCCTCAACTGTTATCTGTATAAATAAAATTTGGCAGTGGGGGTGCAGAACGACAAAGAATCTTCAGTCATGAACTATCAGTCCAGGGAATGTGCTGGGACTCCCACCACCAAGTCTACTCCAACACTTTCCCATAGAGTCTCTTGATACATCAGAGTGCCTGTGAGGAGGGAAGGTAAATGTGGTAGACATCTGACTCCCCAGATGTTTGTCTGCTTAGGGAGCAAGTCTATCAATTAGCCTACCCCTGACTACCTGAGTGAGGAACTTAGAACTGAGAAAAGACATCAGAGTGGAGAGGATAAGCAGCTATAGAACTTGCATACATACTCATGGCTTAGGGTGCTAAAGGAATCAACTGCAAGGTGGCCCAAATCAAGCTACCATGCCATTATGCTGCCCCGGAAGACCACCTGCCCATCTCCCTGGGTGGAGGGAAGAAGTAGAGCCAGCCCAGAACTCTTCAGAGGGTCCCACCAGGGTTCCCACCAAAGAATCAGCCTTTGCACACTTGCCTAAGAGGACACTGGCAGCCATTTGGTCTCTGAGAAACAGTGACCACCAAGAGGAGAAAATAGTGCAGAAAGGGAAGGTAGAAAGGGGTGAAAGAGCTGATGTGTCCCCTCTTCAGTCAGAGGGGACCAATGTTGGGGGGAGAAAGGGATAAAGGCTAAATTGAATGTAAGATTGAAGTTTAGACTAGATTCAACTTCTTAATATCCTAACTGACTGGAAAATTATGGCCTAATGCCCAAGATGCCATCAAAAGATGGGAAAGAAAGCTTCAACAAAGCTCTTTAAATACAGTGACTAAAGAAAAATAAAACTTTCATTTTCTTGCCCTCAAAAGTATAGATTATTCAATAAACTGATTGCAAAAGAATGAAGGATTATTAAATATCTTCTATTTATTCTTTTCAGTATTTTCAGTTTCTCATTTTCTTTTAGATCTTCTGGGAGGGAGGAGGTAGAGGAAGACAGAATATTTAGAGAAATGAAAAAGATTCATCTTTAGCTACTTGGATATGGCTAAAAATACTGTAAGCAAACACGCTGCTTCCCTGAAACAGAGCAGTTAGTCTAATGCAGTCAAAAGGCCAACCTGACAAGGATCCTTGGTGTGATTTACAATGTAAGAGTTTAAAATGGGATAGCCCATACTGTGGTAATAAACATTCTTTTTAAGCCATTTAAAGGACTAATACTTCATCTGAACATTCTCAGAGAAAGCTCTCTCTTTCGGGGAGGGAGCATAATGGTGCAATCAAGCCATAAAAAGAGGATGGATCAAAGTACAAAAACCACAACTTTTTCACGGAGCTGACCTCCACTGCAATGAAATCTAGAACCAACTCCACATAAACATGTAGAATTTTATTTTATTAACCCCAGAGCTTCTCCATTAACACAGCAAAGGCCAATGGCTGGACACTGGCATATTTTCCAAGTATGGAATTGAAAAGTCATCTTGGGGCACCTGGGTGGTTCAGTCGGTTAAGCATCCGACTTCGACTTAGGTCATGATCTCATGGTTTGTGGGTTCAAGCCCCATGAAGGGCTCTGTGCTGACAGCTTGGAGCTTGAAGCCTGCTTCAGATTCTGTGTCTCCTTCTCCCTTTCTGTCCCTCCCCTGCTGACACTCTGTCTCTCTTTTTCTCTCTCAAAAATAAACATTTAAAAAAATTTTTTAATTATAAAAAGAAAAAGAAAAGTCATTTTAAGTCCCTACTGCAGGGTGCTCTGGGTGTGGGAGAGCAGCACCGAGGGCCTTCCTGTGTCAGAGAAAGTGTTTTGCTTTCTTGCCCAGGGCAGAAGCAAATAAAACTAAGCCAAAGGATCGTGAAGGAGACTTAATATATATATTTTGTGGCCAGGCGTGCATTATAGGTTCTCCATCATCCAAATTCATTACAAACTCCTCCAAAATTCATATTTCTCTCAGAGATTATGGTTACTTAACCATTTGCCTCACTGGGGAAACCAACAGAGACAAGTAGATTACCAGAGGAAGAGTATAGGGTTTTATTTTCTGAAAAATTTAAAAAAGAGTAGTTCTTATATTTGTGTGATATAACACACACACATTTGTGTGATAGTTTGATTTCCAGATGGCCTGGAGGCTGGGAGCTCAGAAGTTAATCTCTAGTTAATCCATGTAACCAAATTCTGATTAAATCAAGATCCTTATCAAGTGATAGGTTTTATTTTGCCATGGTTCCCTCAAATATAGTGGATATATTCTACCTCTTGCTTCTCCTCTTTTAAGTTCAGGTGAGTTAATGTTTTTCATCATCTTTCATGCACATAGGCCAGGCTTAGCCATTTGTAAGAGGTTATCTCCAGCCCCCAGGCACAGACCTTCCTTTACCCATGTAACACCTTCAACAGCAGCCCCCAGACTAACTGCTATAAACTCTAGCAAATGACCTAATACATCATGCAATGGAGAAAATGGTTTTCATCACCATTTTCAAAATAAAAGACAAATGGCAGTCCTGATAACAGGTAGTCACTGAGTGTCTTAGAAACCATCGCCAGACACTCTCTGAACTGTCAGGTGATGCACAAAGAGGAGCAGCACCACAGAAGACTCAACATGAACAACGGTGAACTGGAGAAGGCGAACACTCCCTGAGCTGACTGATTCCCTCTTAGCCACTACTTAACAACTAGAAAACATAGCTAATGTTGGATAATGACATGAATGAAGGCAGCAAGAAAGACAAAACAGAATAATTCTGAGTAAGCCCAAGTCGTGATCATTTTCTTCCTGTGTTGTCTGCAATCACCCCCAAAATATTTCATTATTTTCCATTGCCCACAGAATAAATTACAAATTATGTAGCATGAAATCCATAACTTGGTCTCTCCCAGTGTATATTTTTGGTCTTTTCTTTCACGGCAAGCATTACATGGCCATGTTTAAATGAGTGTCCACCAGGATCTAATAACATAGGTTGGAATTCCTCCTTAGGTATTGAGTAGGAGTGTGACTCTAGGCAAGTAAATTACCTTCTGAGCCTTGGGTTTTTTTTTTTCTCATCTGCAAATGAGAATAATATTTGTAACTATTTCACAGAGTTGCTAGGAGAAGCAAAGGAAATAAGGCAGTGGACATTTTGCACATCACCTTACATATGGTTAACAGACAGTAAATACTATCTGTAATGGTAATTAATTACTTGAGCTAAAAGTGGAGAACTTGCAATTCGTTGACTGTGTCCTATACTTTCCAGAGCTACATCTGTGCTCACACTCTTCTGTGGGAAACAATCAGATGTGTGTAGGGTGACACCATTTTCAATAGTGAAGAGCTGGAAAAACTCTACATGTATACCAGTAGAGACCTGGGTGTTAGATCCTAAAGAAGGGAGCCACATGGGAACCATTGATTCAGACCTCTCAGAGATACTGTAGGATGGCTTACCTTCACAAATTACCTTGTATGTTCAAACAATCCCTCTTAACAGCTAAAGGGGTGAAACAGCAACTGGAAATTTCCATATAATTATCTCTGAGACTAATAAAGACAGAAAAAGTAAGATTTACATACATGTATGTCCTCTTTGTAGCAGTTTGTATCTACTAGGCACCGAACAAATGTTCCATTATAATAATCCAAGGTCATGAAAGTTCACTGTCCAATTTCTGGGGAGCCAAAATATTAGTAATATGGATCAGGCCCTATAATACTAAGAAATGTAGGACCAGGAAGAAAGCTTAATAAAAGTCAGAAAAGAAATTATATACCATGAGCTAAAGAGAGATACATAAAAATCTTTCTCTACTATCACCAATATTCAAGAATGCAGTCAGTAATCAGAATAACACCCACCCAAAGATGCCTATGGCCTAATCTCAGGAACCCAGGAACATGTTAGAGTTTACATGACCAATGGACCTTGCAAATGGGTCCATTCTCAATTACATGGGTACTTAAAAGTAGAGAACTTTCCTCATTGTGGTCAGAAAGACGTGTTCTGACAGAAGCAGGGTCAGAGGTATGTAAAGTTGCTGCTTCTGCACACAGAGTAAGGGGGCCAGGAGCTGAGGAATGTGGCTAGCCTTTAGAAGCTGGAAAAGGCAAGGGAACATTTCCAGTTCCTAGTTTCACAATAAAATGTGCTTAAAAGTCACCACTGCATCATAACAAGTAAAAAGCTGAAACTGAAAAATCAACTCTTCTTACATCTCTAAGAGAGGAAAAGACAAAGTGAAAACACTGCCCCCAAGATTGGAGAAAAAAGCAACTATAGGGAGTCATGGCTACTGGAGCAGAGACTCAAGTAGAAACCAACATGGAAACTAACATGGGGATAGGAAAATCTTAACTGTAATTGACAAAATGCTAGAGGCTCAGTGTAGACAAGTATGAGAGTTAAAAAGACCAGGGGAACACAATAATAAGAGGGCCCACAATATTATAAGATTAGGGAGCTCCAGGAGCTTTAACCAGGTTCCAACAATAAATATCAGAGAAAAATCCCCTCACGCTTCAGGGGGAGATGAAAAGGAGCCATTTTGAAATGGACTAGAGCATTCTGTTCTCAACAAAGACTTCCCTCAGGGGAAACCAGTTAACCAGAGCCTAACCTGCTGGGGTTATCAGAGCCTAGCTGATCTAGGAGAAGAGAAATAGCCAATGCCATGCTCTGGCCATCCTGCCCCACCTAAGGAGAAGGAATGAAAAATGGAAACTCATGAAGTTCACAATCCGGAGGCACAGACTCACTAAAAGACTGAGACCTAAGTGGGATTGTGGAACACTCCCCCTTCCCCTACCTCACAACCACATTACTACAGGCCTATTTACAGCAGTTCCTTTTACTCAAGACATGATTCTGGCATTCAAGAAAAAATTACAGGGGATATCAAAAAGCAAAAAACATAATTTGAAGAGATGGAGCAAATATCAGAACCAGACATGAAATTGAAAATGGGAAATCAATACAGAAAATCAACAAAACCAAAAGCTGGTTGTTTGAAAGGATCAAAATTAATAAGCTTCCTGCCAGGTTAACTAAGAAAAAGGAGAGGACACAAATTACTAAGATCAGATATGAAATAAGGGATATCACTACAGAGCCTAAGACATTAAAAGGATAACCTAGGAATAACATAGAAACAATTCTATGCTCATAAATTTGATAACCTAAATGAGATGAACCAATTCCTTGAAGATGCAATCTGCCAAAACTTATACAAGAAGGAACAATCTGAATAGGCTTTTATGTCTATTAAAGAAGTTGCATGAATAATTAATTTCCTTCCATAGCAGAAAGAACTAGTCCTGGATAAATTCACTAATGAATTCTACCAAACATTCAAGGAAGAAATTATACCAATCCCTATAACCTCTTTAAAAAAGGTTTATTTCTTTTGAGAGAGAGAGAGAGAGCTGGGGAGGGGCAAAGAGAGAGGGAGAGAGAATACCAAGCAGGCTCTGTGCTTACAGAGCCTGACCCGGGGCTTGAACTCACAAACTGTGAGATAATGACCTCAGCTGAAACCAGGTTACTTAACCAACTGAGCCACCCAGGTGCCCCTAACAACCTCTTTTAGTGGATAAAAACTAAGAGATCACCTCCTAACCCATTCTATGAGGCCAGCATTATCCTAATACCCAAACCATAGACATTATAAGAAAACCATAGACCAATATTTCAGATTAACAAAGAAGCAAAAATCCTCAACAAAATATTAGCAAAGTAAATATAACAAAGCACAAAAATAATTATATACCATGACCAAGTGGGATTTATCCTAGGTATGCACGGTTGGTTCAACATTCAAAATTCAATTAATATAATCCATCGAGTCCAGAAGCTAAAAAGAAAAGTCACACAATCATATCAATAGATGCAGAAAGATCATTTGAGAAAATCCAACACCCATTCATGATAAAAACTCTCAGTACACTAGGAATAGAGGGGAACTTCCTGAACTTGATAAAGAATATCTATGAAAAACCTAAAGCTAAATCATACTTAATGTTGAGAAACACAAAACTTTCTCACAAGATCAGATACAAGGCAAGGATGTCCCTTCTCATTACTTCTTTTCAAAATCCTACTGAAAGTGCTAGCTAATGCAATTGGAAAAGGAAATAAAAGGTATAGAGACTAGAAAAGAATAAAACTTTTTCTGGGCCACCTAGATTGGTCAGTCAGTTAAGCATCCAAATCCAGTTCAGGTCATGATCTCGTGGTCTGTGAGCTCGAACCCTGCGTCGGGCTCTCTACTGTCAGTGCAGAGAAGGCTTCAGATCCTCTGTTCCCCTTTCTTTCTGCCCCTCCCCTCCTCGCATGCTCCAATCTCTCTCTCTCTCTCTATCTCTCCCCCTCCCTCCCTCAAAAATAAACATTAAAATTTTTTTCAGTGGGAATTTGTTAAAAAAAACTTTTTCTTAAAAAAATATTTTTTCTTCCCACATGACATTATCTAATATAGAAAATTCAAAAGAATAGACAATAAGTAATTTTTGAAAAGTTATAAAATACAAAGTTTGTACACAAAAGTCAACTGCTTTTCCGTGTACCAGCAATGACATAGAACTTGATATTAAAAACACAATACCATTTACATTAGCATCCCCTTAAAAATAGAACACTCAGGTAAAAATTTAACAAAATATGTACAAGATCCATATGAGGAAAACTAAAAAATTCTGAAAAAAGAACTCAAAGACCTAAATAAATGAAAGATATCCCATGTTTGTGAAGACTCCATATTCTCAAGATGTCAGTTCTTCCCAACTTGATCTGTAATCCCAATCAAAACTCCAGCAACTTATTTTGTAGATATCTGCAAACTGATTCTAAAATTTACATGGAGGCAAAAGACTCAGCCAAAACTGAAAAACAAAGTTGAGGGACTGACACTACCCAACTTCAAGACTTACTATAAAACTACAGTAACTAAGACATTGTGGTAGTCATGGAAGAACAGAAAAATAGATTAATGGAAAGAATAGAGAGCCCAAAAATATACTCTATAAATGTGGTCATTTGATTTTTGACAAAGGAGCAAAGACAATAGAATGGAGCAAAGATCTTTTCAATAAATGGTGCTGGGACAGGTGGACATCCATATGCTAAAAAATGAGTCTAGACATAGACCTTACATTCTTCACAAAAATTAACTCAAAATGGATCACAGACTTAACTGCAAAATGCAAAACTATAAAACTCCTAGGAGAAAATGTAAATGATCTTGAGTACAAAGATGCCTTTTGAGATACAATAGCAAAGGCATAGTTCATAAAAGAAATAACTGATAAACTAGACTTCATTAAACTCAAAAACTTCTGCTCTGTGAAAAACAATGTCAAGAGAATGAAACATTTGCAAAAGATCTATCTGATAAAGGAATGTTGTCCAAAATATACAAAGAATTTAGAAAAATTCAACAATAAAACAAAGGAAAAGAAAAAAAGAAAAATGGACCAAAGACTTTAACAGAATCCTCACCAAAGAAGATATACTGATGACAAATAGCATATGAAAAGATGTCCCACAACAAATGCCATCAGTAATGAAAATTAAAACAAGATATCACTATATACCTATTAGAATGGCCAAAATGCTGATAAGAATATGGGGCAACAGGAACTCTCATTCATTGCTAGTGGCAATGCAAAATGGTACAGCCACACTGGAAAGCAGTTTGGCTTTTTTTTCCTACAAAACCAAACATACTTTTACCATACAATCCATCAACTATACTGCTTGGTATTATCCAAAAGAACTGAAAATTTATGTCTACACAAAAGCCTGCACATGGATGTTTATAACAGCATTAGTCATAATTACCAAAACTTAGAAACCACCAAGATGTCCTTCAGTAGGTGAATGGATAAACTGTGGAGCATACAATGTTTATTATTCATAGCTAAAGAGAATGCAATCTGAAAAGGCTATGTACTGTATGATTCCAAACACACGACATTCTGGGCAAAGCAAAACTATGGAGACAGTAAAAATATCAGTGGTTGCCAGAGGTAGGGGAGGGCAGAAAATCCCAGAGGATTTTAGGGCAATGAAAATACTCTATATGTTACCACAATGGTAGATATACGTCATTATAAATGTGTTCAACCCCACAGAATGTACCACACCAAAAGAGAATCATAAATGTAAAGCAAGGGCTTTGGGTGATAATGATGTGTTGGTGTAGGTTCACAGACTGTTACAAATGTACCACTTTGTTGGGGGATATTGATAGTGGAGGAAGCTATGTGTAATGTGGGGTCAGAAGTAAAGGAAACTTCTCTAGCTTCCTCCTAATATTGCTGTGAAACTAAAATTTCCCTAAAAAAATAAATACTTTAAAAAAAAAAAAAGTCAATGAAACAGACTCTCTTCTAGAGCCTCCAGAAAGGCCCATAGCCCTGAGAACCCCTTGATTTTAGGCCACTGAGACCTGTGTTAGACTGCTTGCTTATCAAACTGGAAAATAATTAGTGCTGTTTTAAGCCACTAGGTTTGTGGTAATTTGTTACAGCAGCAATAGAGAACTAATACAAAGACCAACGAGTGAACTTCACTGGGCAGCACAGATTTCCCACTACACCACCAGTTAGCAACCATTTGAATTTCACAAAGGAAAACAAAGTTTTCTAGCACTCTGAGAATTGCAAAATAAAACTTCAAGTATATTCTAGAGAGTCTGGTTTCAGTGAGGAAAGAAAACTTCATATGAAGAAAGCTCCCAAACTTAAATACGCTTGTTACCTTTCTAAGACTCAACATTTCCAGGAAGAAATCTTACCACTCATTATCTCCAGGGATATGGTAACTGAGAACTGAAATAACTTTGCAAACAGTCCTCAGAATTATTCAGCTCTGATCAAGAGGACAAGTCCTAAGAGACAACCTTCCCCGAGAACACGGGAGAGGAGAATTTTTAGAATGCTAAGAGCAGCGGGTTACCTCATCAGCAGCTAGGAAGGGCGGAATATAAAAAAGGATGAGGGAGACAGCCTCTGCATAGTGACAGAAAGGATAACTTAAAATACGAGGGCGTTTGTTAAAATTTCAACCAGGGTATCAAGTAATTAACATTGACTTAAATGCCACCAAAGCTTTTTAAGGTACCCGTTACATTTGAGACGTTTTCTCTCCTTGCTTCTCTGTTCAATGACATTAAAAAGCTCACAAGAAAGAAGCAGGAGTTCAGGGAAGATGCGAAAGTCTCTGAAATGTACCTAAGTAATTGGCCCAGCAAGGAGGATGGGCTGCTGGCCAGAGCACAGAGGAACTTACAAGGAGAGGGAAGAGAGAAAGGAGGCTCCCCCTTGGTGGGTTGACATTGGGGCTCTACTCCTGGTACTGACAGTGACAGGGCATGGGATATGGTGCTGCACTTCTCAGAAGCTGGAGAGGGCTCCCCTGAGAACACTCTGCACCAGAGCTATAGTTACGCATAACTTCACAGAGGCATGCAACGTCTACCTTTAAGCTGTCTATAGGAGCCAGGAAGACTCTTTAACTAGGGAACTTTCACTGAGAGAGGGACCTGGAAGAAGTGGCATATCGCACTGACACTTCAAAATTCACACATTGAGGGGTGCCTTCGTGGCTCAGTTGGTTAAGCATCCGACTTCGGTTCAGGTCATGATCTACGGTCCGTGGGTTCGAGCCCTGTGTCGGGCTCTGTGCTGACAGCTGGGAGCTGGAGCCTGTTGAAGATTCTGTGTCTCCCCCTCTCTCTGTTCCTACCCCGCTTGTGCTCTCTCTCAAAAATAAAAATAAAAATAAAAATAAAAAAACAAAACTCACACATTGAGACTTGGTCCTGAGACCTGGAGGCAGGTACAGCCAATGGATACCAGTGACAACCGTAGAAGTAATCCAAACTGAGTATATGGGAAGGGCAGCGAATGCTCCTGTAAGGGTCCTCACTCAGCAGGACTTCCTGTATGTCTCTGCCACGGAAACTGTCTCACAGTGCTTATAGCATGGAGTCACATGTATTTTTAAAAATGAAATATAGGGGCACCTGGGTGGTTCAGTCAGTTAAGTGTCCAGCTTTGGCTCAGGTCATGATCTCATGGTTCATGGGTTCGAGCCCCATGTCAGGCCCTGTGCTGACAGCTAGCTCAGAGCCTGGAGCCTGCTTCGGATTCTGTGTCTCCCTCTCTCTCTGACCCTCCCCTGCTCGTGCTCTCTCTCTGTCTCTCAGAAATAAACAACATAAAAATAAATAAATAAAAAAAATGAAATATAGAGATTATCTTCCAAGTATTACCTTGCTTTGGAATTTTTATAGAGGAAACCTAATGAAGAAGTATTTTTTGTCGCATTTCCACTATAACGTCAAAAATAAAGAGCTGCAAAAAAACATCTCATGAGGCATCTTGATATTAAAAGTTTGTGAGACGTGACTTTGTTAAGTATCATTCAGTCGGCACTTGTGTAACACACATTCATTAAGAGTCTATCACATGCTGGGCATTGTGGAAGGTTCTAAAAGCATAAAGGCAATCTCTCATCTCCTCCAACAGTTATGTCCCACACATGGCACTTCCTCTAACCCCGGGGTGTTCACAGCCAACAGTCAAGAGAGAATTTCCTAAAAAATATGCACCAGAAGGAAATCCTAAAGGAACAGCTGCAAAATGGAAAAGTGTGTTTGTGATCTGATGTTGGTGAGCACATTATACTCAGGAATCATTCATTTGTGTGGCTTCCCAGTGCAGGGCCTTAGTTTAAAAAACCCTGCTCTAAGAACTCAACCCTAACAGAGTAGGAAAGTTACATAGATAGTGACATCCTCCACTGAGCCAAGAGCCACAACCAGCCCCTCTAACCCTCATATGCTTTGACACCAGGCTTACTCAGTTAGGTATCTCCAGGTTTCTCAAAGTCTGAGAGCGTACCACAAACGTCAAAAATCAATGCTGAAAGACATTTTTTTTCTATTGGGCAGTTTTCAAACATCATTTTTGTTTTTATATGCTGTCATGCCAAAAAACTGGGAACTCTGTAAATGTCAAATAATACATTTTAAGTAATATGTTTTGGCACATTCAGTCAAAATATAAGGCAGCCACTTAAAAGGATGGAGTAATTTTATATTCATTGATATGGAAAAATAATAAAGACACTGCCAAATAAAGCACATTATAAAGCACTGTTATGTGAAACTAAATTTTAAAAAATGTTATTGTATGGATATTTTAAGTCTACATTAAGTGCAGAAAAAAAGACCAGAATATTCATTAAGAACTTAATAATGATGTATCCCTGGGTAATAAGACTGTGAATGGTTTTCTTATTCTTTATTTTCTTTTGATTTTCTATATTTCTAAGATAACTATTTACCACTCAAAAACAAAGAAGTCTTTACAATTCCCTATTCCTGAAAGTCTTTGCACTCACAAACATCTTCTTACTCCACTGTCCCCCCAAAAGGTGACTTTATCTCACCATGAATTTTTTTTTAACTTAAATCCAAGTTGCTTAACGGCCCTCATCCATTTACCCCATTCTCCCACCCAACACCCCGCCAGCAACTCTCAGTTTGTTCTCTGTATTTAAGACTCTCTTATGGTCTGTCTCCCTCTCTGTTTTATATTATTTTTGCTTCCCTTCCCTTATGTTCATCTATTTTGTATCTTAAATTCCATATATGAATGAAATCATATGAGAGTTGTATTTCTCTGACTTTTTTTTTTTTTGCTTAGCATAATACCTTCTAGTTCCATCCACATTGTTGCAAATGGCAAGATTTGATTCTTTTTCATTGCTGAGGAGTATTCCACTGTGAATGTATACACACACACACACACACACACACACACCACATCTTCTTTACCCATTCATCGGTTGATGGACATTTGGGCTCTTTTCATAATGTAGCCATTGTTGATAGTGCTGCTATAAACATCAGGATTCATGTGCCCCTTCAAAACAGCACAAAACAGTATTTATCCTAGGGATAAATACCTAGTTGTGCAATTGCTGGGTCATAGAGTAGTTCTATTTTTAATTTTTTCAGGAACCTCCATACTGTTTTCCAGAGTGGCTGCACCAGTTTGCATTCCCACCAGCAGTGCAAAAAGGCTCCCCTTTCTTGCATCCTTGCCAACATCTGTTGTTGCCCATGTCGTTAATTTTAGGCATTCTGACAGGTGTGAAGTGGTATCTCATTGTAGTTCTGATTGGTTTTTGCCTGATGATGAGTGACATTGATCTTTTCATGTGTCTGCTACCCATCTGGATATCTTCTTTGGAAAAGTATCTAATCATGTCTTTTGCCCATTTCTTCACTGGATTATTTGTTTTTTAGGTGTTTAGTTTGATAAGATAGATTTTTGGATAGTAACCATTTATCTGCTATGTCATTTGCAAATATCTTCTCCCATTCCATCAGTTGCCTTTTAGTTTTTGCTGTATAGAAGCTTTTTGTCTTAATGAGGTCCCAATAGTTCATTTTTGCTTTTGTTTCCCTTGCCTCCAGAGACATGTTGAGTAAGAAGTTGCTGCAGTCAAGGTCCTCTTTGACCTCTTTGTTTTTGCCTGCTTTCTCCTCTAGGATTTTGATGGCTTCCTGTCTTATGTATAGGTCTTTCATCCCTTTTGAGTTTCTTTTTGTGTATGGTGTAAGAAAGTGGTCCAGGTTCATTCTTCTGCATGTTGCTGTCCAGTTCTCCTAATACCATTTGTTGAAGAGACTGTCTTTTTTCCATTGGATATTCTTTCCTGCTTTGTCAAAGATTAGTTGGCCATATGTTTCTGGGTCCACTTCTGAATTCTCTATTCTATTCATTGATCTGTGTGCCTGTTTTTGCGCCAGTACCATACTATCTTGGTGATTACAGCTCTGTAATACAGCTTGAAGCATGCCTCCAGCTTTGGTTTTCTTTTTCAGGACTGCTTTGGCTATTCAGGGTCTTTTCTGGTTCCATACAAACTCTAGGATTGTTTGTTCTGTGAAGAATGCTAGTGTTCTTTTGATAGGGATTGCAATGAATATGTAGATTGTTTTGGGTAGTATAGACATTTTAACAATATTTGTTCTTCCAGTCCATGAACATGGAACGTTTTTCCATTTTTTGGTGTCTTCTTCAATTTCTTTCATAAGTTTTCTATAGTTTTCATTGTATAGACTTTTCACCTCTTTTGTTAGGTTTATTCCTAGGTACTTTATGGTTTTTGGTGCAATTGTAAATGGGATTGATTCTTTCTCTTTCTGATGCTTCATTATTGGTGTATACAAATGCAACTGATTTCTGTACATCAATTTTATATCATGCAACTTTGCTGAATTTCATGTATCAGTTCTGGCAATTTTTTTGTGGAATCTTTTGGGTTTTCCACATAAAGTAGCATGTCATCTGCAAAGATGGAAAGTTTGACTTCCTCCATGCTGATCTGGATGCCTTTTATTTGTGTTATCTGATTGCTGAGACTAGGACTTCCAACACTATGTTGAATAACAGGTGAAAGTGGACATCCTTGTCATGTTACTGACTTTAGAGGGAAAGCTTTCAGTTTTTCCCCATTGAGGATGGTATCAGCGGTGGGTCTTTTGTATATGGCCTTTATGATCTTGAGGTATGATCCTTCTACCCTACTTTCTAGAAAGTTTTTATCAAGAAAGGATGCTGTATTTTGTCAAATGCTTTTTTAGCATCTATTGAGAGGATCATATGGTTCGTACCCTTTCGTTTATTAATGTGATGTATCACATTGATTGATTTGTAGATATTGAACCAGCCCTGCATCCCAGGAATACATTCCACTTGATCATGGTGAATAATTCTTTTAATGTATTGCTGGATCTGGTTTGCTAGTATTTTGTTGAGAAAGTTTGCATCTATGTTCATCAGGGAAAGTGGTCTGTAGTTCTACCTTTTACTATCTTTGTCTGGTTTTGGAATCAAAGTAATGTTGGCCTCATAAAATGAGTATGGAAGTTTTCCTTCCATTTCTATTTTTTTGGACAGCTTCAAAAGAATAGGTATTAACTCTTCTTTAAAATTTGGTAGAATTCCCCTGGAAAGCCATCTGGCCCTAGACTCTTGTTTGTTGGGGGATTTTTTTTATACTTTAATAATGTATATATACTTAATAAACGTCCATTTACTTAAAAGCCTTTAGAAGAAACTTTTCAGAAGGAATTGGTTTTTTTATATATAGTTTATTGTCAAGTTGGCTTCCATGTAACACCCACTGCTCTTCCCCACAAGTGCCCTCCTCCATGACCATCACCCTGTTGGGGGATTTTTGATTACTGATTCAATTTCCTTAGTGGTTATGGGTCTGTTCAGATTTTCTATTTCTTCCTGTTACAGTTTTGATAAGTTATATGTTTCTAGGAATTTGTTCATTTCTTCCAGATTGCCCAGTTTGTTGGTGTATAATTGCTAATAATAGTCTCTTATTACTGTTTGTATTGCTGCAGTGTTGGTTGTGATTTCTCCTCTTTCATTTGTGAATTGATTTATTTGGGTCCCTTTCTTTTTCTTTGTGATCAATCTGGCTAGGGGTTTACCAATTTTGTTAATTCTTTAGAACCAGCTCCTGGTTTCATTGATCAGTTCTACAATTTTTTTATTTCAATATCATTGATTTCTGCTCTAATCTTTATTTATTTGCTGTTCTTCATTTGGTGTTCTTTTTCCAGCTCTTTTAGTTGTAAGGCTAGGTTGTGTATTTGAGACCTTTCTTCCTTCTTTAGGAAGGTGTGGATTGCTATATACTACCCTCTTATGATGGCCTTTGCTGCATCCCAGAGGTTTTGGGCTGTCGTGTTTTCATTTTCATTGCCTCCATGTACTCTTTAATTTCCCTTTTAATTTCTTGGTTAACCCATTCATTCTTGAATAGGATGTGTTCTTTAATCTGCAAGTAATCATGGTCTTTCCAAATTTTTTCTTGTGATTGATGTTGAGTTTCATAGCTTTGCGGTCTGAAAATATGCAAGGTATGATCTCGATCTTTCTGTATTTATTGATGGCTGATCTGTGACCCAGTATGTGATCTATTCTGGAGAATGTTCCATGTGCACTCGAGAAGAATGTGTATTCTGCTGCTTTAGGATGAAATGTTCTGAAAAATCTGTTAAGTCCATCCGGTCCACTGTGCCAATCAAAGCCATTGTTCCTTGTTGGCTTTCTGCTTAGATGATCTGTCCATTGCTGTAAGCATAGTGTTGAAGTCTCCTACAATCAATAAGTTTCTTTATGTTGGTGGTTAACGGATTTATATATTTCGGCATTTCCACATTGGGGGCATACACATTTATAACTCTTAAATCTTGGTGGACAGACCCCTTAATTATGATATAATGCCCTTCTTCATCTCTTGCTACAGTCTTTATTTTAAAATCTAATTTGTCTGATATAAGCTGGCTACCCAGGTTTCTTTTGACAACCATTATCATGATAGATGGTTCTCCATCTCCATACTTTTAATTTGCAGGTGTCTTTAGGTCTAAAATGTAAGCAGCATCTAGATGTGTTTTGTTTTCTTATTCGTTCTCATACCCTATGTCCTTCGGAGCATTTAGTCCATTGACATTTAGAGTGAGTACTAAAAGATATGAATTTAGTGCCATTGTGTTGCCTGTAGAGTTGGTGTTTCTGGTGATGTTCTCTGGTCCTTTCTAGTCTTTGCGCTTTTGGTCTTTTTTCTGTTTTGTCTCTTCTCCACTCAAAGAGTCTTCTTTAAAATCTCTTGCAGGGTTGGTTTAGTGGTCATGAACTCCTTTAGTTTTTGTTTGTCTTGGAATCTCTTTATCTCTCCTATTCTGAAAGACAGTCTTGCTGGATAAAGAATTGTTGGCTGCATACTTTTCCAATTCAGCACATTGAATATATCCTGCCACTCCTTCTGGCCTGCCAAGTTTCTGTGGACAGGTCTGATGCAAACTTGATGTGTCTTCCCTTACAGGTTAAGGACTTCTTTTCCCTTGCTGCTTTCATAATCCTTTCCTTGTCCGTGTTATTTTGTGAATTTGACTATGATATGCCTTGGTGATGGTTCTTGTTCCATGTAAAGGGAGTTCTCTGTGTTTCTTGGATTTTGATGTCCATGTTCTTTCCCAGAATAGGAAAGTTTTCCATTATAATTTGCTCACATAAACCTTCTGCCCCTTTTTCTCTCTTCCTCTTCTGGGACTCCTATGATTCAGATGTCATTCTTTTTTAATAAGTCACTGATTTCTTTAAGTCTTGTATCATGCTCTTTTGCTCACGATCAAGCACTCATGATCAAGCACCCCTCCTTTGTCTTAGGCCTCCATCCACTCCCCAAGTCTGTGTCTAAGCCGTCTGCCTTGCCAGGTAACACCTCCATCCAGAGTTTTAACTCCGATGGGGTTATGTTTCTAAATCCTACGCTTCACAGATTCCTGTGACTTGAACCTGCACTGACTCTCTGGGGGAGGGTCTTGCTGAGCAATGGTCAGGCACCAGCTTGCCCCAGAAAACGTTCATGCAATTGCGTAGCAACAGAGGTTCAGAGATTATGGCAAACCACAACATACTGCCAGCATCAGGTTTTACCATACTCTGGTGTCTTTGTCCCAATACCAGCAAATGTGGCTGCTCTCTGGGGTCTGCTGGGACCTTTGCTTTTGGGGAGGCTGTATGACCTCTACCAGATGCTCTCCAAGGAGGGGAACCACTTCTTCCCATGTGGCACACGGACCCCTCAGACCCCACCACCTGCTCCTGGGGATTCACCCTACCTCCTCACCAGAACACTACCAGGCACTGAGCTCCGAAACTTCAGACACTATGCTCCACTGGTTACGAACCCTGGTGGTATTGAAACCCTCTCCTTTCTTCCCACCCATCAATGGTTTTGGGGAACATATTTCTTGTTCAGCCCCCTGCGAGTGTTTTCACTCTTTCTCTTTCTTTCTCTCCAGCTACTTTGGGGGAGTGTTTTTCCTGCGCTCTCCTGATGTGCTTCACTCTCCCCCTTTCTCTTTCCTCTCTCCACAAAAGGAGCTCCCTACTCTTGGCAGCTTTTCTCTCCCCCAGTTCACCTCTCCACACTGCGTACCTGCTGAGTTCTGTGGCTCACGTTATGCAGATTGTTGTGTGAATCCTCAGATCAATTTCTTAGGCGTGCAAAATGGTTTAGTGCTGATCTAGCTGCGTTTCAGGGATGAGGCAAGCTCAGGGTCTCCATGCTGCTCTGCCATCTTAACTCCTCAGGCTATTTTCTCACCACGCATGGTTTTAATTCTTCTACTTTGCTTTCCTTACATTATGAAATTTTTATCAATATAAATCTTCCTTTCTTTAGTATATTTATCATCAGAAAAATTTCATATATGCCAAAAGCCTACACCCTACACCACCCCAAATTGCCTATCCTTTTACCAATTCCCTATTCATACCACTGGATTAACACCAGAAGACCCCTTCTCCAGCCTGCATATACTAGCTCTGTGATGGCAGAAAAGTTACTTAACATCTCCCATCTCTCTTTTTCATCGGTGGGCAGCAAACACAGGACAAAAGGAAAAATGAAAACAGGCATATGATGTGACAGTGCTTTTAAAATTATAAAACTGCTATTTGCATCATCATTTCTAAAATATTTTTTAGGTATTCCTGTCACAACATTTAATGATGAGTTAATCAGGAAACATTATTTAAAAAAATATTTACATGAAATGTTCATAAGAGGACAGGTGAATATAAACCATTCTAAGAGCACATGAGTTTCTTACTGCACTCAAAATAGAAGTGAATAAAGCATGGCCATTGGATCAAGTGGAGAAGAGCAAAGACCAGCATGTTAAACAGTCCTAGGTTCAAGACCAGGTCTGCTTCTTCTGAGATGTGTCGTATTGGATAAATTACCTCCATGAGTTTAGCCTTCATCTCCTCATCTGTGAAATGTCAGTAACAGCAGGATTGATGTTGTGGAGGTTTTTATGATGATAACCAAGACAAGCATACAGAGTGCTTATCTCAGTGCCTGGTACACAGTAGGATCTTCATCTTCTTGAAGGATCTCACTGACAGTAAAGCTAAGATGTGCAGCAATGACTTCAGTTCTCAGAGGAAAGGAGAACATTCAAAAATTTTAAATGCCAAATATTTTTAATATTAAAGGACTCTATTTCTAATAACTAGGTGCCCAACATAATAATACATACCACTCTGCTAAACAACAAATGCATTCATGTCAGAAATAATTTAAGTCTGTTAAGGCCTTTACCAAAGACCAGAGCCTAACATTGCCCCTGGATTCAACCTAACCATTACTCTTCTCAAAATTTGGATGTTAAAAAAAAAAAAAAAACAAAACTGGTTACTACGGGAACAAGTAACCCAAAGATAACATTCAACAAAAGGGCTCTCACCTTCCTTTAACTACCCATAGCTCTTCTTTTCATCTACCTTCTTACTGCCTTTATTACTTTCTACCTTGTGTTAGAGTCATTTGAGCAGGGTCTGATCTCTCTGCCTACACGGTAAGCTCTTTGAGTGCAGAAACCCTGTCTTATTCATCTTTGGATTTTCAACAAAGCCTTACATGAGGAAAGTAATAAATAAGCAGTTTTTTGGGAAAAAAATGTACCTGAAAGCATTGCCACAACTGAACACTATACACACACTATTTAACCTTTTGGGGAAAATTAATCAAGCTTCCCATCTACTTGACTAGTAAAAAATATGCAATTAACCCAATTTTACAGGCTAGAGAACCATTTAAGAATTCTAATTCCTCCTGAATGATGATAATGTGGAATTCAAATTCAGACACACTGATGTTAAAATAGTGATCAACATTGTTTATCAGCTTCATATTTCTTTATAAAATTATGATTTACTAAGTCTATACCAATAGCTAAGTTCACCTTCTAATAGAGAAATTAAAATATTAGGTCAAATTAAGCAATATTGTCATGCTAAGGGATTTTTGTTATAATAAATATCCTACTCTAGAGATCATCTTTCTCTACAAGCAGGAAAGCAGTTTTGTTAGTCTGGGGTATTTAATTGGCCCATCAAGGTCTAATGATACTGCTCTGCTGCCTAGTAACAAGGTAAATTCATTATGAACAAATTGATAGGTATACCATACCAGAGCATCTATGTATGACAACTGTCACAGTCACCTTCAACAAAGCTTTAACTGTAATCCATAGGGCTGAGCTGTCAAAGTATGAACAGCATCTGACACAAAAAAATGAACAAGTTAACTGATAAGTTTATCATTTTTCCAAATCACTGAGCCTGGTTCTCAAAAACACATGTTTATGTCAAATACATGACTATTCTATTTTATGAAAAATATACCAATGGCAAAATATTTGTACAATGTTCAACTCAAATCAGAAATTACAGTACCATCTATTGACAGCATATAAATTATGAGATGGCCCACTTAACATTTTTCTCCAAGATGTCTTTAAGATTTCCTTATGTTGGGGCGCCTGGGTGGCTCAGTCGGTTAAGGTCCAACTTCAGCTCAAGTCATGATATCACAGTTCGTGGGTTTGAACCCCGCGTCGGGCTCTGTGCTGACAGCTAGCTCAGAGGCTGGAGGCTGTCTTCGGATTCTGTATCTCCCTCTCTCTCAGACCCTCCCCTGCTCGCTCTGTCTCTGTCTCTCGAAGGTAAATGGAAAATTTTTTTAAAAATTAAAAAAAAAGATTTCCTTATGTTGTACCTTGAAAAGTTTTTTGATAGCACAGATATTATACACACATACGTATAATGCATGTATACATATATGTAAATGTATGTATATGTATATACATTATACATAAATATGTGTGTGATATATCATATATACATGATATATGATATACATATATAATATACACATATAATACATGTACAATATAATGTTATACACATATGTATATATGATATACATATATACAACTGGCAAGAAAACATTTGCATAAAAGTACACAAAAGAAAAAAGAAAAATCTACATTTTCACTATCTCTAGCATTTAACATTGAGACCTAAGGTCTAATCCCTTTTCTCTAGACTTATAAATAACAAGTCAGTTTTAAGAATAAGGTGAAAGCAATAGTATATTTTTTCAAGGAAGAAATTAGTCTTTGCCTTTTCAGACTTTTGCCTATGATCACCAAAAATGAATAATGGAGAAACGAATATATTACTTGTAGCTACCATGTATTTGCCTTTTGTTATAGAAAGTGACATTTTGAAAAGTAAAATATTTCCCAGTTTCCCACTTATAGAATAAAGGGGAGGCTTACCTGGCATCTTGGAACTAGGGGTGGGAGGAGGGAGAATGACCCCACTCCTAGCAGGTAAATCTATAAAATGCTATGACACAAAGAAAGTCAGAATGACCTTTTCCAAGCGGTAAGAGGGCAGTTACCCATACGGCATTAGGTAAGGACCGATGAAAGGCTCATTTGAATTCAAGTCTCTACCCACTAGCTTGCGGAGCACATTAAACATAAATGTTATGCCCAGATGGCCGCAGGGAATAAGGAGGGACAAGCACACTATTTCCCAGTACCCGACAGCTGCACGTGGTCTAGACCAGCGATTTACAAAGGCAGAGTGAGGGTATATTTTTGTTATATGTGTTTATTTAAATGTATGTACACACATCAGATTCTCGATGTGGAAAGGAATGAGAAAGGTACAAAAGAAGACGTGGATTTTCTAATCAAATAAACACTGGCTGGAACAATCTTTCCAGCTTCCTCTCATATGGGTTGGTTTAGGAGGTAGTTTATCTGGGTCCAGGGAGGGGACAAATGATCTCGAGTAGATTTCAAATGGAGAACAGGGAATGAAGAAATTTTATGGCAGGGACCAACACTGGGTGTCAGGGCTTTGATTCTTGAGGAGCACGTAACTTTGGAGGTTTCTAAGAGAAGGCAGGTGGACCTACAAGGAGTGCTGGCTGGCGGTGGAAGAGGAGGGCAGGTGACTGCCACCTTGTGCACAGGAGATCACTGAGGGGGACTCCATGACCCATATTTGTTTAGGATTTAACAGTAATTCTTAAACAGACTCCTCTATGAATGTTTTTAAATGTTGTGTTTCTGTGTCAATTATAACCACACGCACATGCACACAGAGTTATATTCTGGGACATCAAGATTAAGTTCATCTCAGGGATCAAACTACCAGCTCCACTTGAAAGTCACAATCACTAACTTCAAGTGATCACTGGTACAGCCTGCCCATCCTGCATTTCCCAGGTAAATTTACATTCCAGCTCTCCTACACAATGATTTCCTTCATCTCTCAAACCCCAAACATCTTTTCCTTCCTCACTCTCAACAGATCACACTCCTTATTTTACCGAGAAAATATAAACAGCAGAAGACTTCCACCTTCCCGTACCCAAACACACCAACTTCCTTGCACATCTGCCCACCCTTCTGCCATCAAGGCTGTGCTGTCCAACAAGTGACCTCTCCATACTTCTAAGGCTGATATTTACAGGGATGCCTAGTTATCAGCCCTTCCTACCCATCTGAGGACACCAGTCTTACAACATCCTCTCTCTCATTCCATGTTTCCTTCTCTACTGGATCATTCCCATTAACTTATAAACAATGCCTTTTTAAAAACAACTCCCAGGGGCATCTGGGTGCCCCAGTCGGTTAAGCATCCAATTTTGGCTCAGGTCATGATCTCATGGTTTGTGGGTTCGAGCCCCATATCAGGCTCTGTGCTGACAGCTCAGAGCCTGGAGCCTGCTTCAGATTCTGTGTCTTCCTGTCTCTCTTCCCCTCCCCTATTCACTCTCTCTCTCTCTCTCTCTCTCAAAAGTAGATAAACATTTAAAAAATTAAAAAAAAAAAAACCTCCCTTCACTCCATATTTTCATTGGGCTACCACCCCATTTCTCTGTTTGCCTGTATAGTAACTTTCTGTTAAGAGCTGTCTGTACTAACAAGTAACCTATTCTTGCTATCTGGTGTTCTCTCTTGCCACTCCATCCCGAATCCAGTTCAGAAAGGCTTTTGTCCCTAACACTCCACTGAAACAATTCTTGCCAAGGTTAAGAATGTGCTCCTTTTGCCATATATGCAAATTCTTAGTTCCCATTGTACTTGATCTAATAATAGCAACTGTTGTAGTTTTTAACCCCTTCTTTCTTGAGCCATTTCTTCCGTTAGGTTTACAAGGACCACCACTCTCTCCTCTACCGCACCAGCCTGTCCTTATCAGTCTGTTGACTACTCGTCACCCATGTGACACCTACTTCTCTATCTTCCCCCACTCCCTAGGTGATCTCATCCAACTTCACAGCTTTAAATACCATATGTGCCAATAGTTCCCAAATTAGTATCTTGAGCCCAGAACTAAATCTCCTTTGAGACTCATCCAGTCAAATGCCTACTTGACATCACATAGAGATGTCCACTAGACAACTCAAACTCAGTACTTCTGGAATTCAATTCTTAATTCCACTCAAACCTGCAACTCCAACTCTCTTTCCCTCCATTTATCCATATTTTCAGGTCCAAACTTTGAGTTCTCACCTCTCTCTCCAGAATTCAATAATTACTTGCCACCTCCATTACTCCTCACCCTGGCCCAGGTCACATCATCACTCTATACATCACTGCCATCGTCTATCCATGGGCTCTCTGCTTCCACCCTAAATAGTCTCTGTATGGTCTGTTGTCTGTAATTAAATCTCCATGCTTGTTATAAAATGTGACTCAGGGGCACCTGGATGGCTCAGTTGGTTAAGCGTCTGACTTCAGCTCAGTTCACGATCTCACAGTTCATGAGTTTGAATCCCACATCGGGCTTTCCACTGAAAGCACAGAGCCTGCTTGGGATTCTCTATCACCCTCTCTCTCTACCTCTCCCCCACTTTCTCTCTTTCAAAAATAAACATTAAAAATAAAATAAAGTAAAATAAAATAAAATACAATCTAACTCAGATAGGCTTACAAACCTCCAATGATTTCCCACCCATTAACAGTAAAGTCCAAAGTCTTTACCACAAGCTACATAGCCCTACATGATTCAGCTCCTGCTAACTCTCTGGCCTGCTCCCCTACCCCTCTGGCCACACTATTTCCCTGGCTCTTTTTATAATTGCTTATAACATGCTTCCTACTTAGAATCTTTGCAATCACTGTTTGCTCTGCCTCGAACTCTCTTCCTGCAAATAATCTCATGGCTTGATTCTTCACATTTGTCAGGTGTATGTTCAAACACTACTTAATTTAGAGAGCCCTTCTGTGGTAGGCAGAATTCTGTGCTACTCTCCAATACTGCTGTCCCCTGGTATACATGCCCTGCATAATCCTCTTCGATGGATATGACCAAGACCTTTAAATACTATGGGCTGTCACTCCCATGATTAAGTTATGTGATATAGCAAAGGTAAAGGGATTTTGCAGATATAATTAGAGCTCCAAAGCAGTTGATTCTGACTTAATCTAAAGGACATTAACTTAGAAGGGATGGGTTTAATCAGGTGAAACACCTTTAACAGAGGGACTGAGCTCTTGAAGGGGAGGGGAGATGGTTTCCTCCTGCCCTTGAAAAAGGCAAAATCGTACCATGAACTGTGTGTGGAGTGGGTAGCCTGTACAGAAGGCAAGGACCTCAGTCCATAACTGTCAGGAACTGAATTCTGCCAACACTCAAATTAATTGGAAGAAGACCTCGAGTTCCAGATGAGAATGACTTAATTGCAGTCTTGTGAGACACAGCAGAGAGCTGTGCCCAGACTTCTGACCTACAGAAACTGAGATAATAAATGGGTGTTGTATTAAGTCACTAAATTTGTGGTAACCTGTTATACAGTAGTAGAAAACTCGTATGCCTTCCTTACTATAGGCTAGCACCCCCACTTTCTATCTTCCTGATGTAGATTTTCCTTTAGAGAACCTGACATCATGTAAGTAATATGAATATTTGAACATTTCCTCTCCTTGCCTCTAGGATGTAAGTTCCTAGAGGGCAAGAAATTTGTCTTTTGTTTTGTATCCCCATTGTATCACAGCACCTTGAACAGTGCCATGAACAGAGCAGGTGCTCAAGAAATACAGAAAGAATGAGTGTATTTGCTGCTTACATTTACATCAGCACAGAGTGACCACAGAAACTTAACAGCACTTAACTTTTAACTGTAAAAGATTATTTCTCAAAGTACAGGGATTGCCCTGAGAGGAGACCAACTGTATATTTTGAGAGACTCATGTGATCTCAAATATGAAAAAAAACTGGTCAAATACCTTGAATACATTTAGAGAAAATAATGTATACAACTAGGGCTGAACATATATTCACCAAAAGTCACACTAAAATCTGAAATAATAAATACAATTCATTTCTATTTTTGGAAGTGTTCCTAGGTGGTTAGATTCAGAAAAATATCACTGATAGGTTTAATTTCAGTAACAGTTTTAAATGGATCTTTTTAATATATCCCTCTGTAAAAAGCAGTAAAGTCAATAGGATTTGTTTCTGGTTAAGCAACTATAACAAAAAATACTAGTTAATTATTGAAAGCCACGCAGAAAGTGAGTGGTTTCTAACAGATGCCAGAAGACTGTTCTATTTAAACTGTTGAACATGTAAAATCAATGCTGTGGATAAAGATGTAAGACCGGTTCATCAGACTGGCAAATAACATGTATCCAAACATTATAACTAATATGACACACTGACAATCATGAGTGAAATGCATGGGGCAGGGCAAGCAATGAGTCAAAACCAAAAGGTTCACGATTATAGTGACAAATGTTAAGACATACCAAATGAGTTTGAAAACACAAGTTGCAGTTCCAATTAGGCTTGACAGCCTTCCAAAAGGGAAAAACAAAATCAGAGCTTTTGTTTGGCGATTAGGTCATGCTAGATCTGTCACCGAAGTGCACAGCTATTTCAAAAAGCATGAAAATTTACGCTGATTTAGGAGAAATACTGAGTATAAACAGGAAAGAAAAATCACATAATCCTGCTACTGTATTCCAGCCTGCCAAGGCCACATCTGGACCCTGCATTTAAATATGGGCGCTACAACATTACACTAGAAAGCAACTCCATGAAAAAAGTTCTGAGGTCAAATGGGCTTTAGAGTAAACCACCAAGTTACACTCCTTCCCTACAGAACATTTGGAAATTTTAATATGTTCATATTCCTTGTGATTTACAAAATAAAGTGTGTGTGTGTGTGTGTGTGTGTGTGTGTACACACAGATAGATGGACACTAAGCATTGTGTCTTAGCTTATTTGAATGTAGAACCCTTTCTTCATTAAGATCATATAGGATAGGGATCTACGCCACAAACTTAGGAAAAAACCACCCAGAGCCATGAAGAAAAAAGTAACAAAGCAGGTACAGGCTAAATGTCATTAAGGGTGAACAGCCAGAATTGTAAGGAGGATATAGAACTATATTATGAGAAGCAAGGTTACTTGGACTGTTTTGCGTAGGAAAAAGTAACAAGCCTTGTAAAAACAAACAAACAAACAAATGGCTCTCAGAAAAACAAGGGAATGGACCTGTATATCGTTCTAGTACCTAGAGCAAAACTGTATCTGGATCTTTGGCTCAGGAGTATTTATGCATTTTAAACACTCTCCAGAAGACTTTTATCCAGAGAACCTGATATCTGCTCTAAGGGCCAGAATTTGAGCCCATGGGAGCCCAGAACAGGAAGATCAGTTGAATCTCAGGGAAGAAGATAGAACCATAACAAAGCATGGTAGCATCATAGGAGTGATCCATGGAAAATGAGTCGAAGTCTGCACAGAAGCTAACTAAATATCTAGTATACCACTAAAGAAAACATTTCTGCTTATGTAAAGTAGGAGACTGGATAACCGCACTCTGAAGGTCACTCCCAACATCGCACGCTCAAGTGGGCTGGATGGTAACCTCCATAGTCTCACTCACGACTGTGTCTCAGGAATCAACGGGGAGCCTGGCACCGTGATTGCACCATACATATCAGTGGAATGAATAAAAAGAAATGAACAAGTGAAAAATAGATGAGAGTAGTACCTGGTTCCAAAGTCAAATAAAAAAGGAATGGGCTATTTCATTCTTTGGAGAGCAATAAATATATTTAATTGTGAATCATAATCAAGGACACTTTCAAATATAAGGAAAATAGTCTTGTAATAATTTCACTTCTTGACCAGGATATCATCTCTGAATTAAATCACACCAAGCCTTATTGTGCAGCTCCCCTGGTTAAGTGTGTGAAAACACACCACAGGTTGTAAATGACCAGCACAAGTAAGGGGTGATTATGGCGACGACTGTCCACCCTGACAGTCTGAGATAACTCAGAGGGCTGGAAACTAACCTTGAAAACGAATCTGCTTTTTATAGCCACAGCTCTGAAAATGGCCCATCAGCCATGTGCTTTATTTGTCTAATTGTAAAAGGAGAACATATGTGTAACTTATTTTAAAACACCTTCAAAAAATGTGACAGTATTCTGATTGACCTGGTAAATTATGCTGTTTATTATAATTAAGTGGAAGCAAATACGCTTTAAGACACCATATTCTTAGCAAAGAATATACATCTTAGGATGGACCTCAACATTTAAAAATCCATGACACAGAAAGGACTTTTCATTCACCAGATACAAAGTCTAAACTGTCAGGCACCATATTTGTATCCATTTCCTAGAAGACCCAGGCTTCTTTCAAAATACATCTGTCATTTCTCCACAGTAGCTGATCAAACCTGCCACTGAAAAATGTTCTGAACAGGCAACTTGTAGTACAAGCATGGTTTATTTCTGTCAGAGACTGACTGCCGAAGTGTGAAAGAAACTCATCAAAAATCTCTTCTGCGATCTTACATTGAAAAAAAAATTTTAAGGAAAAAAAGCCCAACAAAGAAAAGGCAAGGGAAGAAAAAACTTAATGAAGGGTACCCTGAGCCTGCAGACACACTCATATGGGGCTTTCTTTCTTATTCTTCTTTAGTAAGCAATTAGAAAAAGACCCATTGGTCCTGGGAATACAGCATACACTAGCTGTTTGTGGAAATCAAATAAGTTAACCATTTTATTTCATGCTAATATCGTGAAAAGTTAATGAAGGAGATAAGAATATTGTATTATAGGAAAAGCAATACAAAATAAACAATATTATTTACCTTAATCTTAAAACAAGGTTCACAGCGCAAGAAGCTTCTCTATAGTCTTCGCTAGCGTTGGGTAGGCCCTTTAAAAACAAAACCACAAACACCGTTATAAACTTGGAAAAACAAATGAATAAAATCATGATATCCCTTGATTCACATGACCCTCTCTAGAAATTTCAAAACCAGGTCTTTACACAGGGCAGGTCGTGTTTGGCCACAATACCTCTTGTGAAAGCTTGAATGATGTCTAATTCCCATCACAATTGGAGGTCAGAATGTTTCAAACAGAAAACCTCAATGGTAGGGTGGGTCCTATGAACAACTGGTATCAACTGCAGCAAGTCCAAAGAAGAAGGGTCAGCCATCTTAATGAAGCATCTTGCAACCTGAGCCACTAACTACACCCATTGGGATTTGCTGATGCACAAAGGTTGGGCATCTTAAACCTCAGGATGCAAAGGAAGGCGGAATCCGGTAGATGTGGTCACTGATTATCTTCCCTGTGTTTCTCACCTAGAACCAATTTCCATAAATATAAATCATCAACCACAAATGCCTCTACTCCATAGCTCCTCCCTAGTCCTACAAATCCCTAGACATGAGCAGACCTTCTTGTTGGAGTAGAAAAAATAGAGATTTTGGGTCAAGACTTGGCTCTGCCACTGACCAGACATGCAACCATGAGCAAGTCATTCTCTGAACCCGTTTTCCCACTTATAAAATGGGGATAATACCTGTCTCAAAAGTTTGCCGGAAGAACAAATATATGAAAACGACTCATCAACTACATGTTATATAATACCAGTTATCCTAATCCCCTTTCCTGTTTCCCTTATTCTACTCGCCTCCTGACAAATTATTATTCCTCACTTGCCTTTTGTCATTCAACCAGTCCCTGCAGTTTATCTCAAGGTATTTTACTGAGTTGCTTGATACTGAGTAAAAAGACCTAAACTGAATCCGGGCTCTGTCTCTAACCAGTTAAATGACCTTGCATGAGCCACTTAACTTCTGCAAGCCTATGCTTCCTCAGCTATAAAATAAGGGCCAAGGACCAGCTGTCTGACCTCAAAACAGACTTCCTACAACCATGAAATTCCATTATCCTCTCCTCAGTATACAGCTGTTTTCATAAAACACACAACAGGTAGGATAAAAATGAATTTGTCAATGGATGTGCAGATTTGGGGGGCAAAGTTGTGATCCTAAGGCTGGTGAGGCTTGATAGTATAACGACTTTGAGAGCAAGAGGGCTTGCTTATTAATTACACAGTGAAGCCAGAATGGGGGTCTGTCCTCTGGTTCTATGTCCATGTCCCACCCCTGCACTGCTCAGCACCCTTCATCAGCATCCAACACGAATCACGGCGCATGTTTTCTGACATACAACTTTTAGTATAAATGCATTTCACAGTCAGTGGACTTTTATTTTTACAAGGCAAGTTGTAGAGATAAATTGGCCTGTAAAGTTCAATGATAAAAGTATATGAAAACAGGTTATAGAAATCCAATCAGAAGCCAAAAAAAGAAAAAGTCATCAATTAACTATACTATTTTATAGCTAGAATCTAACCGAATGGGGAGTCATTTTCTTTCCTTATCTTGTTTCACACAGTACCAACAATTTCAGAAGCAGTCTGGTAATCAATCAATCCTTGCTCCTGAACCTATCATTTAAAGGTTGGGGGTCCTGAAAATCATGGTCAACAGTAACAGTACTCTTTTCTCCATACCTATTAAAAAAAAAAGTTTACAAGGCCCCAATTCTGATGGACTGCCCTGAAACTGTCTATCTTCCTAAAATGTTGGTTTTTCTAAAAACATATCTACAAATCACCTCAAACATAAATGACTGGTGGAGAAACATACCTGAGGGTCCTGCACAGAAAGGGACCGTATTTGCTCGGGTATACTGCTGGCATTCACCGCCATCTGTTAAGAGAGCCACCATTACAGCACTTAAGGAAACCAAAATGAGACATTAAGGTCAGTGTAGTTACATTAAGTCCCAATTATCAGAGACAATTTTAACATAAGTAATTTTAAAGCAGTTTTTCCCAAAGTGTGATCCTTTGATGATATGCATCAGAATCACCTAGGACACATGGTAGAGATTCCTGGTCCCACCTAGGCTAGGATTCAGAATTCACAGAGACAGGAGAGAATGTGTATCTTTAACAAGTGCCCTGGGTGTTCCTGATGCTTTCAGAGAGCCACTGAGCTAAAGCAAAAAGGCACGGACTATTGGATATTTTAAATTTGATAAATTTGATAACAGAAAGATGCTCTAGGACCATTTTTTTCCTGTCACACAATTTCTATAGGTTTTATACCTACATGACATAGTCCAACGTTAAAGGTCCCCAATAAAAGGATGATAGGATTAGTATCCTTTAATCATTACTTAACCTTTAATCATTACTTTGAATGATTTATTCACTGGATTTAAAAAAAAAACATAAGTAGTTGGACTTTTAAAACAGATTTCCCCAAAAGAAAAGCCAGAACAATAGGTTATAATTTTTTCTCAAAGTTGGAAATCCAACCCTAATGTGATCCAAAAGTATTTCTGCCTCGAGCCCTACTTTTTGTGAACTCTGCCCTTGAACAAAACTTGAAATATCAGAAAATAAAACTAGAAGAGGAGCAGCAATGAAAATGAAAAAATAACAACCATATTTTCTAAACTTACTATCAATTCTAAAACAATCAGAAGTCATCAGAAATTTTTTGCAGCCAATTTTCTAAAGTTTAAGACCTTGAAATTGTTACTCTCTGTGCTTTCTCAAAAACTAACTGTTAGTAATGAAGTAACAGGTGGAAGTGTACTGATGTGTGCAATTTACTTTGAAATGCCTCAAAAAATGAAGATAGACTGATGAATGAGTAGATGTGCACACGATAAACCAAGTATAGTAATGATAGGATCTAGGTGTACGTACGTAGATGTTCGCTGTAAATACTTCTAATGTTGGTATATTTTTAAAAATTTTCATAAAATGTTGGGGGCATAGGACTATGTAAGAAGAACAAACAACCTGTATTCTTTAACCAGCCAGAGGACCTGGGCCTACACCAAATGATCTTTCATGAAGAATCTTTCAGGATGACTGATCCCATAATCTCAATTAAGGTTTGAGATACAACCAAAAGCCACATCAGCACTTATAAAATATCCTACACCTCTAGTCAAAGGACCACTGTAAACTGGAAAATTTGTCTTCCTCTGCAGGAGGTCCTATCTCCTGCTCTGCTCCCTTATTCCTGGGCCATCATCAGGATGGAGAGCTAGCTACCTGCACTGGGAGCTGGATCCCCAAGCACCCTGTGCAAACTCATTCTGTAGGTGCAATCCTGCATTTAATGACGGGACCAGCCTCTGGCTCTCACTGGTTGCACAACCAATCTGGGAAAATATGAAGAGATTCACAAGACGGATGGAGAGGGAAGTTCCCTATACAAAACACCTTCCTTCGCAACCAACTAGAATCCTCCAAATTTCACCATTATGGACCTCATTCTATCAGTTCAGCTTATGCCTTTTGTGGCATACTTTTTTTTTTTTGTTTTGTTTTGAGAGAGCATACGATCCGAGTAGAGGGGAGGAGGGAAAGACAGAATCTTAGGCAGTCTTCATGCTCAGAGTGGAGCCTGATGTGGGGCTCGATCCTACAACCGTGGGATCCTGACCTGAGCTGAAATCAAGAGTCAGATATGCTCAACCGACTGAGCCACCCAGGCACCCCAATGGGCATACATTTTTAAATATAAAAGCTTACAAGAAAACTAACATATTAAGCAGGTGTTATTCATCACAGTGTAATATAAGTTTGCTTACTGGAATTTTTTTTTTTTTTTTTTTTTTTTGCTTTTAAACAGTTTGTTATAAGAAGTGCATTCAGGGGAATCCCGGGTGGCTCAGTCGGTTAAGCATCTGACTTGATTTCGGCTCAGGTCATGATCTGACAGTTCATGAGTTCAAGCCCATGGTTGAGCTCTGCACTGACAGCATGGAGACTGCTTGGGATTCTCTCTCTCTCCTTCTCTCTGCCCCTCCCCTGCTTGTGTTCTCTCTCAAAATAAATAAATAAACATTAAAAATAAAAGGAAGTGCAATTGAGAGAATGGGTGTTTTGACAGGAGAGGAAGAGAAGAACAGTTTAATGGTGGACACCACCCTGGAAACAGGCCTCTGGGACTGGGTAGAAGAGAGGGAAAGATCCCAGAATAGGAAAAAGAAAGGGACAATGTCTACTAATTTTCCACAGAGCTCTGCTTAATCTTCTCGTTTTCTATTTTTAAAAATACTGTGGCTAAATGCAGTGTGTTATACTGGATTGGATCCTGAGACGACAAAAAAGGATTTTAGTAGACAAACAGTGAAATATGAATACATTCTGAGGTTTCGTGGATAATAGTGTAGCACCTTTGCTCCTTAGTTGTGACAAATGTACTAGGGTCACATAAGAATTTAACAGTGGGGGGTTCTGGGTGAAGAGTGTATGGGAATGCTGTATCATCTTTGTACCTTTTCTTGAAATCTAAAATTATTACAAAATAGGTTTATTTTCAGAAATACATAAGATTTCTGATCACAAATCTAGCTTTATCACAAAAAAAGTCAGAAAGCCAGTCATTTGAAATAAGAACATCTTTTAGAAAATGGTGGCATAAAGGTATCAAGTTAAAGCCATCTGTGATGACAAGGCTAAGTATAATAAATCTGGAGGGAGAAATCAAATCTTTGCTTCCATCTACAAATGGATATAAAACAAACACATATCAGAGCTGACAGGCATTTGGAAAACACGATGTCATCAGAAATACATTAAAAAAGCTAAAGGCAGTTTTAACAATCAGTTAATAGCAATGAGTAAACATAAGCAATAATTTAGCTTCCTCACTGTGACTAATCACTATTAAAATTAACTCAACATCAATCCACACTAAATTTATTTTCTCCTCAGAACAAACTATCACAGTCAGGAAACAACATTTTCACAATTAACCTAGCCTTGATTCTGTAATAAAATTCTTCAATATATCTCTTATGGGCTAGAGAGGGGCTGGGTCAACAAACCTTCTACCTGCCTTCATTACATTTGATTAAATAAGGACAACTCCGAGGGGTCTCTGAATCATCTGTCATAGTTTTTTCTCTTCTCTCCCTCTCTTTTTTCTTCTTGACCTTTCTGACAGATATTTAAAGCAAATATGCAGAAATGTTGAGCACACAATCTCCCCAGATTTCAGTGTGGACTTTCGGATTCAGAGCAATTGGTGCGGTTTTTTGATCCTAGCCATGAGCAGCCTTCTGAAAATCAAACTTGCTTGGACATCACCCCCAACTACCAAATCATGATTTGAGGGCTAGTTCTGGGCATCTGTATTTTTAAAGCTTTCAGCTTTTCTGATGTGAAGCCAGGGTTACAAACCATCTGTTTTCATGCCACCTAACAGAGGGGCTGTGGTAAAAAAAAATGTTTCTTTAGTAGAAGCCTTAGCAAATGTCTCCCTTGGTTAAAGGAAACCCAAAGAAAGTGTGAATGTAAAGATAAAGGCAATTTTACTTTTATGTAGAAAACAAGGATATAAAGCAAAATCGATTTTAAAAAATTATAAAACGTATTATTTTCAGAATCTGACAAAAACAGATTCCCAAATCACTGGTCAAAAAGATCAATAATGAAATAATAAGTGAAAGGTTTTATTAAAGTTAGGATGGCAAATAGGAAACCCCCACACGAGGAAGCCAGTCTTGTAAATACTACACCTGACCCCCACCTCCAAAGAGATGAGAAGTTTCTAGAGAGCAGGGCTCTCTACTTTGCTTTTGTGTAATTCCCACAATGCCACAATACCCAGCACTGCTTCATGTAAAAATCAGACACAGATTAAATATTTGCTCAATTAACTTCATTATTAATACTGTTGTTGTATTATTAACATGAAATTCTACCACTGGCTTCCATTATATTCCAAATGGAATATAATATATAAATGAAATGAGCACAAATTATCTACTTATTACAAACTGAATTACTGGCAGGTCATAACTAATACTTTGCAAGGTTATTTCTAAAATGGCAGGTTAGGAACACATGAGGACCAGCTTTTAAACGGGTTTGGCTACGAACCTCAAAATGAGTGGTATAACTCTAGAACTTTACGGGTCACATCACACTGGAAATTCTCTTTTGGATTTAGGAGGATCTCCCAGTACAGCCCAGTACCAGGCACATCTTCCCCAGGCCCCCTCTGACAAACACCCAACCCTGGCCACACCCTGTAATACTTGGATATACTACCTTCTACTTCCTAGGGAAGCCAACTAGCCCTTTACAAATTAAGCATTCCTACAGCACCCCCTCCCTTCATCAGACTAGCTTCCTCTGTCTGAATGTGGAACCACTAAGTAAGGCTACCTTCTCTGAATTTCAGCTCAATTAAATGACATCTTTGGATTTTTCCGCTCACTTCTGACCTACTCATAAATATGACAGGCTTCCTCAGGGACCTGTTTAATGTCTGTTTCAGTGTGTGGGTATTCATATCACCAACGAGCATGGAATGAGTGTCTACTAGATGCAAAGGGAACACAAATATGAATAAAATACTAGCCTAGTCTTCCAGTAGCTTCTAGTCAGTCAAGTAAATAAACTGCAATTTAAAGGATGAGCATTCTTGAAAAGCTTATCAAAATGTAAACACTGGCATTTAAACATGCCACTTGGCACAGATAAGCATTTCACCCTCAAAGATGTTTCAAGGCATAAGGTACACTGTCAGAGGCTACATAAATTGGTGCTGCTTTTTTTAGTCTCAGCTTTTTAAGATATAATTGACAAATAAAAATGTAAGATATTTAAAGTGGTTTAGCTTTTGATAGCAGCTATTGAAAAATCCAAAACTGGATTTTTTCAAATGAATAACCACAGGTCTTTAAATTCTTTAATTACTTTACCTACACATGTGCCCCTCCAAATGCGTACACAAAATGTTAATGGATGCAGTCTGTAATAGTCACCTGAATACTCATGAAGTTAATGGTTAAATAAACCACTTCAATCCATCCAAGGTAATACTATTCGTAAGTTAAAATAGAGGCAGATCTACAACAACTAATGTGGAAAGATTTTCCAAGATATAAGGAAAGTTGCAAAAACCAAAAAGACATTTTTGTGGAATCACCATGTTGTACACCTGAAATGAATGTAACATTGTGTCAACTATACTTCAATAAAAAATACGTTTATAGCTTTTCTAATCCCATTCACATTTTTAATATGATATAGGTTTCTTTATTTACATATGTGTATGTAAATGAGAAGAAAAAAGTCTGGAAGAAAAGACTGCAAACTGATAACCTCTGTGGAAAGAAGGAACAGTCACAAGGGCAAGAGGGGTAGCGAAGTAAAAGTAGCTTTTCAGGATTTTTTCTATTTAGTTCTTTCATGCCTTTTACAAGTCTTTGTGTCCCTTTCAATAAACTCTACGCTGACCAACCCATTTAAAATCACAGTCCTCTAACACACTCCTTGTACTTTCCACACCATTCTATTTTTTTCCCCATTGCTCCTACTCCACTGTAACAAAACGAATAATGTACTGATTTATAAAGGCTGTTGCTTGTTGTTTATATGCTCCTATCAAAATGGAAGTGTCACAATGGGGCGCCTGGGTGGCTTAGTCCAGTAAGCATCTGACTCTCGATTTCAGCTCAGGTCATGATCACACGGTTTGTGAGCTCAAGCTCTGTCTGCACTGACAGTGTGGAGCCTGCTTGGGATTCTTTCTCCCTCTCTCTCTGCCCTTCCCTTGTTCATGCTCGCTCGATCGCTGTCTCAAAATAAATAAATAAAATAAAATTTAAAGAATATAAGTGACACAAGGACAGGGATTTCATGGTTTTTCTTACTGTTGTATCCCCAACACCTACTAAAACAGTGTGCACAGTAGGTACATGTATATGTATATATATATGTGCGTGCATGTGTATATGTGTGTTTGTGCATACATTTGTTGCCTATTTACATATTCAATGGTTCTAATTCCCTTTTAATAGATAAACACATTTTGCTTCACTTACACAAAAAGTGAATTTGGGTGGTCGGGAAGTCAGGGGGCTACTTTAATTAAAAAGCTGAAAGGACAGAGCAACCATCATTGTGGCTGCCCTTGACACATCTCAGGACACTGAAATGCCAGCCTTGAAAAACAAAAAAACAAAACAAAACAAAACAAATGGCCTGAGAAGCCATGCAATAGCAGGTGGGGCTGATTATTCCTAAAATTCGGTGAAAGTGTTCACATTCAAAGACATGAACCTTTTCACAAAAGTAATGTTTCATGTTTCCTTAATTATAAACTCAGAACAGATGTATGTCACTGGGAAATCAAATTAGTCTAGACACGGTGAAGTGTCTAACACTTTTAAATCCCACCCAAGAAGGTCGATAGTGATGATGACTGACAGCATGCTATACTCTCTTTCCTGTCTACGCAGAAAACATTCTTGCCAAAAAGATAACTGCTAATATCCACATAACAGATCAGTTATCAGAGCAATTTCAAGCACATGGGAGGATACTATCACAATAAACTTAACAAATCCTCAAAAGGAAGGATCCACAACCGTCAGTCTGTACCAGGTTAAGGCAGGACTCAGTGAAAACATTCCAGTAAAGACATCCTATAGTGAACCAATATGAATGCTTTCTGAATTATGATGCTACCTGAAATCACGTTATTTTGTTCTATTTCTAAGCAGGACTGACACTTTTAGTTAGAGACACTCTAGGAAAGAGATGAAAAACCTTGACTCTGCACTTCACTGTAGGTAAAATAGCGAAGTGGGTGGAAGAGGGCAGAGTGTAAGATACCTGGTTAAGACCGTTCTAGAAACCAGCACATGTGTGCATCCAATGGGTCCTACTGTGGAACTCCTCACCACCGTTTGTAACAGAGGGGGATAACGCTCTTGACGAAGCTTATCTTTTATGTACGAAATGAAAAAGATGGAATTCCTATGACAAACACAGGAAGAAACAGGAACTGAAGGATAGCCAACAGTGGGAGGCAGGGAGAATGAGAAATCCCTAGGCAAGGCCTATCAGTTGGCATGAAGAATGGAGAGACCAGAGGGAAGGGAGAAATAACAGGGAAACAGAGGCTTTTAGCTTGGATGTGCTCTTCGCAGAAGGTCCAGCTGGCCCCTATGTAATGGAATGTAACATTTACTTCATCAAAAGGAAATATCTGCTAATTAAAAAAAAAAAGTTGGGATAGATTTCATTTGTATCCCAAAGTCTTCAGTTTCCTTAATGAGAATTTATCAAGGTACACATTAATTACTAGGTCTGCAAAATATTTGGAGCTATTTAAATATGCTCAAATTTTCTCTAGGAGAATTAGCAAGTCTTTTGAACTACAGTCATTGTTAGGCATTATTAGCATTAGGATAATTAACCAGATGGAGGAAGTAAAGTTAATCAAGAGATGACCAGTTCTCAAAGGGAAGCTGATGAAAGAGTGTTCCTTGCCTACTAAGTTACCCAGGAGATTGTAAAGCTAAGACCAGCACACTCAACCTACAGCTTCCCACCATTTTAATTATCTGCTTTACTGGAAACTAAAACTCTAGAAGAGATTTTGCCTGTATGTCTACTATGTTTCCTACAGGACAGTAAAATCAAGAGTTGAGATCAACTGAGCTGAGCACTCAGTGGGTGCTTCATATGCATGATTTTATCAATCCTCACAGCAACTTAAAAGTAGTGTGATTGATCATCACCATCTGACAGGTGGAAACAGGCTCAGAGAGTAAAAGAATCAGCCCCAATTTATAAAGCCCAAAAGTAACTCAGACAGAATCAGGACCTGCAAAGTCTACATGTCTTGTCTTTTCTGCTACTCCATGACAATGAAATTTCGATGTCTCTTCCCCAAATGGATCACACTCTGACACTGTAAGGGGGAGGGAGGGGTCTCGGGGAGGGGGGGATGGTGAGGTGGCAAAATAATGTTAAAATAAATCACCACCACTCACCTCTGGATTTTCTTCTTTTACTCTTCGTGACTGTAAAACAATTGCATATCCATTAATTCGTGCACACACAATATGCCACAAACATAAATCGTGCACAGGCTAGCTCACCATCATCAACGTCACTTACCTTTTCTTGAGAAACAGCTGCCTTCCCTTCTTCACTTTTCTCATCCATCTCGTCGTCACTCCACTCCCAATCACCGTCCTCGGTTTTATGGAGGTGACCGCTTGACCCAGGAACTCTTCTCACCTGAATCGAAACACACCCGCCCAGATTTTTCACTAGTAGAACGTGAACAGTGCTCGCTGGTGCTGCTAGTTAGGTTGCACAGCACACACCTACCCTGGAAATACGCTGAGTGGTTACGAATTCAGGCAGAGCAGTTAATAACCCCAAAAGACTACACAGCCTACAGACTCCCACACTTATCCTCTTTCCAAAGATACTGTGTTCTTGAAACGCATTACTACACACCAAGAACAAAATATTTTGGAAGAATACCTTGCGCGTCAGCCACAGGGATCAAACCCATCTTTCACTTTTGCTTCAGTTAAACTTCATTAATTACCACATTAAAGGCCATGTGGCCGGCTTCAACATTGCCTAAGGAAATGCAACCAAGCAACAGACTGCTGACAGAGGGAAGCGGGGGCGGGGGGCGGGTCAGGCTGCCTAATGACACACACCAGTCTAGAACTGATCAGCAATCTAAAGCCTCGGTCAAAAAAAGCAAATACCCTTCTGTTGCTACCTTGCTCTTGTTCAGAACCTGGCATCACACTTGTTTTCCCAGGATTCTGCTCAACCTACCTGAGCAAAATGAAACAGCACCAGACTATTCTTCACACACCTTGTAACACTTTTGAGATTTGGGGGATTGCTGGAAACACAGCAAGATAATCAGCAGCCATGCCAGATAACCCAAACAGGTAATGGCAGTCTTCTGCAAGGATTTCAAACATTTATTTGAACTAGGATGGAGATATGATTCAGGGGTATGCTTTTCAAATGCCTGTGTGGTTGAAACTTTTAAAAGGACAGGATGACGGAGAATGATGAGCCTCGGACCAAAGAAATTTGCCCTAAAAAAACAGACTCTGATGTAATTGAACAAAGCAATGTAGCAGCGAGCGTGTGAACATAACAGCCAGTGATCCACCGATTCAGAGGAACTTCAAGGGGAAAGGGACCTTGGAGACAGTCTAGTCCAACCCCCTCATTTTACAGATGAGGATATGAAGGCCCAGAAAGTGACTGAAGATCACAAGGCTAGAGGGACAAAATTAAAGCAAGAATTAAAGCCCTCAGATTCCCATTCAAATGCAAATCTTACGCCATGGAATAGTAACTGTGAAACTGAAGTTGTCTGAAAACATCCTATGAAGACTTTGAAAGACTCATGATGTGAAGAAACACTAATTTCCATAATAGAAACTAGTTAGTTATATCACGGGAGCCTCATTAATCCTGAGGGAAATTCCACAGACCTTAAATGTAAAGCATTTATACACACGTTCAATAAGTATCAATTCACAATCAACACAGGCTTGCGGTTGGGTCTGACTTAAAGATATTATCCTGTGGAACCTGTAAAAGCAAGCCTGACCACTTGGTCTAGAAGATCTGAGCTCCAGGATGGAAAGTTAAAAAGTAAAAAGTTCTTATTCATAATTAAAACAGTTATGCTTAATTAGAAAAAAAAAAAAAAAGCTTCTCTCCACTCCAAAAAAAAAAAAAATTCGATTTTGAAACAACCTCTTCTGTGCTTGACATAAGATATTTTTTCCAGTTACATATTCTGAGTCATTGGAAAAGATCTATTCTAATGATAGTGCTTATAGATGCTGGCAAAGTACTGTAGGGAAAAAATGCTGAAATGCACTTCAACACTTTCAGAAGAGTCTGCTCTTTAAAACTACAAAGAAATGGGTAAGGGAAGAGAAAATAATTTTCTGTTGACATATACAGTAAAATTATTTTCTTAGCAATACTAATTATGATGATAGTAACAGGAAAATCTGTTAATGACTACATTAAAAGAAAGATTTAAAGCCACGTTTATTACAAAACATACTATTAACTAAGAAGTGAGAAACAAGGAAAACTGTGCATCAGAAATAGAACAAAACTCTACCTTTACTGAAACCGCAAAAATGAACCACGGTTGACAAATTAGTATTCTTCAAGTATTAATACCTACACTAAGGAAATCTCTCCAACAGCAGAGAAAGTACAGCTTTACACCCTAAAATTTTGCTTATGCCCTTTTTTCCTCTCTGTTTACAAATCTGTCAGTTTTGTTTCTACAGACAGGATCCAACCACAGACAATAAAATGGCCATCTTCTATTTTATTTTAGAACCCTAGCTATCTCCCTCCTAGTTTTATCTGCCAGAAGAGAGACAAAGCAAAATGTCTAAGATTATAGCCTCAGACATTGAAGAAAATGGTGGCATGAGCCTTTAAGTCATAAATATTGAACAAATGTAGAAATTAAGACAAAAACATTATAAAATCTATGTAGCATAAAATACTGGTACAGGAGTAGGAAAATAAGAATACAGATTTGTGACAAGCATTCTCTTGGTTTACTGGAAGGAAAAGAACTTGCAGCATCATTTCAAACCCAGGTTTCATGGTATCTTTACATGACATTGATCTCCACTGAAGAGACCAGAAAGCAATTCGAGGAAGATACATCCTTGCAGGGAGGTTGCAGGGACTCCAGGAAACAACTTCTACCTTCCAAAGTCAAGGCAACTAAGTTTCACATTGTTTAACAAATGGGGTTCTTATTTAGGAACTGAGGAATACTCTACCAACTAAAAATGGAAAAAAAAAAAAAAAAAGACCCATAAAGGCTTCTGTCCTTCCCCATCTTCCACAATGACAAGGATGGGGGTTTACTCACTCTCAGAAATCTGGACTGTGTTACCGCTGAATTGTTCTCATTTGTTACATAATTCAATCACTTAATAAAGCCAAGAGGTAGTAGCCAGGAGTTAGACGGAAGAATCCAATGCCTCTCACAGAAATGGGCTCAGTCGTAAGCTCACAAATTCCTCAGGTCCAGCAGTGAGGTTAGACCAAGTTTTACATGCAGCAACATTCAGTCCCATGACTGGGAATAAAATACAATTGAGCAGTTCTAATGACACGTCATACCTCTGAAGAGGAGAGTAGTATTTTCTTCCCTTTCTCGAAATCGCATCTTTAGGAAAATCCATTTTTACAAAATGAACCGAAGTTCTGATTCCCACCAGAAAAGAAGTCAGGTTCAGACACCCAGAGGAACGGTGTGGTTCTCGGGCTACATCTGGTGGCCATGGGGTCATGTGTCCGAAGCAGAGGCAGGATTGGAGCAGCCAGGAGTAGGGAATGGCAGCAACAAGGGGAGTCACTGGAGCGCTCTGTCTAGTCTTCCCAGGGGTGCCCCTCTGAACGGGTGCTTTCTAGAAGTATCAGAACCCAGGATCTCTGTACAACATCCCAGGTTGCCACCTGGCCCCTGACACCAGAACAGGAAGACAGATATGAAGGACAGACAGTAGAAGACAGCCAGCAGGGTGTTAAACATGTTAGACATTAAAGTGTGTTTCTCTAACAAAGGATGAATGTGACCCAAAGAGAAACTGACCAAAATTTAGCAGCATTTGTCCAATCCTGCTCGGCGCCTCTTTCCGAGGCACTTGCCAGCTGCTTCTTCAGCTACATTAACTTCTCCCGGGAGGTAGGATTTTGGAGTCTCCTCTGAATGACTTCCCCATCAGCAGGAATCCTGCGCCCCACTCCTCCTCCACCCGTGGAACATACAACCTGACCACAGCCTGAACCGGAGTGATCCGGACCTGGTAGAAAGCAATACACAGTAACTTTTCCTTTATCAGGCATTCTACTGACTAGAGTGTAAAAAAAATGTTTCTAATTAACTGCTGTTGATAAAGTCCTTGAGGCACTGCCAAGCAAACAAAAAGCCTTCTAAATCATCAAAAATAAAAAATAAAATTAGAGTCAGTAAGGTTTCGTAGTAAATATTTTACTGTTCCCCTAATTTATATTCTGACATTGCCTCCTATGACCTCTCTGACACCTCCGTCGCCTACCTACCGCCCGGCCTCACTGTGTTCTCCAGCCCTCGGCCTTCCCCTGCCTCTTCCATCAGCCCCTCCTGGCTTCACCCCCATCTTAAAAGGTCTGGAGCCCACAGCGGACGCCGCTGATGCTGCAATTACTACACCCCATCCCATACCCCCTCTGCCTCCTGTACAAATTAGACCAGGGAGGAAAGCCAGGGGCTCACCCAAACATCCTTCAGCCCTGAGCCGATGGAGACTAGCCATGCTGCCTGGTGCCATTACAGGGGCTCACTGGCCACGCCTAGGTGGGGCATCAGTGCTGCCACAGCCCAGCCACTCAAGGGTTGGGGGGGGGGTCCTGGACCAGCAGCAACAGCATCACTGGGGAGCTTATTAGGAAGGCTGAATCTTGGTCCCCACTCCAAACATGCTAAATCACAATGTTCCTTTTAGCAAGAGTTTCAGGTGATTCATATTCTCACCCAGGTTGGAGAAGCACGGTCCTCATCGCTTATTGTTTGCCTATTCCCTCTCCCCACCCCATACCAGCTTATTTATATCAGAGAGTTACTACGCTCTGAGAACTTTAAATACATTAACTAACTTAATCTTCACGGTAGCCTTGTGAGTTGAGAATCATTTCACTCCCCCATTTTTCTGAGGGAAAACTGAGGTGCAGGGAAGTGAAACACCTGGCCCAAGCCCATACAGCTGGGAGAGACGGTACCAGGACGGGAGACCAGGAGTCTGACCCCAACTTTCCAGTGCCAGGCTCTGCTACTGTGGCTCGCAGGGGAGCCCATCCTACCCAGTTCTGGCCATTTCAAATAGCTCCACCTGCCACCCTGGGCACACCACGTCCAAGTCCATCCAGCCTATACCCGACCCTTCTACGTGTTTCTCATCAGCTCCTGCACAGTCTTCCTCCCAATTTGCCTCTTTCCCTACTGTGTGTAGGAAAATAGATCCCCTTTCCTTTAAAAGCCAATGCCTCCTGTGTGCTCCTCAGTTATCTACACACTTGTTCATTCCTTCAAAATACTTACAGCCAGGCCCTGCTTCTCCACATCCACCATGAACACATTCAATTCTCCTAAACTTGTGCCCAAAAGGGGGGCGGGCTCAGCTTTTGCTACTTCCAGGAGCAGTCAATCTGTCCCTCTCCCCTCCCACTCTCACTCCCAACATATTTCTGAAGATGGTCTCTAATTGCTGCCTTCACTTGCTCAGCCCATCCTCACTCTTTAATCTCATACAAAATACTATCTGTCCCCAGCAGGCCACTCGAGCTACCTCTCCCCTGCAAGATTTAATGACTTCACACTTGTGTAATGTAACGCTCCTCTCTGTTGCCCTAATATTATCTTGTGGACACAGCTGAATCCCATTCTTTTACTTCATGCCCTCTCCAAATCCGTACCACTTCTCCTTTTCTCTGTCCTCCCGTCTCCTACTGTTCTTTGTTCCATCTTTACCGCACACATGGACTCCAGACACAGTCTCCTCCAGGGAGCACATGGTCCCCAGTGGCCTCCCCTCTCTCTAAGCTGATGACCTTGGATAAACTTCATCTCTCAGACTTGTTTTCTGAATGCTTTGTGGGATATGAGTGTCCGATCAATTTCTAGTAAGCCATCTCTAACCTATTCATTAATGTGCTTACCCCCAGCCTCATTCAGACACCTTTCCAGCGTTGCCTACCTTAGTTAGCTGGCTCACACTGGCTCAAGAGAGCCCACTGTTAAAATTTTGGTAAGTTTGCAAAACAGCTGGCTTCATACTGGTTGCATACAATTGGCCCCAGAAGTATTTACACAACAGAAACTGGAAAACAGTACAAATTAGGATTTGCACTCCCCCCTCACTGCCAGAATGCCAGTTTTCAATCTTTACCAGCACACCATTGGTGCTAAGACTCACCTTACGGGAACATCATAAAATTGGACCAAGACATTTGACATGAGCTTAGGAGTTATTCCTGGGAATACATATTTTACAATGGCAAATATCTCAATTCTATTGCACAAGCCTCACAAATTTCATCTTTAAAAACAATACACACAAGTCAACTTTTAGGTACCAAATCTATACCAATCAAGGTACAGTTGAGGGACACACTATCTTCATATTAGTCAAACTGATATGTATGGCTTGGGCTAATATTTCTTATGAAAGCATCATGAGGAAACACAGTGTGCTCCACTTTTTAAAATGAGAAGTGAGAAGAGCAGCCTCTGAAAAATTATTTTAGATGATGCAACATTGGATGTATGATGACTGATGCCAACACTACAAGTCAAGAGCCTAATATTGCTTAAGACAAAGAAAGGAAAACAAATGATGTATTTTCCAAATAAAAATGTTTTGTATTATGTGTATTAACATAGTTACATAGAATTATAAGTTTTATTGGTAGGTATTTTTTTATTTCATCTATGTCCCTAAGTGTTCCTATATTCAATACTCACCAGAAAACTTGTTTCTCTAATCTTTAGATTTAGAAACTAAAGTATTCCATTATTTTCAAGTTACCTCTATTATTAGGAATTTATGATAAATTCTGCAGACAGGATCAAGAATTTTACACCTGATAGTTTTTCTATAAGAGGAGAAATACATATCCTTGCCAGTCAAAGCAGAGAATTAAGTTCTCAAACTTCCCATAAATATTAATGTGACAGATCAATGGTAAATATAACTGTCATTGGAAAATAATTTACTTTGTTCATAACAATTTGGAACCTTGATTATTTGGTAAAATAGGAGGGAAGTAAAATGTGAAAGATATAAAACTCCTGGTCTACTTTACATTTCTGTTTGTACAGTCCAACCCCGGAAGAATAAAAATACATAAATGTATTATTTCTATTAAGCATCTCTCAACAGAAGCTGTCTATAGAAACTGTCTGCATGTAGCATTCACTGGATATTGGCTTAATAAGGCACAGATTTCCTATAAATTGTTTCAGACACAAAATATTTAAAATAAAATTTCATTTGGGGTTAAAATAAAACAACACTTCGGAAATTCCTTCTCCCTCCCCCGTCCCGTCATCATGGTCAAGGGGCAAAATCATATAGAGTTCCTAACATGATGTCTGGCACATGACAAACACTTAAGACGTGACAGGTGCTGTTAGCATTATTACATTTCCTCTTCCTCATAACCCAAATCTATCAAATGCTATACTCTGCAAATTTCACTTCCTCCACTGCCACTGTGCTAGATCAGGTCCCCCCTTCAACATTGGCTTTTTTGTCTCTTCTATTAAAGCAAACTGCTTATCAATCTCCTGGCCACTAACCTCCTGCCTATTTTATCCTTCATATTTCCACTAGTCACACATTAGCACTTTCTCAAAAAAACCAACAAGAACTCACTATCTCCTATGAGTCCAAATTCCTTAACAGTCTCTCCATACCTTAGCCCCAAAATACCTGTCCAAGACTTCTTTCCCACTGTATCTCTTTAGACATCCCACAATCCAGTCATACACAAGTTACATATTTTCATGACTCTACCTTCTTACAGATGTATTACACACATGCCTTGGCCTGTATACATGATCTGCCCTTCTACATTCTTATTTTTCTTCTAACGCAAGAAGCTTTTGCCAGTTTTCCAAAGGGGTATCTCTGCCTGCAACTTTATACTATTCTATCCCGTACTACATTTAATGGATGACATACTGAACTGTCCACTCCCTCAGGGCAGAGAGCTCGGCTTAGCCTTTTTAAAGCACCACTTATTTATTCATTCAGTCAACAAAGTTTTATTCAATACCTATTCTGGTGTCAAGTTCTAGACAAAAGATAAGTTGAATATAAATCCACACCATGGAGTAGTTCACAATCCAGACAGGTGACAGACATTTAAGCTAATAGCGTCAATAAAATGTGGGTGCTACAAGACAGATACCAGCGCTGTGGGATCACAGAGGAGAAGACAGCATCTGTCGCAGGACCATGAGTAAGGCTGGGTGGTGAAGGACGGTAAGAGCTCATCAGGCAGGGAGCACGGAGACATTATTCCAGCGGGAGAGAAGGTAAGAACTTACCGAGTTCTGCTGACTCAGGTAATGTGGCTGGCTCACGAGGTCCTGGGAGCTAGGGGGTTGGGTTTAAGGAAATGGCTAAGAATAAACCTGGAAAAGCTGCGTCAAGAGCCTGTACAATAAGAAGAGCAAATTCAGAGGCCCAGAGAAGCCAGGTGGGCAATGGAAAGCAGACCCTGTGAGGACTAGGTGGTCTGGAGAGGACCTCTCCCACCTCCAGGGAGGGCCCGGCATTAGCTGACTGACTGCAGCCTCAGGAAGGAGGCCACTATGTGGCTGGATCTTCTCACTCTTCCATAGAAGTAGGTAATTTGGATTTTTATGTGAATGCTACTGATTTTTTAAATGTTAACAAGTATGTCAAGCAAAAAAAAAAAAAAAATTCCTCTGCACAGCCTAAAAACGATGTGTCGGTGGGATAAATCTGGCCTGTGCATTTGCACCCTCTGTTGTATACCAAGTCAGGGGGCTTGGAATTCAGATGGCAGCAAACAGAAGGCTTCCGAGTGGGCAGGGGGGAGGGAGAATGATCAAATCTGGATTCCTGAGAGCAGAGCAGGAGAGGAACTGGGACTGGAGGGGGACAAAGGCCAGGAAGAAAATAGTACTGTTAACTGTTCCAGTTCCTACTGACCAGTGAGTAATGAATCACCCTAAAAGTGAAGGACTTCAAGCCCTGTGGTAGGCGGCCTGGCCTCCTTGGGGGCTCAGGCCCTGAAAAAGTGCGTGGGCCCCACTCTGACAGTGAATACATGAGGACCCGGAGTCAGAACAAGCCCGTCCTATATTCCTGATGCACAAAAACGGTGCGCGATAATAAAAAGACTGTTGTTTCAGGCAGGTTGTCAGTGAGGACTTACAGGGAAGTGAGGACACTGTTCCTGGAAGCCGAGAGGACAAGAGGACCCCGCTCCACAGTGACAGGGTCTGGCAGAGCTGCTATCTGCCATAACGTGGGAGATGGAAATAGACCTAATGAACGCAGTGATCTAGCTAAGGAGACTTCCAGGCAGAATACTTAAAGCGACACCTGGCTTCTGCTCGTGGCCTATGATAAAATGTGAGCAGAGAGAGATGAGCTAAGGAACACACCGTACCTATAAAACTGTTCCTCATTCCCAGCCTCTCCTGATGTCAAGCCATTCTCAAAATTAAGAAATGACTTCCCAGCAAGGATCAAATCCAGGGTGTGGCTGCGTGATGCTTTGTTGAGATTGCAGAAAGATCTAAGGCAGTGCACCCTAGACACTTCCAAACAGACCTAAGGCTTTCTAAGGATCTTACAGGAGCCCACCTTACAGAAACTGCATAAAATAACTTCTAAGCCATGGGTTAGACACCTTATGGGTGTCGTCCCTCAGCAGTCTCGGGGACCCCAAGGTGGACAATGCCTCTTCAGGCCTTGGCTCCTGTCTAATGGCATAAACCCATGGAGATTCACAGGAAATTCACAAAGATTTTTAGATACTTATACTATGAAATCATTGCCAAGTTAGACTAAAAGAAACTGCACAAAATGAAACATGCCTTCAGATCCCCAAAATTTGTGGGCCGGAACCAGTCAGACTACTGAGATACAAATACTGGCTTTTCTTACAGAAACAGTGGACTTAAAGAGCAGAACCAAGACCCACAGAGAAGGACACAACAGGGACCTGGCTAAATTCCAGGATGGCCATGGGACCTGTGTGTCTCTCGTTCTTCCTCTATGGGGCAGGTCTTTAGAATGCCTGTCCTCAGGTTGTGTTTTGGGTGTGGTTTGGGCAGATAACTGAGAACAGTCCTCAAGGAGATATACCTATGGAAACTGGTCCCGAGCAGCCTCATTTGTTTTCCCAGGCCCGATATAGATGGCAAGGCCCTTGACTTTGAGCCTGAGCCTGAGCCTGAAGCCTTAATGGGAAGAGAACTTCCAGAGGGTGTCGGAAGGGCAAAAGCATATTTTGCATGTGGAAGAGATGTGAATTATTGCAGCCAGGGGGCAGACCGTGGAAGAATGATTTTTCCAAAGATGCCCATATCAATAGCTCCCATCCCACAGGTTCTTCCAGAAGCTTGTTATTCCGCTATCAAGAGAGGGAATCCAGTGCCCTCTCCTTAAATCTGGGTGGGCTTGTGCCTCACCTGTGGCCAACAAGACTAAGAGATGTGCCTTCAGGGGCCAGGTCAGAAACAGTGATGCAACTTTCATCTTGCTCACTGGAATGGTTGCAGCTGAGGCCATTAGCCGTGTGATTGGTCTGACTGCCATGAGGCCTCCATGCTGTCAGGCAGCCCAGACTGGCCTCATGCCAGACTATCTGACTGCAGCTGCATCAGACCAGAAATCCCTGACCCACTGAAGCTTAATAAAATGGCTGCTGTTGTCTTAAGCTGCTGCATTTAGGGTGATTTGTTATAGGGCAATAGATAATCAGAATAAGGATGGTGATAAGGTGATTTATTTAATTTCCATTTCTGTATACCTAGTGATTTTTGAAAACTAGTAGGTCATATTTGATGCCCCTTAACATGACAGATAACAGACTCTGCTATACTTTGCTTCTGGGTCAGTGTTTTCTGACTCTGGACATTCTGGGCCTCTGCACACTCAGATTTAAATTTATACTTACAAATTATTTCCATCAGACCATGTTATTACTCATTAAAACACCAGAAAGAAAAAAAAAGTCTTTTTCCATTAATCATAGATAAGTGGCTACAGCTAGGTCTTGGACATTTTTGCCAGTAATTCACATTAACATTTTTTTCGACCTCTTGGAATTCAATGCTTATCTAGTTCTGCTAAAATTTGGCATTCCCTTTTTCTAGAATGTAAAATGACAGAATAAAGGAATGAGAATATTAAAATGTTCTGTAGGCAATTAGAGAAAGTTCTAGAGAAACAAAGACTTTAATAATTCAATAAGAACAATTCAAAACACTAAGCTAGTTCAGTGAAGGACACACTTGTAGCAACTTTCTTACAATGCGTTAACATTTTCCAATGTGAAAAGAATCAAATTTGATAAATGTTGCTCTTCAGATAATGATAATGGAATTTTGTAACTTTGGACATCCAACATGAAAGGGCAAGGTCTTGAAAGAATGCTCTGGAAGCTGGGAGGGAGTTATTCTGAGGAAGCAGCACAGAACACAGAGAAGCAATTAGATTTCTTATTCTGTTTCAGTCCTATCAAACCTCCAATATGGCATTTCCCCAAGTTAGGGTGACAAAGAACAATGACAACAGCTAGGAGCCAGGAAAGCAGCATCCAATTTTGCAACTATTGTCTTTGAGAATTAAAGCCCCCGCCGGAATAGGCGCCAAGCTGATCTGTAACTTCAGCTAATAAAGAAAACAATGGGAACGTTCTGTCCTGGTAAGACAAATAACACAGATGAGAAAACACACTTCATGTAAAACCAAAGGGGAAAAAAAAGAAAGAGAAAATAAATGGCTGGCACTGGAGCAGAGGGGAGGTTGGTGTGGGTACGGCAGTAAATTACAAAGTTAACTTAATTGCAGGAGGGGTGGGAATGAGAAAGAGGAGCCTGTGGCCAAGAAAATGTAGCTCCAGGCATACAGCACCAGCTGACTTCTAGAACCAGAAGAATTCTAATAAGCAACAGAGAATCACCGTGATGGCCAGTTTTACGGCTCAACTTGGCCATGCTACAGTCCACAGCTATTCAATCAAATGCTAACCTAGTCACTGCAATGAAGGCATTTAGCAGATATGATTAAAATTGGTAATTGAATTTAAACAGAGAAATTATCTTTGATATTCTAGGTGGGCTTGATTGAATCCGTTTAAAGGTTTTAACTGCTGCACCAAGGTATCTCTGAAGAAGAAATCCCACTTGTCCAGAACAGCTTCAGCCAGGCCTGAGAATTTGGGCTTCCCCTTCCTGATGGCCTGCCCTACGGATCTGAGACTTGCCTAGTTTACCTCCATGGTCACAAAAGCCAGGTCCTGCAGGAAATCTCTTTATGTATCCCCTACTGGCTCTGTTTCTTTGGTTGAAGTCTAACTCACACACACTAAACCCAGCAACCGACTGGTATTGAAAAACAAAAGACAAGTTAGCTAGCAATACCAGCAATACCAGTAACAGCACCCAGCGGCTTTTGGAATTTTGTTATTATCTCCAAATGAAATATAACGAGAGTTGAACAAAAAGGACAATAAAAAAATATCTAAGATGATGTGAACTACCATCACTTAATACACACTAGATTCTTACCTTGTAAAAACACCCAACATAAAGATCAGGGTTTAGTTACTGGTTAAACATCCGTCATGTTGTCTCTGAGTAATACGATCAACAGCACCATCTTGACAATGTCATGGCAACAACGACATCTGCCTGGGGAATAATCACCCGTGGAAAATACCCAAATGGACTGAGTTTTACAGACTCAGTAACTCTTCCACAGAATGTAGGACAGAAATCATCTGTAATATTATAATTTCACTAAGATATCTGGTTTTAAAAACAGTCACATTCACACAAACACCTTAGAACAACTTTTAGATGTCAGTACCAAAGAGTTCCTTCATAAAAATTATTACTAACTACCCTAAAGGTTATGTTTTAGCTATTAGCTCAGCTTATAATTCCCAGTTAAATGTCAGCAGCAGGTGCTCTGAAAAAGCAGCTCCCTACATAGATTTGCAGTGTGCTCTCCATTACCAGGGGCCAAGTCTCATCACCTGGAGATACAGAACATGGCTCTTCTGTAGAAAATGAAAGCATGCCACGCAGCTGCTGTCCCTGTTGGGCTGTCACGTTTACTCTTTCTGGTTGTGAGGCCAATACAACATCTGTATTATGGAGTAGTATGCAGCCACTAATACGTATCAAGTAGACCAACAAAATACACAAAGCAGAAAAAGCTAGCAGGGAACAAAACATTAATCACTGTTTAACATGAAATGAAGGGAGGTACACGTACACACTTCTAGGTACATTTGTATATGCACAGAGCACTTCCAAAAGGGTTTACAGGACTTAGCGATGGCTTGTAGGTTGAGAGGGGGATTTCTTTTACACTAAGTTGTACACTTTAAGAAACCCCAATAAATAATAATAAGACTATCCCTCTCGCCATCGCTAGTTCTGAGCTAATTTAGAAATACGACCAATAAGTACAGAGAGGTCAAAACACTGCCCTTACTCCTTTTAAAAGTAACATTTGAGAATGTGGCCTAAATGTTTAGCTAGCCACCTTCCTTGATGAACTGACCCTTGATTTAGACAAGACTTACCTATCCGGTCCTCAGCCAAGATGATCACCACATTCCTCCCTCACTGCAGGGCCAGAGTGACACGACTGAGCACCTCTCTCTGTGAGCAGGCCAGTGCCAGTAGAAAGGGAGGGGAAAGGGCTGGGCCACACAGCTGATTTCTCCCTCTGAAATCACCAATCAGGTAAGTCACTGGGCAGAGAGAGGCCAGGAATGCTTTGCTGAAGGAGAATCAGTGAGGAAAACACATTCCCTCTCCCTGTCACCCAGTATATCCCTTTGTATCATTTGAATTTTTATCAGTATTATGCATGATGCTGGCAGTCAAAAAACAAGTATTTGAAAAATTAAAGATGTCTGTACCTCTTTAAAGAATTTCAAACAGCATTGCAGTGTATAACATGAAGAGTAAAAGTAACCACTTTCTACTTCTGAACAGTGTTCAAAGATTATGACTTTTCCAGGAAGGGTGGGAGTTATGAAAAGATGCGTTGCCTAACAAATTATAAGAAAGAAAGAAAAGAAAGAAAAGGAAGGAACAAAGGAAGGAAGAGAAAGAAATAAAGAAAAGAAAAAAGAAAAGAAAGAAAGGAGGGAGAGAGAGAGAAAGCCTTCTAAAACTTTGACATGACAATGGGATCAGAGTAAGAGCATCAACTTATATTCACCTGCATTTGTTATAATAAATGTGAAAATTTAAGATTTCCAACATTTAAAGAATTTTTTAATTTTTTTTTTTTTAGAGAGAAAGAGAGAGCACACGCAAGCTGGGTAGGGGCAGAGAGAGAAGGAGACAGAGAATCTGAAGCAGGCTCTGCACTGTCAACGCAGAGCCTGATGCAGGTTTTGAACCCACAAATCCTGAGGTCATGACCTGAGCTGAAGTCAGACACTCAACCAACTGAACCACCCAGGCACCCCAAGATTTCCAATATTTTTCATGTGATTTCCATGCAACAAATTCTGGAACGAAGACTCACCATTACAATAAACTATCAGTCTGGTCAAAGGACCAATCATCAAATTTTTTAACACATAGGAAATGTAATGATAGGAATTCATGCTTCTTAATGCTCTGCTTGTACATTTCTCTCTGCCAGGTGGGACAGTTTGTGCTCTTCTATACTACGTCTACAGAATAATGGATTCTGTTCTTTTTCTTCATCTGGCATTTGCTACAAAACTCCAAAGATACTAAGAAATGCTCAAACGTAGAAGGAAATTTGGAGCTGGGAGAGCACATGCCCTTGGGTAACAAGTAGTTAAATCTGTTCTGAGTCCTTATATTTAGAGTATCTTGTATTTAGTAGGTACCAAATATACATTTGTTGAACAAGTAACATTTTTCTGCCGAAAAGAAAAGCTCTGCCAAAGCAAACCTTGTAACCAGAAGAGAACTTCTCCCTATCTTCCTCCCACCGTTCCCAGCGGAGATGGATGTCAGGGGCTGAGGACACAGCATCACAGAGTTGTTGTGGGGATATGAGGAGGAAGGCAAGTTAAGACCCCATTACATCCTGAAGCCCTTTCAACCCCTCATGTCTAGGTAATCCCCAGTTCCAGAACATAACTGGAGTTTACAGTAGTGAACAAAATACTCACTCTGTGAACGAGCACCCAATACAGACCACTAGTGCCTAACAGATACATAAGTTATGTTACTTGGATAAGTAAATAATCCTGGGCTGAAACATAAAGACACTAGAAAGTTCTGGGTCAAGATACTTCAACCAGAAACTCCAAGGCATTTTTTCATGTCCTCAGACAACTGCTACCCTTTGCCATCATGGACCCCGTCATTGTGGTGACAAAGAGTCACCACAGAGTATAAGGAATACAGGGAGGCTAAAGGGCCTAATTTATTCTACCTACTTAAGCAAAGCAACAGCTGCTGTCAAGAAAACTCTGGGCCATCCTCTAAGAATCTGAAAATCCTGAGAGGAAAGGCATGGTTCCAAATACCAAATGACACCAAAGCTGATGATCAAAATGGACGGGCCCATCTGCTTCTGAGACATCATGTTAATATCCTACCATGCTGAGAATAATTCAAAGAAGCAAACAAGTCCATGTTGGTTCACTGAAATCATGTTTCCTTTGTAACCAACTCATTTTGCTATCCTACTATCTGCAAAGGGCAGAGACTTCAGACGGAGTTCAGTTGAAAAACACACACACACACACACACACACAACACTGATTTATACTTGGGTTTGAAAGAGTAAATAGTCTGATTCCAGCACAAGTTTGAACTGATAAGAAGAGCTAATGATCACATCACAAGGTCTCTATGCAGAAACATCACTCTTACTTACTTGAGAGAGTGCATGCATGCGCGTGAGTGCGACTGCACACGAGCGGGGGAGGGCAGAGAGAGACAGGGAGAGAGAGAATCTTAAGTAGGCATCACGTCCAGCATGGAGCCTGATGTGGGGCTCAATCTCACGAGCATGAGATCGTGACCTGAGCTGAAATCAAGAGTTTGACGCCTAACCGACTGAGCTATCTAGGCACCCCATGACTTACATTTAAATTTCTATCCTCTCCCATTCCATCTCTCTTTATAGATCATTCTACCCGAGCTGTCATCCCAAGTTTCACCCATTCAATAGTCTCAGAAAAGAATGGGGACAAGGAATCTCCTGCATGGTCATTTCCAGGGGAGGCTCAAGCTTCTGAGTAAGATGAGAGAGGAACTGCCCAGACCACTGCCCACATCCTGGGTGGGACAGCATTCTCGGCACAGAAACACAATCTAATCGTGGTGTTGTATTCCTTGATTTGTGGGCCAGGAAGGCAGAAAGATTATCACCTTGCATGCAGAAAGAGTGATACACATCCCACAGAGGTGTCAGAAACAGGTGAGAAACAGACCTTCAACTCCCTCCTGTTCTTGGCTACTACATTTTACTATATTTGCTTTTGCTAAAGCTTTATGTTAATGGAACTGTTCATATATGTATGTAAGGTGAGACTAGCAAAATGAACCTAAATTTACCCCCCCCTCCATGGAGAGTTCATCTCTACAGCCTCCACCCTCTTGCTTCAGTATTTTTAAAGCAACCCAGACATCATATCATTTTACCTGTAAATGCTTCAGGACACTGTCTCCTACACAAGGACATTTTAAATAATGATCATGGTCTCATTTTCACAAACAACAAAATCATCAATAATTCCTTAGTAGAATTTAGTATCAATCTACGTTCAATCTTGTTCCACTGTCTCAAAATGTGTTTTTCAGTTTGTTTATTCAAAATAGGGTCTTAACAAGATCCACGTATGGTCCACATGGCTAAGTCTGTAACGGTTCTTAGTGGGATCTCTCATGAGAAGATGCCCATCATACCCCTGGCAACAAGCTCTGCTCTAGATGCTGCTTTTTCAACTAAAAGGACAGTGTAAGAGCTTCATTATTTTCCCATTCCTCACAGGAAACATCACCTCCACAGGGATAACATTCATGTCCTTTACATCACTGGGAAAATTAATTCTCAGTAATAAATAAAAGCCATGATAAAGGCCCCAGTGTAAAAATGCTCTAGCCAGGAGTTTTATTTCTGGGGTAATGTCTCAACTCTGCTTCAATTCAATACTGAAAAGGGCCATAAGTTCTATTTTTGTTAGTTCATTTAGTACTAAAAGGAGATTGCCAGCACAGCAAAATAAGTCACATAGATTTCCCTGTAAAAGATTCTGAAAAATCATATATTTTACTCATGCAGTTTCCAAACAAAGACAATGTCAACCACTAATTTTAAAAAGAAACCAAGAAATAACACAGTTGTATATTCTCACATTTTTTTTTCCCCAACATTGGAGCTTCTGAGGAGAACAAGTATAAACACAAAAGAGTTTCACAAGTCATCCAAGTCTCCCTGTGGAATCTGGTCCTCTTCTTTAAGAATCTAATCCTCTCATCATATCTGCTAATCAGTAAAAAACTAAGTATATTTGGGTACCATCATTTTGTTTTGTTTTGTTTTCTATCTAATCCCAATAAAAGTCCAATGGCTAACTTGCAGATAGCTAAGAACTAAAAAGCAGAAGCCGCCCAGAAAAATTCAGAAAATGTTTTAGTTCTTCAGTCAAGAAGCTGCGTGTGTGTGTGTGTGTGTGTGTGTGTGTGTGTGTGCGCGCGCGCGCGCGCCCCCGTGCGCATAGCCGACATACTTCTGGGATATCGTATGCACACGCCGGTCTCAACTATCACTCCTGTGCTGAGGATGCCCACGTTTCTCCCTCCAGGCCCTACCCTCCTGTGATTTGCAGACATGTAAACTGGTCTACTCTACTGTCTCCATTAGAGATGAGAGGTCCCAAAAAGTGCCTCAAGCTCAACACATTCAAATCATTCAGGATCTTCCACAGTAAATGTTTCTCCCTACCTTCCAAACAGTCTCTATGTCAGAAAGCAGGTTAACCACAGCTTTTCCCAAAAATCTTCCCATCCCTTAGCATCCTCTCAACCACCCATCCCCAAGAAAACCTTTCAAAAACTAGTCATGTCAACTCTGCTTCCTAAATCTCTCTTCTACCTGTTCTCTGACTACTCTACCTAAAGCCCCTACCCATCCTCACCTGGCCTGAACATCTAACTCCCTACCAACCTGGCTGCTGGTTCCAGTCTTGCCCCTCCAAACCATCCTCCACACTGCTGTCAAGGTGGCCATTCTAAAAGCAAACTAGATCATTGCACATCTCTGCTTGAATTCTTATCACAGTTCCCCAGAGCTTTCAGGGAAAACAAAAAAACAAACTGAAAAAGGATAAACTCCTCAGCAGGACACGTAAGACATTTTTGTTCTGGGTCCTGCCCACCCTCCAGCCTCACCTCTGTATATCTTCCCTCTACTTTAATCATATAAACAACTGCTCTTCCAATACATTTCTAAGCATTTGCCCATGCTGGTCCCCCCACACGAGATAAGCGCCCCTGCCTTCTGGAGAAGGAAGACTGCCATGTATCCCACACCAAACAACGAAAACACCTGTCCCCGATGAAGCCCCTGTTCACCTCCCCTTCTCCCCTCCTCTTCCTGCTCCAGCTCTCTGTGCATCATTTCATCATAGCATTTATCCTGCTTGATCTCCTGGCCAAGTCCTCCTCCAATCTGTGAGGCCTCCACCCCCAAGTCATCCAGGCTCAAATCCATACTGTCAACTTTCATTCTTCTCTTGGGTTACTCTCAGAAAAAAAAAAAAAAAAAAAACAAACAAACAAAGAAAAAAAACACAGCTGTCTTGTCTCTGTAGCCCTACCTCAATCCCGGAGCTTGATACATGAAAGGAACGTATGCACCAATGAGTAACTGTCTTGGTGAACCACTGCCCTTTAGAATCCCCCATGACACACCTACCTCGCTCCTCTTTTGCCTTTTCCCCACTGAGCTTCTGAATGTACACAAGTCTCCACTGGCCTCAAAAATCTTCTCACATCCCAAGCTACGGAAGTCTCTTCCTGCCCTTTACCATCAAACTTAGAAAAATTAGAAAAACCCATTTGTACTTCCGCGTCATCTCTTTACTCATTAAATTGGCCTGTCCATCTTCTCCCCTTACTATTAAAACTGAACTAAATCCAATGTCCTTTTATGAGACCTCACCGTCCTTAACCCTCTCTGCAAAATTCAGAACTGCTGACCACCTCCAGTGGTCAGGAACCCTCCTGGCTTCTGGCTCCTGTGACAGCACTTTCTCCTTCTCCTCCAACAGCTCTCTCCATCCTCCACCTGGCCCATAACCATTCCCCCAGGACTCCCTATCCTCTCTGTACTGTCTTCCTTGGCAATCTCATCCACTCACATGGTATCCACAATCATCCCCGTGGAGAAAACTGCTAAATATAGCTCTTCAGTCACAGTGTCTCCTGAGCTACACATTTCCTTCAGTCAATAGGACACTTTCAAATGGAGGTCACAATGGAACTTCAAACTCAAATAGATGCCAACAAACTTGGCATCCATCTTCCACCCTAAGGGGACCCCCACAACCATCCTCCTGTGCATACAGCCCCAATTGTTTTCTGCTGCCTCCTTTCTGTGCCTTTCCCCTCCACACCGGGTCATTTATCAGGTTCTGTCAAGTCTAGCTCTTCAACAGCACTTACTCATGTTCTTTGCTCCCTACACTCTGTGACAGTTCTGGTTTGGATTCGCACGCCCTCAGGCCTCAAAGCCTTTACAGCTCTGCCAGCCCATTTCTCCTCCTTCAGACTGCCCCCGACTCTGCACCACTTCCAACTCAGCTTTTCCAGCAGCAGCTTCCCTGCTGCCACAGTATCCGTCACTGGCTCCCCATAGCTTACAGCACCACGTCCCAAACCCAACACTTAAGACCTAAGGTTCTTCACATCCTGGACTCACTCCAGCTTTAAGATCTCATCCCCTACTGGTTCTCTTCATGCAGGCTTTACTCTAGCCCAGAAATATGCCTGATCACATACCTTACCTTGGTTATTTGTTAAATTTCCAGGTCCTTCTCAAGACTCACTGAGTCAGAACTTCCAGGGAGTCTTTGGGACAGGCTCGGTGCCAAAAAGGAAGGAACTTTCAGGAGTAGATGTATAGGGTGATAGAGGAGGAAAGAGAACTGAAGAAAGAGCCTAAAATCAGCTGGTTTAATTATTTAAAGTAATTTGTCTCCCACAGCACTGATATCTGCTCCTGAAACCAAATTATATTCTTGAAGTAAGAAAAAGAAGAAGGAAAATAATGTTCAAATCCCCACTATCATCAGAGACCTTTACTGAGTTTTCTAGCCCCTCAGGGTAGCTCTCTCCCTTTAGTCACTAACTTCCTCAAAAATTACCCATAAACCTTCTATAAACATAAACGCCTACAAAAATGAATGGTGTGCTTTTCTTGTTTTGTCAAAAGACAATTTATTGATCATGTTCACAATGAAAGAAAATCACTTTAGAATCTGTGACTAAAGATCTTATGTCAATATGTATTACTTTCCCAAGAAAAATAACTGAAGCAGAAACGCTAATATTTAACATGTCTATTGCGTTTTATTTTAAGCATTAATTACAGTATCTATTTAATCGCTAAATATACAGTTTTATAGTTCAGGGTCAGGTAGTCTTCTATTTTTCACACCATACACAAAAAATATGTCTTTTAATCTATCCGTATTACAAAACGTGTTTGAAATTGTATTGGTTGAAATTTTTGGAATATAAAATTGATTCACATTTATTATTGAAAATTTAGGGAACTAAGAAAAGAAGGATGAAGTGAGATTCCTTTCACTAAGTGACAGTACAACATACTGGTTACCAACAAAAAGGCTTTTGGATCAGACAGAGATGACCCAGGGTCCTGACCACTCAGTGGACATCATTACTTAGCTCAGGTCTCAGTCTCTTCGCCTGTCAACCTGACTGGTAATACCTACCTCGTCAGGTTACTACAAGGACAAATGAGACAATGTAGTAAAACATTTAGTCCACTACCTAAAACTTAGTATGTGCTCCAAAATGGTGGTTTGTATTGAATTCTACTCTAGAAAAAAAACGAAAAGTGGGTATGTCCTCAGCTTCAAGAATTCTCCAAGAATGAATCACTGTGGACTACATCCAAATGCATGGAGTTTAAAAACCTATTGTAGACTTACCTACTTCCTTAAAACTATGTGGCCTAGTAGAACTACTTTTGGATATCTGAGATCATCATTATGAACACTGATAATAAATGGATGAAGATGGCATCAGGCCACAATTTTTCTCTAAGGTCTCCATACAGGAAGAAAGATATGGCACTTAGGTTACAATGTTATAATGAGATTTAAAGTATTAATGATATAATGTCTGAGAAAAAGATAAACTTCCTTATGAGACCTTTTCCATATTTATATTCTGAATTATACTCTTATAAATATATATGTCAAATCAGTGACCAAAGAATAAAAAATCCTGCAAGGAATATAGCTGTGCTCCATATAGCACAGTGTCGGGAAAGAACAGGCTACTCCCTTACTATCCTAGGACCCTTTCTTACCACTTACTACTGTGAGGCCTTGTCCTGCTAAACAAGATCTCCTAACACCGGCCTGGGTTAAAGTTGACAAGCACCACCAAGTAGACCATTTTCTCCAGCCCTCTGAAACTCATCGGGCAACATACTGCACTCAGATGACGGCTTTGAGATGCCAGAGTTCTAACCACATCACTGCTGACAGCTTTTTAGCTACTCAAGACCCTTCCACATCTATTTGAAATAGGAGTATTCTGCCTGAAAATGCGCACAGGTGACCATATTTGCTCAAGTATCTGTTTCACCTTGTCACGAAGTCTTATGCATTTTCACGTCTTTTTCACAAAGGAACGTTCCTCATGTAAGTTCTACAGAACAGAGACTTTGTCCAGCTTGTGCCTCCCTGAATCCCAGAGCCTGGTATGCTAACCAGCACATTCCAGGTGTTCAACCAAAATCTGTGGAATGAATGAATGCATACGATCACTAAATACTTGAGTTTGTATCAGCAGGTTACATGATTTTGCTTTGGAACATCAGACTGAATCACATTCTATAAAGGTAAAAGGGGTGCCTGGGTGGCTCAGTAGGTTAAGCCTCCAACTCTTGATTTCAGCTCAGGCCATGATGGCAGGGTTTGTGGGATAGGGCTCTGCACTGACAGCATGGAGCCTGCTTTGGATTCTCTCTCTCTGTCTCTCTGCCCCTCTCCTGCTCATGCTTGCTCTCTCTCAAAATAAATAACTAAACTTAAGGAAAAAAGGTACTAAAATCTAGCTCTTATTAAGTGCTTCTTTGTGTGCTTTTAATTTTACAAACGTGTCTCCAATACCTACCAGAGTTGGGCAAACAGGTATTACAGAGTCTGAAAAAAATGGAGTCTTGTGGCAGCTAAGTGACTTCTTGGAGACTTCACAACAAGCTAACACGAACCCTTTCTCTGAATATATACAGGGTAAATCAAACAACTGTGCAAAAAAAGTACTAAGTAATTGCTAGACTTACTCTTCTCTACTCTTCTTTAATCCAACACCCCAACCTAGAATGTACCTAACACATTGTAAGCACCCAATAAATATTCGACTTTTTTTAAATCAAGTGCACATATTTTAATAATCAAAATAAATACTCGCTGCAAGGGAAGGAGGGAATGACAACTTTAAGTGTCCATTTCTCACTCGAGGTCTGCATAATCATTTTATACTAGCATCCTCTACATCTCCTTACAGGAAGACTAGAAATCCCTGTCAAGCACCAGGTGATTTTGATCCTATACCTACTGTACTTTATCAGACGCTACCCTGGCCAGCTTACCAGGGCAACGAGGGGGCGGCTCTGTCTCCCACCTGCTGAACATGACTGGCTAATATGCCTTGTACTCCTGACCCAGATATCATCAAGGGCACACCCTCAGATATAGCTCCTGTGGCTGTGGGCTCAGTAAGTTTTAGGGATGCCCTATTCCTTTGGAGCTGTCTGCCCTGCCTCCCCTACACCTCCATCTGACCTAGTGTGTGTCCTACTTTATCTCCTGCTCTCATTTTTGCTGTCCCTGCTCACTGTTCTACCCTCCTATCAACCCTGGGATTCTTTTCCATCTTTACTTCTCCTTCGTTTTGACTCCTTTTCCTATGATTGAAAAAGTGATTGTACAGATATTTTCCAACAGGATCATAACATTTCCTATCCCACATCATGCTCTTTTTACAATGTGTCATTGATGCTCATCCCATTGATGGGTAGAGCCTATATTCCCTCGCCCTAAATCTGGGTAAGCCTGTAACCATGGAAGAAGTGATGTGACATGGCTTCCAAAACTAGGTCACAAAAAGCCATAGGATTTCTGTCTGGTCCACATGGGAAGTTCACTCTTGGAACCCAGTCACTGTGCTGTAAAGAATGGGAGACTACATGGAAAGCCATGTGTAAGTATCCAGACAGCTGAGGTCCTCAACAACAGCCATCTTCATTTGCCTCCTGCCATGTGAGTGGGCTGGCCTCAAAAAACCAGAGGCACTCAAGGCTGCACCTATATGACAGAACCCAACCAAGATCTGCCTCTCTGAGCCCAGTCATGGCTCCAGAACCATAAGAGGCAAAAATAAAATGGCTGTTGCTGAGTTAAGCCACTAAGTTTTGGGATGATTCATTATGCAGCAATTGATAACTAGTAGGTAACAATAGTAACCTAACACATAACAGTTGTGCCCTAACATCCAACAGAGTGAAATTACCAATCCAAACACAAGTGAGGCTGTTAACGTGAAGTTAATCTTTGTTAACTTTGTATTAATGTTTATTATTTGGTGGCTACATTTATGCTCCAAAGAAGGGTCCTATTACTTTATTCCTCAACCACTACAGAAGACAGAGCTATTCTAGAAAACTGAATATTCCTGAAAACTAGTTTTTAGAAAGCTTGCATTTAACGTAATAGTTATCAAACACCCAGCTATATCTTTTAAGGCACTAAGCTTTAAATAAAATTAAACATATACATTGTTCAGGTTGTTGATAATTTAAGTTTTCTTAACACCAATCTATAGCAATCTCATATAATTCAAATTATCTAAAACCCTGTCAATTTCACTGAATTGATAATCCCATGCTGATAGTAACCATAATTTCTCCATGTCACAATGACTCGCCAATACCCAGATGCAGTGGCCAAAGAAAGGCTTTATTTTTATTTTTTTATGCTTAATTTATTTTGAGAGAGAGAGTACAAGAGAGTGGGGAAAGGGAGGGAGGGAGGGAGGGAGGAAATCCCAAGCAGGCTCCACACCGCCAGCACAGAGCCCAATGCGGGGGGAGTTCAATCTCACGAACTGCGAGATCATGGCCTGAGTCAAAATCAAGAGTCGACGCTTAACTGGCTGAGCCACCCAAGTGCCCCAGAAAGGTTTTGTTTTTAATATAATAACATAAACATACAAAAAAAATTGAAAAAGGAAAGTCAAATTTCACTTCACACCAACACCACAAATTCAACTTGTCCCAAATTTGTTTTGAGAAAACTCAAGAGACAGAAGTCTTTATTGCTTTTAATTGCCCAACCTATGTCAAGTAGAAAAGTTTGGAAAGTGGAATGGCCAAAGAGAGGCCACACAGGGAAAAAAGGAAAAAAAGCAAAGCACCTGAATAATTCTTAGATGGGCAAATCAGTCTCTGAAAAGCCAATACTAGGCAGGATCACGAATCAATTTTTCAAACAGTTTATCACGTTTAATTAAAAATTTTGCTGACTATTTCAAGGTTTATATTGCATCCACAATTGGAAGACTTAAAAATCTTTACAGTGGAAAGGTTCATGACCAAACGAAGGCCAACTGAACTAAAAAAAAAAGTCAAGAACGGCATTAACAGAGAAAGCGCCATGCTGGCCTTTGCATTATCCTCCTAGAGGGCAGAGCATGCGGATTTAGTTTGATATTCACAGAGAACAAGGGTTCTGTTTAGACCAAGGAGGCCCTGTGATCAGGATAGAGCATTTTACTTCTTTGGGCCTCAAGCTCATCATTTGTTTAAAAAGAGCCTACAATTTATTGAGCGTTGGCCTATTACACTGCTTTCTGCACTCTATGAAGAACTTTCCTGGGCATTATCTTTTTTTATATGTGTAGCTTTACTGAAATATAATTCATCCACCATACATTTTACCGTTTAAAGTGTAAAGTCAATGGTTTTTAGTATATTCACAGAATTGTGCAACCATCATCACAATCAATTTTAGAAGAAATTTTATGACCCCATGCCCATTAGCAATTACTCCCCATTTCCCCCTGGCCTCCAGCCCTAGGCAAATACTAATCTAACTTCTGTCTCAATGGATTTGCCTGTTCTGGACATTTCATGTAAATGAAATCATGTAACACAGTGCCCATTTTTCCATTCATCAGTTGATGATATTTGGATTGTTTCTAATTCTGGCTCTTATAAATAATGCCGCTATAAACATTCATGTAGAGATTTTGGTGTTTTCTCTTCAGCATGTACCTAGGAGTGGATTTTCTGGGTCATGTGTTAACTTTCTGAGGAACTGCCAGACTTCTTTACAAAGCAGCTACATTTTACATTCTCACTAGCACCGTTATGTGAGGGTTCCAATTTCTCCACATCCTCGCTGGCACTTGTCTGTCTTTTTGATTGTGGTTCACCTGGTAGGTATGAAATGATATCTCATTTTGGTTTTGATTTGCATTTTGCTCCTTTACATTATCTTATCTAATCCTTATGACAACCGTATGAGGTAAGAACCAATCCTTATCCCTATTTGGTACTCAAAAAACTAGACTGGAGAAGTTAAGGACCTGAGTCAAGGTCAGAGTCATATGCAGACGTTGCACCTCCCAGAGGCCTCCCCACAATCCTAAGAATGTTGAATAGGATGGCCCCTCCAGGCCCTTCCCACTGTGACCATCTGGGATCATACATACATACTGTTAAAAAATCTCTTCTCTAAGTGAATTTTCTTTGGCCTCACTACCAGAAATATTTAGACTTTTGCGTATGAGGTTTGTGTTCTCATCATAACAAGGATAAGGCTACAATCCCATCACACTGGCTCAGGGTCAAATCTGAGGCCCACCCCAAGCAAGGGCACAGGACTTAATCTTACGGCTGAACCATACAAAACTGCCCATATCCAACCTTCTTGCAACTCCGAGAAATTCATGCTTCACGTGCATTTTATGAAACGAACCTTACTCCTGGCTTTCTATTCCCTTTCCTCCTTATTTTCCCTTGCCTCTTTGTCTCAACTATCAAACAAATTTTATCTAGCCCATTGTTTGCATCTTTGTAAACCATCTCAAATCTTTTCTGAAATAAAGTGGAATAGTAAAGAAATAAACGCACCAGAATGTTTTCAAGTGGGCTCTAAAATAGCCTACAGCTGCAGGTCCTTTCATTAGATTGTGTACTTGCCTACGCAAACTACTCTCCAAGAAACAGAAAACACTGCCCTTCTCTCTATCTTGGCAGGAGGGAAAACCCTTTCATAATCTTCTAAATTAGACAAGTTTTCCAAATAATTTGGGGAAGAGAAAGACAGGTAGTCAACTGCCCAGCAGGATAAAAGAAAGAAAGCAGTGATTCATTTGTACCCTCATAAATACACACAAAGGTTATTTCTCCTAGAGAATTTGAGATTTTTTTCTTCCTTTTATTTATGTATAAAATGTCTTGATCCTTTTTGATGACTGAATGCTGTTACTAAAGGCCACAGCTAACTATTAGAATTTGACAACTGCCTGGGAAAAAGTACTCAACATTCCAGTAAACTTTCTTCTCTTTTTAAAGTACTTATTTAGATCCTACAGTGTGTACCCATGCTTTAACACAGATCATGTCTAAGAGTGTACCCTACCCTACAGAGATAATTGTACTAGTATGGACAGATGCACTGACTCAAAAAACTATAAACCACAAAAGCTCATAAGTTCAGTACTAGTTAAATAAACCATGGTGTGTGTATATAAACAACTACTATATAGCCATTAGAAATCATATAGAACCACATCAGTTGACATGGGAAGAGGTTTAAATCTTCTATTGAAGAAAAGCAAGCTATCCAACAGTTGGAACAGTGTGAGGCCATATGTAAAATGGTACATATCTGTCTGCATATATGTATGTGTATTCATAAAAAAGGTAGCTAGAGGGGTGCCTGGGTGGCTCAGTTGGTTAAGCGTCTGCCTTTGGCTCAGGTCATGATCTCACGGTTTGTGGGTTCAAGCCTCACATCAGGCTCTGTGCTGACAGCTCAGAGCCTGGAGCCTGCTTTGGATTCTGTGTCTTCCTCTCTCTCTGCCTCTTCTCTGCTCCCACTCTCTTTCTGTCTCTCAAAAATAATAAACATTAAAACAATGTTTATAAAAAAATTTTTTTATGTTTTATTTATTATTGAGACAGAGAGAAACAGAGCATGAGCAGGGGCGGGGCAGAGAGAGAGGGAGACACAGAATCCGAAGCAGGCTCCAGGCTCTGAGCTGTCAGCACAGAGCCTGATGCGGGACTCAAACTCACAAACCATGAGATCATGACCTGAGCCAAAGTCGGACGCTCAACTGACTGAGCCACCCAGGCGCCCCAAAACAATGTTTAAAAAGGGGGGAAGGGTACCTAGTAGGATATGTAATAAAGTGCCAACAGTAGTTATCTCTGGATAAGCGTATTTAGGGAGTTTTTACATATCTGGCACTCTCCAGGATCATTTTTCCTTCATAATAAGCAGTATTAATGTCACCAAACAATAAATCTGTTTTCCTCAGAAGATTAAAAAAGAATCCCACAATGTGCAAAGCATTGTCCTAGGCATTAAGAAGGAATACAAAACGATACTCAAACAGCTGATAATCCTGCTGGGAAGGCCAGACACACTGGGAAAAAACAATTAAGTTGCAAATAGAAGAAGACAGGAGTTTCAAAGTGAATTCAGAGTGTACATGCCATAAAAATTCAGAAAAGAAAAGCAATGTGAACTGTGAAGGTGTGAGCCCAAGAGAGACAGGAGTTTCCCTGTGTGTTTAGGTGGGATCTATGAAGATGAAGAATGAAACAGAAGGAAGTAATGTTGGGATGCCTGGGTGGCTCAGTCAGCTGAGCCTCTGACTTAGGCTTAGGTCATGATCTCACAGTTCCTGGGTTCCAGCCCCATGTCAGCCTCTGTGCTGACAGCTCAGAGTCTGGAGCCTGCTTCAGATTCTGTGTTTCCCTCTCTCTCTGCCCCTCCCCCACTTGTTCTCTCCTTCTCCCTCCCTCCCTCTCTTTCTCTGTCTCTCAAAAAATAAGTAAACATTAAAAAAATAGAAGAAGAAGGAAGTAATGTTTCCAGAAATCCAAAGAATAAGTGCAGGGGTGAAAATCTATATCCTATTTTTTCAGGGCCACTAATGAGGGCTCCAACGTTGTTTAGCTGAAGCTCAGCATTCTGGCTGAAGAGTGGAGGGAGAGGAGGGAAAACCATGACATTCTGGAAGACAACTGGGTAGAATCTACCCAAATTTCATACACATGCACACTTTGATCCTGCATTCCTGCTTTGAGTATTTATCCCAAGGAAAAACTTAAACAACATGCAAATGACATGGATCCGAGAATAATTAATGCAGCAATGTTTGTGACTGCAAGAGTCTGGAAACATCGAGATGTCTAACAACAGGAAATTGATTAATAAATTATACCTTACAATAGAATATTAGATGAGAAATATGCATAAATGAGAAAGTTGCATACAGATGTGGAAATATATTCAGTGAAAAAAGGCAAGGCAAAGGACAGTATAGTATGTTACCTTTGGGGCCCATAATGAGTAAAAACTAAGACTGTATATTCATATTGGGCAGATAAACAACACGTAAAAGGCAATTTCAAAAAAGGCAATCCTTATCGTGGTAGGCAGGTTGAATTTCAAAGCACTTCTTCATTATAACCTCTAGTTACCAGGCAGAAAATTTATGATCTTTTGAAAATGGAAGAGAACTCAGTTCATCCTACTCATTCTGACCAATTTCACAGTGTCCCCATGCTCTCCTCTCACCTCCACTGGGAACAAAACAAGGCCTGTGCTCCATTAGGGGCAATAGAACAATTCAGCACACTGCAAACCAGTGCTAGCCCATGCAGGTACCTTGAAGTCATCTTATAAAACAATCAAGTCAACGGATCAGGTCTTCCAAAGGCCGACTATTCCCTTGGTTCAGCAGGCATACTTGGGACAATCCCTACTGTGAGATATCATCTAGTTGGCATAAAATAGCGGGTCTTGAGAAACGGAGTCTGGGCTTGTAAATCCACTTCCAGTGCAAGCTTGGGTCAACAAGGTATAGTCAGAAAACCTGGAAAACTACAGGGAAATTTTTAAATAAGAAAATACCATTTCTTAGAGGAGCTTACATTGACAGAAAATACCAGTGATGTCTCTGGAAGGACTGTGTAGAGCTGTGCACATTTAATTGAGATTTTTTTAAGGCCAGGGTTTCCAGGATTCAGAACCAAAAGGCCAAGACCTTATGTGAGTGATGACTCCAATTCTGGGAGAAATTAATTCCTCTGTGTCCTACTGAAGGGCTATATTTATTCCAGAACCTCGCTTGAGCACCAAAGTCCAAGATAAGAATTCTATTTTCCTTTAAAGAACAATAAGGGTTTCAGCTAAGGCAGTCTTGTCTTCCAGTCCTAGGATACGGGCCTTGAGAAGAGTAATGTATCAAGACTCTGATATAATTTTTAAAATAACGGTGCCCATTGTGGAATCAGGACTGCATAATATTTTAAAGCATTAGCTTCAGAGTGAGACTGCCTCTGAACAACCCCCAACCCTCGCACTTACCAGCTAGGAGGCTCCAGATAAATTACTTAAATAATTTCAGTTTCCTTGTGTACAACTTGAAGATATAACGGTACCTGCCTTACAGGGAGTTTATAATAATTCAGTGAGAAAATGTCAGCCAAGCACTTAGCACACTATGTGGCCCAGTTCAAGGTCAATAAAGATTAGCTACTATTGTCATTATTTTTGTTACCGTTTCTATTATTGTTAACACTTCCTCTCCTATTGACTACAAATACAAATTAGAACTAAATTTAAAGCAACAGGTTACATCACAGATTAAGTTGCACCTGGGTCACTAAACAAACCAGAATTATGGAATCAATGCAGAATTCATGATCTAAAACTCATAAAGGAGGGGCAGGTGGTGAGGTGGCATCATTTTTGATGGCTGCTATATTTATCATAGATGAGTTACCTGGAGGATGGCAATTGTTTCATATGACACAGCTTTAAATGTTTAATCTCCGCTGGTTATTTTGCCATAACTATTTAGCATTAGTGACTCTGCTTACAAACTACTTTTTAAATAATCATTAACTTCATGGCTATTAAACTGAAAATCAGAGAGTAACTGTGATTTTATCCTCAGGTCTTATTCCCAAATATGCTAAACTTTGCTTTTTTCTGATTCTAATTCTCAGATGAATAACTTCACAACATGATGAACTGTGTCTTTTAAAAACCTGTAGGTCTTGAACTCAGTTGGAAGGGGTAGCTTGTCTGTAATACAGCTTGCTACGGAGAAACCTTTTTGAAAGGTTTTGGGAATCTGGAGCTTTCCAGAATGATGTGTCACCTCAGTTACCATATGCCAACTTGAAAGAAGAAAGCATCTGTCCTAAAAGACATTAGGAAAATTCTACGTAGCGTATGGCTTGCACCAGCTCTGTTTGTCAGCCTCCATAAAGCACTTAAATGTGGAATTAGCTTGAACATTTTTATCAGGGAGCTGCCACAAAATAAAGGAAATCTGGACTCATTGATTTACTACTCAACCTTAAAAACAAATCCCTTCACATCTATGCACCTACATTCAAGTCTGTAACACACAGATGACTCTGTGAAACTTCTCTTCTTTTCTTTGCCTCACAGTTATATTGAATAGTAAAATGAAAGTATGTGTGAATATAACCCAAATTCTGGGACCTTATTGGAAATTTTGTTCATTTTCATATTCGTTATTAATCCAACAAGTGGTAATAGCTACTGTAACACTATTCACAGTGACTATGTCTTATGAACACACATAATAAAAACTGTCACACTTGGGGCACCTGGGTGGCTCAGTGGGTTGAGCACCCAACTCTTGACTTCAGCTCAGGTGATGATCTCATCTCACAGTTGTGAGATGGAGCCCCACATTGGGCCCTGTGCTGAGTGTAGAGCCTGCGTAAGATTGTATTTCTCTCTCCCTCTGCCCTCTCCCCTGCTCACTCACTCTCATGCTCTCTCTCTCTCTAAATAAACAAAAACAAAAACAAAAAACTGTCAAACTTCCCTAAGCTTCGGGTAACAGACCAAAGCATCATTTACTTTACAGCGACTCCTTCTCTTGTACCAATAAAGCCATTTATTGACAAATCCAGCTTACTGTTTCCCAATGTGCACAGCCAAAACACTTTCAAATCAAACACATTTTAAACATCCTCTTCCTAATTCCAAAACGACTGTTTCCACAACGCTGGCAAAATCCTACTTCCTACAGAATATGCATGCCACTTCAAATTACCCATGGGAACTGCACTTTCTAAAATGTTTTCTGGCGTTACTGAGCCCCGTTGATAACTGCTGTAGTCACATGTCGCTGCCTCTAGGTCAAGAACACAAGCAGTCTCGGGATGTCTTGGCCCCATTGTGTAGCAATCTGTGACCTGCTGCTGGTTTGAGAGAAGCAGGCGGGCAAAAGGTACAGAGCTCCCTACTTCTCTGCCACCTTGCCCCCAGTCCAAATCTCTGTGACCTGCTTTTGGAAAACTGCCTTTCTCCAGTGTTATTTCAGTCCGGTCAAGAAACAATGGAACACCTGTGCTAATATTCCGGAAGTTAAAAGACTTAGAGGGCATAAAGGTTGCTCTTCCCTCCAGAATTCCTCTTCTTCAGTCAAGGCTGGGAATCTGAAGAAATCGGTATTACTCATGCATATTGAAATGCATACTGTGAACATCTCGTTCTATCACACTATCAGAACAGAAGTGTGTTCCATGTGGAAGCAAGATCTACTTTAATTCTGAGTGAAGTACAGAGCAGCACACATCATGTTTTAAGAAAAATATAATGAAATAACAAAAACTAAATATACACTTCCTTTGTATTAGGTAACTAACTTAACTCTTACAGAGTGTTCCATTTAATAATAACAACTTGGGGTGCCTGGTGGCACAAAGCCCAACAGGGACCTAAACTCAGGACCCTGAGTTCATGACCTGAGCTAAGATCAAGAGTTGGATGCTCAACTAACTGAGCCACCCAGGCGCCCCACATTAAATTTTTAATTAGTTAGAAATGGAGTTATTTGTATGGTGTAGGATAAGAATTCTTTTCCAGATGGCTGTATTTCTTGTCCCAGAACTATTTATGTAATACAAAAGTCCATCTTTCTACACAATCTGCAATACATCTGTCAGATATCAAGGGTCTCTGTGGCGTTTTTTTATTTTAGCCATTGATCATTTATCTATCCCCAATATCACGATGTCTTATTGAGCTACATTACATATTGTTGAGTCTTTGTTCTTCAAACATATTTTGCAATTAGCTTGTCAAATTTCTCAAAAATCTCTAGAGAAAGTCTGATTTGAAACAGCATCAATTCTATCCACCAATTTAAAGATAACTGCCTTGTGTATTATACAGAATCTTATCGATGAACATGGTTTTTCTATTTATTAGGTTTTGTTCAATATTTTCCAGTAAGTTTTAAACTTTTTCTACCTATATTCTTACACACCATTTGTTAGATATATTTAATAAGGTACTAGAAATAATAAAAAATATCTTGTTCTGCCTATTAACCAATAGGAGTGTTCAGTCTTTCTCTTTTTTTTTTCTTGAGTCAGTTTTGGTAAGTTGTGTTTTTCTCAAAATTTATGCATCTCTTCTAGATATACTGCATATAGCAATTCATTGGACTATTACAGTTCCTTTTCAATCTCCGTTGAAACTATAATTACTCATATTTTTGTTGTTCTAAATTTCACTAATTTTTGCTTATACCTTTATAATTCCTTCCATTTTCTTCAGATTAACACTGTTCTTTTTCTACTTCAAATTAGATACAAAGCTTGTTAATTTTCACTGTCCTTCTTGAAGATTCCTTTAAATGTAGGTCCATTACACTATAAATTTCCTCAGTTTTTGTTATTCTTAAAATCTCTATTTCATGCTAATCTTGAAATTCTTAATTTTCTCTCAATATTTTGAAGGTATTTAATTATCCCTGTTTTTAGACATTGATTGTTGCTAGAAAGATGTCTGCTGTCAGCCTATTTATTTTTCCCTTACAGGTGATCTACTTCTCTAGCAGATTTGAAGATCTCCCTTTTATCTCTGGGGTTCTGCAGTTTTACTTCAAAATACCAAACCGCAGGTTGGTTTTTACTTTTCTTGCTTGTTCACAATATTTTTCCTCTTACTGTGGACTGTTACGTGTCATAAATTCTGGAAAATTATTCAATTATTACCTCCTTTTCATTTTCATAGTAGTGTTTTCTGGGACTCTGGTTAGATTTATGTCACAATTTCTCATTCTGTCCTCTACATCTATTTACCCCTCCCTTGTAATTTTCAACTTCCTCTCTATGCTGCAACCTTGCTAATTTCTTCAGTTGGCCAATGAATGTTCTTTTCATCTGTATCTCACCTGTCAAGCCACCAAATATTTTCTCTTCTGTCTAAGTCCTTCCAGGGAGGGTTTTGGTTTATTTGTTTGTTTTAAACCTTGTTATTTTGACAGTTATAAGCTTCATTCCTAAAAGCTGTTTCCTTTTCAAATCTGCCTGGTCATTTTTGATATTTTGCTGTTCATTCATTTCTATCATTCTGGCCTTTATTTCTTTACACATTTCATATATGATTATATAAAATGCTTAATATAGAATATTTCCAATATCTGAATTTCTGAAGAGATTACCTAAATTAGTTGTTTATTTCTAATGTTTTATTTATCTTTGGAAGAAAGTGTTCCTTCAAAGAATATTTGTTTCTTTCTGCCAGAAACCAAGAAACATGATCTCCTTGGGGACATTTTAGCCATCTTTCAAGTCTCAGTATTATCAGCTTACTTCAAGAATCTTAGACTTGATTTTTAACTGTCAAATTTAAAAATAAATAAAACATCAATACATGGGTTGGGTTAAAAAGCAGATGAGACACAACTCTCTTCCCTTTGCTGCTGCAGGGCTGATATGCACATTTACCTTCACATGTAACACACCAATCACAGTTCAGCCTCCAGATCCTTTTCTGTTTTACTTTAAACCCTTACATATTGTGTCCCCTTTCTGTGAACCCAGAAATACAATATAATCTACGTTTAAGGCAAGATCTAGTCATTGGGAAACTCATCTTATTTTATTTATCACATGTACACAGTGAGGATAAAATATACCCTAAACTAAGCAAAATTCATTCCCCAAAAGAGCTATTTTCTCCTTAAAAATTCAGAAAAAGTTTTCAATATCTATTTTAATTCCACTTTCCAATTCTTCTAAGGCTCTTGGAAGTTTAAATATGACATGGAATTGGAAAGCTTTCACTATCCTCAATTCCAACAGAAAAATTCCTGTCCTCCTTCACTGCAAACAGTACACAAAGTAAGAAACTCACTGAATCTTTATTGAAGGATTGAAAGACATCTGACCTAACTTTCCAGCAGAGATAAAAAATAAATCCCACAACATTCATTCATTCATACATCTACAGATGTAGATTCCCAACACCTACTAAGTACCTGTTTTGTCACAGAAAATGGTAAGCATTGAAGATTACCATGTAAGATACTCTCTGCTCTTCAATGAATGTACAATCCATTAGTTCTTCTTCTTTTTGTCATTTAGTTTCAGCTTAAGCAATATAAAACTTTAGCACTGAGGCAGGAGCCAAAACCAGTGATCCAGATCTTGGACACTGATTAAAATGCATTCAGTCTCCCCAGTACTCAGTATCTGCTCTCTACACCAGGAGGAGAGGTTCAGACCAGTAGTCTTCAAACTGAATTCTTTGAACTCCTAAGCTTTCTCAAAATCTCCTGTATCCAAATTTTTGGACTTCTAGGTGAAAAATTTTTTTTAGAATTTTAATACCAAGGGGGTTGGGTGATTATTTCACAAATGTGTATGCCTCATGGCACATATAGAAAATGGTAATATTTATATACCGTACTGGGATAATCTGCTAAACTGGTTCACAGCAACTGGCCACAGAACTCTAGCCATCTCATGCCCTGCTCAACTGCCCTGAGGAATGAGGAGATCAGTACTGTGGCTCACATGTAACCCACTCAAAAGTCTACCCATGTGCTCTGGCCACTGGTTGGGAAGCTCTGGCTGAGATGACAGCTAGTGGCTCTTCCAGACCTTTAAGTCCTTCATGATTTTATTTCCAGTCTATTTAATCTTTGCATAGTTTCCATTAGAAACTCTCCTCCTCGGGCGGCGGCAGCTCCGCGAAAAGGGCGGTGCAAGTCGGGCAGGGAGGCCAGCCGCCAGCGGGAACGCATCTCATCCCCGGTGATGGTGTTGAACTTCACGGACTGGGATTTGGAAGTGAGGCGGAGCTTGGAGAATACACTTTGGGTCGCCCGCGGCACAGGGAGATCGGACTCAGAAGGGCGGCTTGCGACACTTGGTTCCGGCAAAGCTTTGAAGCGGCGCCATACTTCTCCCCGCAACCACCAAGGCTGGGCCTTGGAGAGAGCAGCCCCCGAGACCTGACCTGACGCCAAACCACGCCCATCCGCACAGGGGAGCTGTCTTGTTTTTTTTTTTTTTTTCCTTTTCCCTTTGCTTCTCCTTCTTTTCTGCTGCCATCCAGATATACTTCCCGTAGCATATTCTTATCTCTCCTCTTGGCTGGTTATATACTTTCAGACTGCCCACAGACTTTTGCTGTCTCTGTCCCCACCTTGTTTTTCTTTTTCTT
>CM053578.1:45948432-46105937 GCA_028646485.1 Cryptoprocta ferox
GGAGGAAAAAGAGTTAGGGAGAGGGAGGGAGACAAAACACGAGAGACTCTTGAATACTGAAAACAAACTGAGGGGGGAAGGGGAAGGGGGAAAGGTAATGGGGGGTGATGGTCTTGGTGGAGGTCACTTGTGGGGAAGAGCACTGGGTGTTATATGGAAACCAACCTGACAATAAACTATAAAGTTAAAAAAAAAAAAACAACTCTCCTCCTCACTGTCCAAATATAAACCCTGCACATCACCTTATCTCTCACTCTGCCCAAAGGATGTGAGTAAGGCTCATTCATCCAGCTTGCCTCCCTCAAATGTTAGTTGGCCGCACACCTTCCTATATCACACATCGAAGAAAGTACTGTCAAAAAGAAACAATAAGCCCCAAATAAAGTCACTTCTGCTAAACCCCAACCAAGACTTAATACCTAAACTAACTGTAGTTTGAGCCTCTCCTAAGAGTGGAATTTTAAACCAGTCAGTCTGGAATTTGCTGGTCAACACCAGTGAGGTAATCTGCAGGATAAGACCCCCTGCCTTCTCCTAAGAGAAGGTAGAACCTTGCCTGAAATAATCCACTCTTTTAACCTCCTCCTCCCACTCTCCTGCCTATAAAAACCTTCCATTTTGTAAAATTCATCTGAGCTCCTTTCCACTTACGAGATGGGATATTGCCTGATTCATGGAATCACTGAATAAAGCCAACTGGATCTTTAAGTTTACTCAGTTCAGTTTTGTTTTCCACCACCAGCATTATGAGGACGCTAAAAAATGAGTGCCTATACTAATAATGCTAGTAAAATCAGAGCACTCTGAAGACAGATATGCTCACTTTGAAAATGAATATAAGGCCTATTAAGCAATACCAAAAAGAAGCCAAGGTTTAAGGAGGTACTGCAGCTCTGCCCTGCTCGCAACCAGCATTAACACAGACAAAACAGACCTCCCACGCAACAACTAGGAGGGAGGCACTGCTTTGGTGGCGTTCAGAGTGTAGATGGAGAGACAGGTGGGAAGAACATTGCTCAAAGGCCCATAGAAAACAGGGAAAAGCAGTGGGTGAAATATAGGCATTTTCATTGTGCCTATATAATTTAAAGCAGGACTAGTAAGTCACTTTCGTGAAGTGAGCTTAGCAATTTGGTTTCCTTCCAAACCTGGAGACAGACCAGGTCTGTCTCAATCCCTTGCACTGTTACCAACTGACCAGTGTATTAAAATCACAGAGTCCTGGGCCATGGCCCTGGATTTACTGAATGTGAATCTTTGGTTAAGGGGCATGGGTATCTGCACAGGAAGTTTCAGAACCACTAGGTGTTAAGCTTCTACAGGGAAACGGGACAGGAGACTGTCTCTCAAGGTGGTTATTAAGAGAAAAGCAGAGGGGCGCCTGGGTGGCTCAGTCGGTTAAGCGTCCGATTTCGGCTCGGGTCATGATCTCACGGTTTGTGGGTTCGAGCCCCGCATCAGGCTCTATGCTGAATGTTTGCTCAGAGCCTGGAGCCTGCTTCAGATTCTGTGTCTCCTTCTTTCTCTGCCCCTCCTCCACTCACACTCTGTCTCACTCTGTCTCTCAAAAATAAATAAATGTAAAAACAAAATTTAAAAAAAAAAAGAGAAAAGCAGAAGGGATCACATATTATAGAAAGGGACATGATATTATAGAAAATGTCAGCAGAAGAAGAGGAGCTGATTTAGAGGTCATTTATTTCCAAAGACTTTTACTTTGCTCTATTAAAAATTGAAAACCACAGGCCCAAAATGGAGTCACTTAGGCCAAGTCACCAAACCAGAGCTTACTGCCTCACCTAAGTGCAGTTCCAACCTGCCTCGAAAACGCAGTCTTACCCAACCAGCCAGGAATTTTCTGATCATCACCAATGAGGTAATCTGTCACATGGGTCCTTTCCATACCCCCCCAAAAAGATGAGATAATCCACCTAATAAGACCCCTCCCTTCCCTCTAAGGAAAGGTGACCCTGACTAAAACAATCCTTTCTTTTCTTTTGCCAATAACTCCTTGCCCCACCCTCCTTCCCATAATAATCTTCCATTCTGCACAACTCCCAAGCATCTCTCTACTTGCTAGATGGGAGGCTGCCTGACTCACGAATTGCTTAATAAAGCCAATTAGATCTTCAGATGTACTCAGCTGAATTTTGGGTTTTAACAGTTCTAACAGATAAATTAATGATATCTGTTTAAAAATACATTAAATGGGGAACCTTTCTAACTAGGACTTTAAAATCGATAAATAAATGAAGAAATCTGAAATCTTACAATGAAAATAGAAAAACGAATAACACAGTTCTAAATAAACTGGAGTAAATTGAAGTCCTTAAGGAAAAGACTAAGCCTGTGTATGCTGGCGGAAGAGCATGAACAGTTTTATTTGAAGAACAAGGGTTAGCTTCTGGGGCTCTGTGGAGACAGGAAGAAAGAAGGAGAGCACAAGGTGAAAATCACTAACCTCAGACATTAATTTCCTTAAGAAAATAAAAGACAATCCTCACATGACATTTAAATACTTCTTAGGCTCACTTGTATAACACACAACTCCTTCCTTATAAAACATTTCCTGAGGCACAATGAGGGAAACGAAAAGACAAAAAGCATGAGGGGAATCCCTGTTATATCACAGATGCTGCATCAGCATTTGATATAAACTGTCGCATTTAAACATCACAAAAACCTTCGACAGGTGAAAAGGTGAGGAGACTGAGTCTCAGGGAAGGTGGGAGACTCACCCAAGGGTTCAAGGCCAGCCAAGGGGCAGTGAGGATGTAATCTCAAGGTTATAGTTCTTAAAAACATCCTCTGCAATGATTCAGAAAAGAAGAAAAAATAAATAAAATGGGGTTTCCAACTCTAAAAGCTGTAACTGGTTGAGATGATAAAGGATCTGAACCAGGACATGAGTATGTAACATAATAAACAGGAGTCAAATATAAAAAAATTAAAAAGGAAATAAAAACGAAAAGCTCAGCATCCAAAATGTTGGGTGCTGTCGTTTGGCTGTGACACCTCGCAGGACCAACACCTGCCACAGCACAGACGGCTGACACAGGACCTCCATAACAAGCGCTCGAAAACCATAAACCAAGGGATGATGAAAATGGCTGGGTCATTTCTCAGGCTGGCAGCTGGTTTATCATTTGTTTGTTCTGGACACAGAGACCGCAGTGACAGAATATTGAGCAAAAACATCTCGTAACACTGCACACTTAGCCCTGTCCCCACACACTGAAAATAATTCCTTAGCTAAGAACAGGCTGCAGAATAGTAGGGTTCCCCATACTTCTCACCAGTGATGGCTCTCTCCTAAGTACGTTTAATGGCCCTAAGAGTTCAGGACCCCAAGATGGGCCCTCTATAATAGGCTTTGTATCGATCAGCTTTTAGTACATGGTTCATTCTAATCCCTCCTAAAGCTACTGAAACTCTCAAGGTGGCAAAACTGCCAAAAGACCTGGGACGCTCCCTGACAAACAGTGAACTGACGATCCAGCAAAAGAGAAAATAAGATAAATGTATATGGATAACATTTCAATACCAAAAATAAATAATAACAGTCAATACTGTATGCTAGGCACTGGGCTAAGAATGTATACGTGTGCGTGTGTGTGAGTAACACATTACTGTACAGATGACAAACCTGAGACTTGGCCGGGATCTGAAATACAATGCCTACCATTTTAAACACTAGTAAGCTAATATGCATCAATAATTATAAGGCATTTACTCTTCGGCCAGGCAATCCTATTCCCAGGAACATATCCTAACAAAATAAGTAACACTGGATCCAACAGTGCATGCACAGTGATGTTCACCTCTGTATGGCTAACAGTAAAAAAATGGGAAACAATTTAAATGTCCATCAAGAAAGAATGGATTACAGTCATTCTTATGGTAGAACATTAGACAGCCATTAAACCTAACTTAGTAAATTTCTGTTTCTTGACACAAAAAGATGTCCACAGGTGGACATGAAAATGCAGGGGGATCACAGAGCAGTGAATACAGCATGGTTCCAATTCTGCTTCCCGGAGAAAGCCCTCTCTGCCCTGAAAGTGAGGTCTGTTCAGGATGGAGGAGGCTGATACTTCTATGCAGAGGGGAAAGCAAGCTGTGCAGGAGCCTTGGACACATGGAGAATGGGGGATGGGGGGATGGAGAATACCAAGAGAAGGCTTAAAGATAAGGAAGGGACTAGACCAGGGCAAGCACTGGAGGCCAAATTCACAGTTCACTTTTCACTCTGCAGGATCAATGAGAAGCCACTGGACCATCTACATTTCACAGATGAGGCCAGGCAGGGTGGGGGCAGGTAGCTGATGCCCCAGGTTACTCCGTAAGCCAGTGGCAGAGCCAGGGTCTGGCTGGGGCCTGTCTGCAGTGCCCAAGCTTAGACTTACCATCTAGCACAGACTTTTGTGGATCCCATCTTCCTGACCAACAGCTACTCTTTTTGGGCCTTTTCCACCTCTTTCTAGTCTTGGTTTCTCACTTCCCTCTTCCTACTTCGTACCACTTTCCACAAAGTCACAGAGAAAGCCCACCTCTCAGGACGTTGTCCTTATCCACTGAGGGAGCCCTTCCAGCCTGGATTACACAGGACCTTCCCAGGTCCTCCCCAACCAAATTGCATCAGCTAACAAAGTGTTGCAACACAGCCAAAGCAATATCAAATGGCCTTTTAAATTTGGATTAAAGGCTGTTATTTGAATTTCTTAGCTCTTTTCCTTTCTGTATGTGAGAAAAACAATTAAAAATTGTTATATGCTCTTCTAAATGAGCATTTGAATTTGTGAGAATTTAACGGGGAGCCTAGAAAATCCTATATCAAAGTACAACTTTAACTGAGCTCTTGAATTTTAATTTGTTTTAAAACTATCTAATTTCAAAGTAAAAAGAAATTACAAAATACACATATTCTGGCCTTTAAAAAAAACAAAAACACACACACATGGGGTGCCTGGGTGGCCAAGTCTGGTAAGCGTCCGACTTTGGCTCAGGTCATGATCTCGCAGTTCATGGGTCTGAGCCCCGCGTCGGGCTCTGTGCTGACAGCTCAGATCCTGGAGCCTGCTTTAGATCCTGTGTCTCCCTCTTTCTCTCTGCTCCTCCCCTGCTCGTGCTCTGTCTCTCTCTCTCTCTCTCTCAAAAATAAGTAAACATTAAAAAATTAAAATTAAAAAAATAAATAAAATTTAAAAAAAAACACAATAAAACAATGCATCTTTACTGTATCAATCAAATTTGATTAACAGAAAACAAGCACAGCCCCCCATCACCAGGAACACTGGATTTTTAAAGCATGTGTACCATGCCCTCTGCTGGCCTTACCACACTTCCCTAATGACCAGTGTGACAGGGTAGGGAGGAAGGAGGACAAACGTCTTCCTTCCAATATGCAGACAAGTCCCATTACTTTCTATCTCTATCACCTCCCCATCTCCAAAATGTCATATTCACTTTAAAGGTTTACGGGATCACGATCTAAAGAGTTAAGTTCAAATTGTTTCCCTTCAATGCAGGGATACATAAAAGGCAATCCAAAAGTAGAAAGTACTGAAAACTAATTTAAGTCTCGTTTCAAAATATCTTCCTAATTATATGTGGCTTCCGAAGATGGGAAAACTAATGTACATCCCTGGCTGGGAAAAGAAAATGACTACATAGAACATGCTGAAGGCTAGGGACTAAATTTCTGCTGGCAAATAACCCAAAGCAGATAGCGCTTAAGTGTTAGATAATAAATCTAACCATTCCACTTCATGATAAGGTGGCAAAGGTGAATCAAGCTAACTGACTCATCTGAGACTCTCAGCAAGTAGGAGATGACACAGGATGTTATACTAAAAGCAGATAATCTGAGTCCTGATCCTAAAATACAAGAAGATAGCAGCAACTGAAAAACTTAACTAGTCTCCTTTAAAACTACAAGATTAGCTTTGCCTCCCCCTCATGCTCTCACATCAACTCCCTTAAAAGCCATCATTGTGACTGCAATCTTGCTTCCTGAACTTCAGTTCCAGATGGACTGAGATACTGTCCTGGGTACTGGGGACACAGGAACAACATGACACTATTCTTGCACCCCAGCGAGCTCAGTTTGGTACAGAAGACAAATGTGTGAGGAAAGTCACTGCAAACGGTGGTAAGGGGGACCAGGAGACAATGCCCTGGGCACAGAGCGGCACGGATGAAAAGACTGATGAACCATCTGGATGCAGGGGGGATGGGATGAGAAGGCTTCAAACAACAGGTGCTAGACTCAGAAAGATACAAATTCAGGGAGAAGCCTCTTAAGCAGAGGGACCAGCACATGTACCTCGACGGAAAATACATGTGGGACTTCAGGAGTGCACTGGTAGAAAAGCTGAAGCAATAATTCTGTAAGGGTGCGTCAACGGTGAGGTGAGGAAGAAAAGGCTGGAGCACTGCCCAAACACAGGGAGTCCTGTGTGGTCCTCGTCCTACAAGGGAGCGGACCTCATCCCATCAGTGGCAGGAACTTGGAACTGACCCTATAATTGACAAGAGGCCACTGAATGGTTTGAAAGCAGAAAGAAGGTACAATCACATTAGAGTTTTGACAAGAACAAAAAAGCATCTGCTAACTTTTGATACTAGTGTTGCTGCAACTAGAGCCAAATTCCAAATTCCTTTCCATTCTTCATGGTTCATCTACTTTTAAAAAGAAATGGTATGCTAGTATTAGAGGGAGCTGTAAAGGTGAATAAAAGGCAAACCACCTTAATGGGAGTCAGTACCTCGTACACTATCAGTGATGTTCAGCGAGCCCTGGATGAGCAGGCAGTCAGGGACTTCTCTTAGCCCATGTATGCCAATTAAGTTTCAAAGCTACCTGATGCACTCAAGCTTCGGAATAAGTTAGCAAATTTCCCAAAGGTAAAAATGAAGCACAAAATGCATCTGAACACGCAGATCTCAAAAATCTAACTGGATGTGAAATAAGGCCACGGATGCTGCCTAGTCATTTCCAGTAAAAGGAAACAATCCGTTCTCTATGCACTAAAGTTGTACAAATAGTATCTTTCACAGTATTCTCAGAATGTATGTCATTATTTTTAAATTTCCAAAACTGGGTCTCCAAGATCTGGAAAAGTTTTAAAAACTCTCTAAAGCAACTGGTGTCTTTAAAAGATACCTCAATCTCAAAATACAGATGTTGCCCATAAATGGGGCTGCCACAATTGGCGAACCACAATTTCCTCCATGGATCCTTTCTTGTTCTAAGTTAATGTCACCAGAAAGAGGCCACTTGCCCAAAATATATACAGTTTTTTTTAACTCAATTCGTCAACTGAACTGGAAGTAAATTATGATGCTTTTTCCCTTTGTTCTTTCCTCTACCCTCACCTCTGCCTAATCACTCCCAGCACAAACCACAAACACAACTCAAGCTCATTACAGGCTCGATGTCAAAGGAAGAAATCTGTAACTGCAAGGCTTTCTATAGACTAGTGAGCAATTCCGGACTAGGAGTTCCTAAATGAACTATTCTGATAGCACCCCCTAGTGACCAAAAGCGCTTTTCTGAGCAAATGAACTCTACATTCTGAACTGACTAAAATGCATAAAATGTAAAAATAATGCAAACATTAATGAGTTTACACTCTTGGGAACATCTATCTCAGTTACAGACCAGTTAAGACAATAATTTTAACCTCTCTGGACAACTTTTCTCAGTATTAAAATAGGAAAAATAACATCCTCAACCACCACACCCCTCCCCCCTTTGAGGTTGTGAGCTCCTCACTAAGATATATTACTAAGATATGTCTGGTTGTTTCTTAAACAAAGGGAAAAGAAACAAAAGAAGAGAACATGCACTCTCAGGCCTGAATCATGAGGAATGTTTTATGTTAAATTCAAAATACATGGTGATAGTTATAGAGGTCTGTTCATTTCTCCTTCACAGTTACCATATGCTTTGACTCCTTGTTCCTTCTATTTATTTGGCTTTAAGGAGAACTGCAGGAACCAAGGAACTTTCTAGAAATAGACTGCAACCACCCAGAACTGTATTAATTTAAACTGTAAAATACCGGAAGATCTTAATCCTGTTGCCAAAATTGAGATTTTTTGTTTTGACATGAATTATTTAAAATACAAATGTTAGATTACGTTACCTTGTTAATAGAAATTAATTTTAAGTGAAAATAGTAATAAGAAGTACTTAAATCTGCACCCTTCAACCCCGTCCAGTAAAAACAAAACAAAACAAAACAACATATCAACTGACTAAGTGCCTGGAGCTCATGGCTCAGTAGGTACCTAACATCCTTTGATTCTTCTTCTCCAAGTCTGAGACCTTCAACAAAACCAAAAACTTGCTCCGTTTGCCTGGAACAGCTACACAGAACTAAAGCCCTTTACTGCCCTCTACTGGACAGATGTGGAACAAAATTAAAATCAATCCACCAAGCATTTGAAATCACCTTATAGTATTTATTCTCTGGTTTCTTGATTATATATCATCTTCAATTATATATATAATTATATATACATATAAATTAGTTATAATATTACAGGATATTTAATAAAGCAATTTTGCAGAAATCCAGAGTCATTTTACCTCTTTAATGACTAAAAGAAGAGTCTAACTGGGAGCAAACTGGGAAGCTACCTGGCTTTGGACCGCCACTGTATGATCACTCGGTCAAAGCCCAACCTGGGTCTCAATTTTCAGGTCTGCACACTGAAGGATCACAAACCAGGTGATATTTATGCTCTTTTCCACTCATACTTCAAAATATGTATACTTTTTTTTTTTTTGACCCAGTCTTAATAAGCTATCTGTCCTGTCACTCAGGACTTCACTGATTATTACAAGACTGCAGTGACTGACATAAATGTAAGCCAAGTGCCTAGCATGGTGCATGAAGGTACACAACACATAGGGATTCCTCACCCTCCTCTCCCCATGTTCCCGCAGCTACCAGCTCCACGACCTTTCTCCACACCCACATCCTAAGGTATCTACTCTCTGCTACTCTGAGTACGCCTTGTGCTGCCTGCACTGTGATCCCCACTGAAAGGTGAGCTTCGCTGCCTGAACTGTGTCCTTTATCCACCTGCACCTCAGCGCCCATTACTGGTAGTGGCGGCTGTAATGGCAGCTGCAGAAATGGGAACCGCAGCAATGGTACCCGCAGTCCGGCAATGAAAAATGTTACAAAAACAATAATGACATTATAACAATAAAACTATAATAATAAAGCAATATATGTGATTATAATAATAAAACTTACTATGATTATAATAACCAGTGCCATTTATTATTTTGTGCCAACCAACCACTGTGCCACACACTTCCTATGCCTTACCTGAAAAACGCAGGTAGGTATTATTACTTTCTCCATTTCAGGAATGAGAAGCTGAGCTTCTGGCAGGTTTTGACAGCTGCTGATGCTATCAAACTCCCACTAGCCAACTCTCTTCCCTTCAGAATCTCTAAGGCCCGTTTATCACCTTACTCCCCCCACATCTGCTAAAACCCTGGCAAACTTCCAGATCCTACAATGATGTTTACAGCATCTCCTGGTGCCCAGGAATGGCGTGTGTTACATGGAAGACCACCCACTGGTGATAATGACAAAGGTACCCCCCCTTTTCCTACTTAGACCATTTCACACTGCCTACCCTCTCCATCTATATTTCCTTCCTACTCTCTCGCTTCTCTTCTTCCTCCTGTGGTATGATTTGGTGGAAAGAGCACAGAACCAGAAATAAGAACTGCCTCTAATTAGCCGTGTGACTTCAGACAAGTCAGTTGGTCTCTCACACTTGCATCTGCAAAGTGTAATGGTTCAAGATGTGAATAGGCAACAGCAATGAAATAATGGTGGTTGTCCTTCTCCTCCTTTCTGTACATTTCCATGGGCTTCTTCTCCATCCCATCCAAAGCAACAGCAAAAGAGAAACAACCTTCATCACCCACTTCACCTACCCCACTACCAGGACTCCCCTTGCTCCCTATTTCACTGGGTGCTTCTAAAATTTCCACCTCCGCAGCCACAATAATCATTCCCTTATTCAAATGATAGTCACGGCAGCCTGTGTTGGACTGAGCACTCACAACCTGTCAAACACAGTGCTAGACATCCTGCACAGATCGTCATCGTCACAGCCACACACAGTAAGTGTCCTTGGCTCCCTTTGACAGACTGGGCTCAGAGAGATTAGCCAGCTCGCCCAGTGAAGTACAAAGATCCAGCTACTGCTGCTTCCACACCAGACACCATTCCTACTTCCCAGCTAAATCAAAACATCGCACTCTAGCTAAGTGTTCCTTGTCCAAAAGATTGCGTAGAAATCATAGGGATTTCCTATCATTAATATCCTACGAATGTACAACCACAGTGACATAAGGTATAAATGTTTCCTTGAAAAAAGGCTAAGGACCCTGTACAATAAGTATATTCACTTTACCTTTTAATGTTTAATATAATGAAAGAATGTAAATTAATAAGTTCCTCCTATTAAGAAGTAATTTTGTTTATTACAGTGAAGAAGCTGGCAGGCACCACCGTAAGCGTGTGACCGAAGATAAGGAATATATCAGCATCATGTGACTCTCAACATGTGATGCTGAAAAGAACACAGCATCATTCCGAGGTATTCCTATAAACAAAATGCATAAAATGAATCTAATCACAAAGAAATAGCAGAAAAACCCAAATCGAGTGCCATCCTATGAAATAAATGGCCTGCATTCTTCAAAAGTGTGACTGTCTGTAAAAGAAAAATAAAAAGAATTCCGTATTAAAGGAGACAAACGTAGACAACAACTAAATGATTCTGGATTGGACCCTGGGCCAGATTCATGACCAGTGGCAAAATCTGTATGAGATCTGAACATTGAACAATAGTATTGTGTCAATGTTAACTTCCTGATTTTGATAATAACACTGTTCTGTAAGAGAATGCCCTTGTTTTTAGGGAATGTTCACTGAAGTATATATAAAGGGCATGATGTCTGCAACTTTGAAATGCTTCAAAAGAGAGAGAGAGAAAATATATACAGAAATTTTTTGTACTATTTTTGTAAACTTTTGTAAGCCCAAAGTTATTTCAAAATAAAAAGTAAAAACAGAAAGGACAAATCATGAACACACATGAAGTATTAAATAAGTGTGAACTGTAACAATTCCTACCCACTTATTTCTAAGCACATGGGAGGATCAAATGAAGTCAACTCCCTGGCTCCTTAATATGAAGCCAATCTTACAGCGTGATACAAGAAATTCTGGGACCCTCGAATACCACCCTACTTTTTCCAATCCACAATAGTTCCATCCAAAAGCAAGAGCGATACATCTCTTTCTTTCTGACAGTGACTAATCATTCGTAACTTCTCAATTTCAAAATTGAGAAAATCCAAATAATCCTCCAGTGATTCCTTTTCCCGTGAAAACAAGGCAACCACCATAGAAAGAACAGTGCATTGCACATCCCCCACGTCATCCCTTCTCAGGCCAGTATCCTTTTCGGTTAAGCAGGTGGCATTTATGTATCTGTAGAGCTACTAACGCTTCGTCCCTCTCCTGCCATCCTGTGGGTTTTAGCTACAGAAGGTGTACGAATAGGAGACTAAATGGTGATTCAATGTTCACATCACTAATTTAGCTACAGAAGGTGTACGAATAGGAGACTAAATGGTGATTCAATGTTTGCGTCACTAACATAAAGCAGAGATACAAGCCAACTGACACCTAGATGGTCCTACAGAGAATTCACACAGCCCTAGGTAGCAGCAGTCACTTCTGGGAGAATGATGTACACTCTTCCCCACCCAGGAAATCCAGCAGGATACACAGTGGACCACCTCACGTTCAAGCATTCAAACCCCGAAAGACGGCTGGAGACAAGTCCCTAAAAAGTCACATGAGAAGGAGTAATGGCTATGAGACCCTCTCTTCTCATGCACAAGGATAAGTGAAAAGTTGAAAAGAAATTATAGGTGTACTTAACCTTGTTCCCATGGGTCATTATTAGCACATTCTCACTTAGAATTCACAGAAAATCTTGTGGTCCAGGAACCCCAAATCTCTCATTACCCTTCACCACATGCCTGAGGTCAGACAGAATTTCCATTTCACAGACAGAAAAATTAAGGCAAACAAAAATCAAGATGATCCCTAAGCAACACCATCTGTCAGCAAAAGGAGCCCCAAATGGACCAAATACTCTGCCTCCAAGAAGAAAACAAATACCCCTAATTTCTGCAATGACCACACACACATTCACTAAATTACCAGGGAATCACGCTGATCTTTGTTTTTTTTGGTTCTTTGTTTTTTTCTGATTTAGAGGAATCACTCAGGATGAAGACAAGATCACCCACCCACGAGGAATTCCATGGTCCCCAACTAATGCTTCACATTCTGGCCAAACTACCTGTCTGGTGCCAAAGGATAGCACTGGTGGGCTCCATGAGAACAGCTACACCGGGCCCCTCTCTCTTTTAAATATGAGAACTATTCATGTTTTAAAAAAAAAACACATATTGAATACTATCTCTTAATTTTTGATACTATTAGGGAGAAGCAGAAACTGTCGTTTATGATAACAAATTTCAAATCAACAAAGGTTGCCCCAATGTCCAGAGCTTGGTCAACAGACCCAGTTGTCATGTAAACACTGGTATATCAATGGATTGACTGCTTCTATTTTTTAAAATTTTTTAGCGTTTATATATTTTTGAGAGACACAGAGAAAGATAGAGCATGAGTGGGGGAGGGTCAGAGAGAGAAGGAGACACAGAATCCAAAGCAGGCTCCAGGCTCTGAGTTGTCAACACAGAGCTCGATACAGGGCTCAAATCCACAAACTGTGAGATCATGACCTGAGCTGAAGTCTGATACCCAACCAACTGAGCCACTCAGGCGGCCCATGTCTGTTTCTATTTTTTAAACAACAAATCGAGGAGACAAAAATCAAAGGACCGAGAGCAACAAGTAGTCTCTGAGGAACAAATCTACACCAGGAAATTAGAGCATGATCAACCAAGAAAGTAATCAGCTGAGTGAATGTCAATAAAGAGAAGTCCAAAAATGGAAGACACAACACTAAAAACTCACCTGTATCAACTTTTACACTTAATTTACTTAAACATTTTAAGAACCTAAGACAAGCAAAGACATCCTACAACAAATGTTTTCAATGCTCATGGTGATTAAAATAATATTTACTTCCACGTGGCCAAGCCTGCAGGAGAAGTTTCAAATACAGAACAGCATGGTTGCGTACCAATATCACGCATACGAAGGAAAGAGGGAGGTTTGTCTGCTATTAACAGGAATCCTAGCAACAAGTGTATGCCAAGCATTTGGGGTGAGTAAAAAACACCTTCAAAAGGCCTTTCGTTGGGGCACCTGGGTGGCTCAGTCGGTTGAGTGTCCGACTTCAGCTCAGTTCATGATCTCACAGTTTGTGGGTTCGAGCCCCGTGTCAGGCTCTGTGCTGACAGCTCAGAGCCTGGAGCCTGCTTCGGATCCTGTGTCTCCTCTCTCTGCCCCTCCCCCACTTGTGCTCTGTTTCTGTCTCAATAATAAATAAACCTAAAAAAAAATTTTTTTTAAATGCCTCTCCTTGGTACTCTCAAGCATATGTCTTCACTGAGCTAGCAAACATTTGTAGGCACTTGATATGAGCAAGATATGCACTGTGATCAACGTTCTGGTCAGCATACGTGCCATGGAGCCAATGGGCAAGGAGAGGAGTGTAGCTAATAACCAAAATGCAGTTATTGGGATGTAATGCAAAATGGGATCTGGAATGCACAGCCCACTAATATGTAATAAATAATTTAAATTTTTTTAAAAAAAATTTTTAACTCTTATTTATTTTTGAGAGACAGAGAGAGACAAAGCATGAATGGGGAAGGAGCAGAGAAGGGGAGACACAGAATCCGAAGCAGGCTCCGGGCTCTGAGCTGGCAGCACAGAGCCTGACACGGGGTTTGAACCCACGGACCGCGAGATCATGACCTGAGCCGAAGTCAGACGCTTAACTGACTGAGCCACCTAGGTGCCCTAAATATTTTTTAAAGGAAAGAAAATAAAGCCAGAGCCTGGAGAGCTTCTTCACTTTCTCAAAATGACAGACTCTTGAAGGAAAATATAGGTTAGTGAGGAAAGTAGATGGAGTGAGAACTACAGGTGGTTGACCTGAGCTGGAGTTTAGAATATGAGGATGGATGTTGAAAGGGTGCCATGAATTCAAGACTAGAGAGGTTGGCCTTTATTTGATAGGAATTTTATTTTTAATTTATGTCCTATTGGGGTCTTTAATTTTGGGAACCACTTTTAAGCAATTAGGGGACATGGTCAGGAAGTTAATCTTGTGGTAGTGCCTAAGAAGGAATAGAAAAGAGGAAGAGAATGCAGGAAACCAGTGGAACAGGAGGAAAACATTCCACACACTATGACAGAGGACTTGGGGAGGGCCTGGGTGGGGAGGACAGGGAAGGGAGGTCTCAAACACAAAAATAATCCCAGTGTCCTGAGGTTGGGTGACTCAGACAGAAACACAGAACACAGGAAGATTAGGTTTGGGAGGGGTGGGAAACCACTTGGAAACACTGCACCTGAGAGGCTGGGGGGCCACATGACAGGAGCTTGGGGGTGTGAAGCTAAATAAAGCTCTGGAGAGAAAATACACCAGGCAAACCCTCTCTAGAGGGAACAGCTACAGGATGAGACTAGAAAAAACTAGTGCAACAAGCAGAGACCAACAAAATGTTCCCTGAGGACCACGCAGACTGAACAAGCCAGCAGCTCCCTAACAGTTTTTTCAACTCAGGCCAACACTTTAGATGCCTGATCAAAAGCCTCAGACTGGGACCGCCTACGTGTGTCAGTCAGTTAAGCGGGCAACTTTTGATCTCACAGTTCATGGGTTCAAGCCCAGCACTGGGCTCTGTGGTTGACAGAGGCAGCTTGAGATTCTCTCTCTCTCTCTGCCCCTCCCCTGCTCATGTGTGCATGCCCTCTCTCTCTCAAAATGAATAAGTAAACTTAAAAAAAATTTTTTTAAAAGCCCCATGCTAGGATCCCACACCCCAGGAAGATCCTGCTGGCCCCAGGGAGGCACTCGCACACCTACACAGAGTTGGCCGTTTCTTTTTTCTTTTTTAAAATTTATTTTATTTGAGAGAGAGAGAGAGGGTGCAAGCAGAGGGGGGATGAGGGGGGAAGAGAGGGAGTGAGGGAGGGAGATGGAGAGGGAGATGGAGGGGGAGAGGGAGATGGAGGGGGAGAGGGAGAGGGAGATGGAGGGGGAGAGGGAGAGGGAGATGGAGGGGGGGAGGGAGAGAGAGAGAGAGAGAGACAGAGAGAGAGAGAGACAGAGAGAGAGAGAGACAGAGAGAGAGAGAATCCTAAGCAGGCTCCATGCTTAGCATGGGGCCTGACAAGGGGCTCAAGACCACGACCCTGGGATCATGACCTGAGCCAAAATCAAGAGTCAGGCACTCAACCAACTGAGCTACCCAGGCACCCCCACCCCTTTTTTCTTTTTTTTTTCTCAGAGTGGGCCGTTTCTTAAAACCTATTTTTAATTCTGTTTCAAATAATTTTAAGGCATTCACTAAATGCGCTTCGTACAGAATGCTTTAGAAAAGGCAACGTCTGGAATGTAGCAGAGTTACTTCACCTAGGCATGATGAGATGCAATCTGGAATGCATATCTGTCTGCCGGTTTTACTTCAGAGCATACAACTCAGATTCATATCAGCTTCCCCTATAACTATTAACCATAAAGGAAGGGGGAAGACCTTTCTTTCTAAAATCTCTGATTACATAAATACTTTAAATTATAAAATCTAATATAATTTTAATGTCAAATTAAACCAAACCAGAGGTTAAATTTTGTTAGGTTTCATACCATAATGAAATCAGCAATTACAAAGAAATAAAACTCTGGATAAATACGTAAATAAATACACTCACACATACACACCACTTAAAAAATCTAAAACCAAGAATGGAAAGTTTTTCAGGTAATCATTAACATAATTTAGTTAACATCAGATAAACTACAAGAGGAGTCAGGGTCTTTGATGAGGAAAGAAACAATATCCCACAGACACTCAAGACAACCATTAAATTTGTAAATAAAATTGGATTAAAAGTAATAACCACTGAAAACAGATTCTGGTTTTCGTTTTTATCATTTCAAACTGCTTCAAAATGACTGCCTCCTCTTCTATAAAATCCAAAGGAAAGATATTCAAGGATCTTTCACCTCTCCAGTGTTCACCCCTCACCACAATCCCCTCCCCTCCAACCTTCTTTAAGCAAAGCTGAAAAATGGAAAAATGAAATTCAAGTTTCACATGGTTTCCACAAACACATTCACAACAAGCCGGAGATACCCAAAAGGCAAAGTGCAGCTATCTGAGGAATCGCTAATCAGACAGCCTCTAAATAACACATCCTGAGTATGTGGCAATGTTTTTCCTATTTGTCTGTGGGCTTCATATCGCCAGTTGGGGAGGAGCCCCTGCTGGGTCACAAAGACTAGTGATGCTTACCTTTTTGGCTCTTTGGGCTATGTCTGGTGTTCTTGTGAGCAGCTTCTCAATCAGGTACTCTCTGTTCTGCAAAACAAATATTCCCAACAGTTTAATACCAAAGAGCATACACAGAAATTCATAGTGATTTCAAAATAGCAGATTTACGTGGGGTTATTTTAAGCATGTTACCTTGGCTTTCTGGAAGAATTTGCATTTTAGAAGTTCTGCTGCTGTGGGCCTGAAAGATCAATAATAAATTAGAGTTGAAACAATGACCACTCAATAAAAACACTGCCTTGATGAAACAACTGAATCCCAGAATATTTCTGGAAAACCAGTTTCGGGAATAACAAAATCAGAAAATAAAGTAATCATAAGCTGGCACCAAATCAAACAGTGCCGATTTTCCAGTCCTTTCCAAATACTCTACTGCAAAACACATAAACTCCTGATGTTAAATATTTGGGGCACGATCAATTTTCCATCCTTCATCCTTACACTTCAACTAAATGAATTCAGTGTTTCTAAAAGGTGGCAGACTGATACGTCTGTGAGCTAAATTCCTATATTTATTAAGAAGCTGTGCAAGCTGCAATATGACCTTGTCAAAGAAACTATATTCTATAGTGTCCTATGATTTCCCCAAGAGCAGCAGTTATTGCAAGGGGTCCGCAACATGTGGACAAGCTCTATCGGCCCACCGAGTGAAGTGTACATGCCCTACTGGTCCCCGGGGGAAGGTAAATGTGAGGGTGATTCATAAAATGCAAGTTCATTTAAAAGCAATACTGATTGGTCTGACTGTCTCCTCATGGTGCCATTTAACTTGTTTCTCTATCCTGTATTTCCTATAAACTAAAAGTTAGGTCTAAAAACTTGACTATACTGCACCGAGCATTTAGGGGAAGAATCCTTCACAGAGGACGCCATTGCCTTCTCCCCAAGGCACATCAGAGGCACATGATGTTAGGTTAACTCACTAACTGGGAACGATGCTAAGTTTAACCAATGATCCCTGGGCCTGAGACCTGTCCATTGTCAAGGTATGTTTTCACGAGTGCCAACTGGCAAGGATTCTGTTGGGTAACGCTTCGGCATTGTAAGGAGTCTTCCATTCCCCTAACGGTTTTAGCACCTTTGTCTTAAATGATAATTTCCTAGCAGGTGGCAGAATGCTGATTTTCTACTTCTATCATTCTTTTATTAAATGGCATTCTTGCATAAAGAATAGCTTCCTTCCTCAATAGTTCCTTCTAAAACCAGCAGCCAAGCAGAGAGAATCAGATAAATCTAGAATATAAGACGATCAGCCAGACAACCAGTCTGATCTCCTCAAAAAGTCAGTGTCATAGAAGAAAAGGAGAGAAGGGAGGGGACTGTTCCAGATTAAAAGAGACTTAACGAAACAAAACCAAATGCCACAGGGGACCCTTGCCTACATCCTGTGTTTGAAGGGGAAGGGAGAGAAGCGACAAAAGACATTTGGAAATAATTAGAGAGTGTGTGAATAGGCTAGGTTATAAACATGATTTTAGGGAATTATTGGTCATTTTCTTGGGTGTGGAAAGTTCTGCTGCTGTGGGCCTGAAAGATCAATGTGATTATGTAGGTACACATTTTTATGTGTAGGGAATGCAAGCTGCACTATTAAAGTCTGTTACTCACTTTCAAACTGTTCACCAAATAAAATGTAGATAGATATATCAGACACAGAAAATGTTTGTGACTATTGCTTTCAGGTGGTGCTACAGAAGCAAATGCTGTACTATTTTTTTCACCTTTTTTGTGTATTTAAATTTTTTCATGATAAAAAAAACTGGGGAGTTGAAAGGGAAGCATTACTGAATATTATGAGGGATTCTTTTGGGCCATGATTACCGAAGGTACAAATAGTGCTGTGTTGAGAAGGGCACAAGTTTAGAAGGAGTCCTCCTACTTGAAAAGATTGGAACCCACTGCTTGGGAACCAGGAAGCTCCATTAAAATGTTTCCAGGGACTGAACCCAAGCATATGTAAAGAATTAGGAAAGGTTGTCAAGTGCATCGCTGTAGAAACTGTGTAAGTCTACAGCGACCATAAACTGTATTTCTGTGCAAAGAACCTTTCTATTTAAACTGTTATTGCTCTTTTCCTCAGCTTCAAGCGGAACACTGACTAGAGATACCTGTCAAAGAACCCTGAATCACCGCATCCACTGCAATAAACAGCTGTTAATTGCCAACTGCTTTGAGTAAATAAAGGTTCAAACAACAGGTGGGCCATGACTGACATTTTGTGTGCCACTCCCCCTCAGTGAGTTTGTCCAGATTCATGAACCCCTATCTTGTAACATAGGAACTAGGACTAAAAATGATACTGTTACTTTACATGATTTAACTGTGGCTGTTATTTTAATGTGCACTCTTACTGATCGTCGGAAATATGCCTGGCCTCCAGCTACTCCAAATTCATCTTTCATTCTCCCTGTAAATATTTATTAAGCACCTACTATTTGTCAGGTATCATGCTAGGTGCCAGGCATACTGTAGTGAATACCACAGACGCAAATACTACCTTCAGCAACTTATAACCTGGCAGATAAGAGTTAGCGTGTGCAGCGAGGCTGTAAAAAGGACGTCAGGGTGTTCAAGCGCTAGAATGGAGCTCTGGCAGAAGGGGAGGTTCGCACAGAAAACCTAAGGACAACCATTACACACCGCGCTGAGACTTGGTGTCGTGTTTGGCAGCTCATAACATGAAACCAACTTTTAAAAACCAAGGGGCAGACAAAATACATTAGAGTGAACTTTTTTAAGTGAAAAGGAACCCAAGAAAAGCAAGATGATTAAGAGACTCAAAGATCGCCTTTGGTCAATTCAGTTACAACAGCCCCCCAGCCAGTCTCTCTGTTGCTTCTGTCTTCTTCATTCTGGCCCAACACCCACCCTGCTCCAGAGGTAGCTTCTGTAAAAACCCAATTCTTATCCATCCTCATGGACTTCAGCGGTCTGAAAGATGCTGGAGCCTCCATCCTCATTTCCCACCGCACCCCACGTGAACTCTGTCCTCTGGCTACACAGACATTCCTACCCTGTTTCTGCTCTTTCATGACAAGCACATGCTGCTTTTCTTGCTTCAAAATTTTTTGTAACCAACTGGCACAGCCTTGCTCATCAGTCAAGAACCACTTTAAATGTCATTGTCTTCAGAGATACTTTTATCAGCTCCTACAAGTAGAATTTATTGCTCCCTACTCAGTGCTCACACATCAATCTACCCACACACTCCTATTCTGTAATTACCTGTTCCTATGTCTTCCCACCTCCACCCCACTAGGTTATAAGCCCTTTCAGATGAAGGACCACACAGTATTCATTTTTTATATCCCAAGTGCCCAGCACAGACCAGAAAACTACTATAGCTCAATTCTATAACATAATCAAATACAAGGTATAAGTGATGCTACTAGATAGTTGAACACAGAAACTACAACTTCTAAAGCCAAATTTAGTCAACCAAATTCTAAATATCTGTTTAATAGAGTAGGGAACAGGAGAATGATACAATGAAAATAAGACTCATGCTAACAAACAACCAAACAGAAAGGGGTAAGTCCATACACAGCAGAGGTCCCAAAGTGGAGAGCCACATGCCCCCCTTGCTCCTCTGCAACTTACCTCCTCCTTCTACAAACTAAGGGTGAGGTGTAGGACCAATGTAGAGAGAAGCCTAGGAAATGCCAGGCATGCCTGGAGATACAAGCTGGGAAAATACCTTCCCTTCCCCAGCAAGGTCATTTCTATGGTGACCAAAACTGTAAAGGGGAAAAGCGTGCTACAAAGAACACTTCTTTCTCTGCACTCTCCATTCTTAACCTTCATCGATGAATACAGTCAGTCACATAAGAAATGAGAAAAGGTTTAAAGGAGCCACATTCTTTTTTGTATAGGCTTAGTATATATGTTAGTTGGTCATACAGGTCATACAAAATAATAGGTTTACTCCATACAGAGAAGAACTAAATTGCAGGTCCTTTGTGTGCTCAAATTAACTCAAGTGTTGTCTATAGCTTTGGGGGTAGAATCATACAAGTGCCAAGCTAGCTCCATAAGAAAGTATGGGAAAACAGAACTGGAAAGAATGGGAAAATGAGGGAGGAAGAAAGAATAGAAGGTATGAGAGCAGGTAATGCTGCCCATCTGACTTTAGGTTTTTTGTGTCTTGTTTGCTTACGTGTTTGTTTTAGTTTTATGCTATAGCAACTACCAATACAGGATTAATATGGAACCATCAATGCTGCCTGCCTCTTAGCTGACTACCACATAAGAAAAAGAATTCTGCAAGCATGTTAGGTCTGACATGGCTGCTAACAATTTTCAAACAATACAACGTAATATAAATATAGACACTATTTTATGAGGAAAGCTAAAATGCTATACCACCAACCCAAATATGGTACTGGCTGTGAATGAAGATTCAATTTTAAATCCTTAAAAACAATGCAGTAGTCTGCAAGTACCAACATTCTCAGAAGAAAATATCTTAAAGGATTCAGTTAATACATATGGATGAACCAAAGTCCACTAAGACTTAAAATAATTTTCAAAGGATTCAGAATGAACATGATACAGTTTAAGTAGTTCTAACAATGTGCATTATAATTTCTAACATCTCACTGACCTCAGGCAGAGCTGCATCTCTCAGCCTACCCTCCCCTCACAAAAGAAATATTCAAGTTTTATTCACTGCTAATGAAATTATCTACGTGACATCCCCCCTCTTGTTGCTCAAAGAAAATACTGGCTCTTTTTATAGTTACCATCCATATAAAGTATGTAATCTACAAGATTAAGACTCATTTTTAAAGAAATAGCAAAATGTTCTGCTATGCAAATAAAAGCACTTCTTAGTCTATGCCAATGCAGAGCAGGGATTTGGATGAGGCAAATAGCTCCAACACCCAGGCTTTCTTTTACTAGGAAAGTTCCATGAGCTCTCAAGGTTGGCAGAAAACACAGCTCCTTCTCAGCTAGCCTGAGGGCTCCTGCATAGGACTGAATCTGTCCTGGTTACTGTTCCCCTGTGATAGGTTTCTATCTGTGGCCAAAAAAGTACTCAGCATGGGGCGCCTAGGTGGCTCAGTCGGTTAAGCCTCCAACTCTAGGTTTTGGCTCAGGTCATCATCTCATGGTTCATGGGTTTGAGCCCCACATCAAGCTCTGAGCTGACAGTGAGGAACCTGCTAGGGATTCTCTCTCTCTGCCCCTCCCCCATTCGTGCGCGTTCTCTCTCTCTCTCTCTCTCCCCCTCCCCCGTCTCAAAATAAATAAATAAAAACTTAAAAAAAAAGGGAATTCAACAAGACCAGGGTTTTGGTACATGCCAACTGCTTTTAGATTATAAGTAGATGATCTATATGCAAAATCAATAAAAATTATCAAAACTCTTGCATTTACTCCTCAACCCACTTGAGTCTGGTTTCTGAAACACTTGTCAATGAGTCCAAATCATTCCCAAATTGCAAGCTCCCAGTTGCTCAAGAAATATCAAGTATGTAATACAGACCTGACACTGTGGACAGAAAGACATACAGATAAATAACACAGATTCTCCTTCTAAAAAACTTACAAACTTATGAGGAAATTGGATGTGCAAATAAATAAATTTACATAGTGTGTTAAGTGCTACAAGAGACATATCCTCAAGATACTGTAGGAAAACTAAGAGTTGTAATAATTCCACTCAGTCAGGAAAAAAACAGAAAATGGCAAAAAGCAATCCCAATTTCCTGAATACCTAGGAACCCCTAGGCACTGTGTTATCCTCTTTAAGTGAATTATCATATTCCATCCCCATGACAATCTTATGAAGTAGATGTTATTAGGCCCATTTACAGAAGAAGAAATTAAGTCATGTAGACGATGATAAAGTAGAGCTAGGAATCTCACCCAGATTTATCTAACTCTAAGAAGATGGGGACTTTCAAGTAAGTGTTAAAGGAAGGTGCTAGGAATATAGAGGAAAAGGAAGAGCCTTTGGATAACATAAGCAAAGGCAGAGAAGACAGGAAATAGTCATGGTTTCTTTCAGATTTGTGTAGCAATTAAATGTTTACTTACTTAGTAATAAATATATATTTTAAAACTGCATCCTATATGATAATTCAACAATATTATTTCCATTCTCATCCTTCATGAATCTTTTTTCCTCAAAACTTCCCACATCCATGTCATTTCATTAAAAAAAAACAAAATGAATCACCTGAGAAGCTGCTATTAAGAAATGGGCAGAGGGCCTGAACAGACCTTTTTCCAGCTAAGACATACAGATGACCAACGGATATATGAAAAGATGTTCAACCTCACTCATCACTAGGGAACTGCAAATCAAAACCACAATGAAAGAGGAGCCTGGATGGTTAAGTTGGTAGAGCATGTGACTCTTGATCCTGAGGTTGTGAGTTTGAGCCCCATGTTGGGGGAGAGTTTACTTAAAAAAATAAATTAAATTTTTAAAAATCCACACACCAGTCAGAATGACTAGTCAAAAGGTAAGAAAAGAGTGTTGGCGAGGATGTGAAGAAAAGGAACTCTCGCACACTGTTAATGGGAATGCAAACTGATGCAGCCACAGTGGAAAACAGTATGGTGGTTCCTCAAAAACTTAAAAACAGAACTACCGTATGATCCAGTAATTCTAGTGCTGGGTATTTACCCAAAGAAAAACAAAGAAAACACTAATTCGAAAAGATATATGCACCCCTATGTTTATTGCAGCATTATTCACAATAGCCAAGATATGGAAGCAACTCACATGTCCACTGATAGATGAATGGATAAAGAAGATATGGTGTATGAATACAATGGAATACTACTCAACTATAAAAAAGAATGAGATTTTGCCATTTGCAACAATATGGATGGAGGCCTAGAGGGTATAATGCTGAGTGAAATAAGTCAGAGAATGACAAATAACCATATGATTTCATGCATATGTGGAATTTAAGAAGCAAAACAATAAAAACAAAACAGACTCTTAAATAGAGAACAGACTGCTGGTTGTCAGAGGGGAGGTGGGTGTAGGGATGGGTGAAATAGGTGAAGGAGACTAAGAGTACATTTATCGTGATGAGCACTGAGTATAGAGTTGTTGAATCACTATATTGTATGCCGGAAACTAACATAACACTGTATGATAATTACACTTCAATTAAAAAAAAAAAGAGTCCCCTAAGAAGTTGGTATACCACTGACACTGTTTGTTACCGAGGACAATTGCACAGTAGTGAGATTAGATTGTGTTATAATGAAAATAACTAAAAGACGTTCTTAAACTATTAATAGTTTGTAAATCAGTAAGTTCCTAAGAGAGCACTCTGAGGGAAAGACATTGTAAGAATTCAAATATATGGTGCAAGGCTCTAATTGAGAATTTTTCTTTTTTTGGGGGGTGGGGTGGGGTGAGGAGAACCTGATATTTGAGCTCATATGATATATTTAACACCTGGGAAGACTTTCAAGATAATTAAGAAATAAGGATGGCTCATTAAATATAATGTATAATAATATAATCTAATGTATTCTAAGTTACATACCTCCTAAAGACATCTATTGTTGTATCATTAAGTATACCAGCATTTCTACCCTACAGTATTTTTTCCAAAAGGACTGGAATTGGGTGACATTACACATCATCACCACTAGGTGGGATCACAACCAGTTTGAGAATCACAAAGACCATCCGCAGTAATGCAGTGCTAACTGGGAAGACAAGTACTTCTCACTGGGCTTTGGAGGATTGAATTGTTTCCTTGGTGATGCCAAAAATTTATGTTTAGAGAGGACACCAAATACAAAGGGAAGACAAACAAGTGGTGCAGAACAAAATGAGAATCTCAGAGTATTCTCACCCAACTGGAGAGTGAAGAAGTGAGCTCAATGAAAGATCAGTGTAACTTCAGAGGAAAAACAAGCCCTACAAATCAAATAGAAAGGGCAACTAAGATGCTGAAGCAAAAATAGCCTATCGGTGTGATAAAACAACTATCCATTTAAAACAATAAATAATTTCAAGATGCTTAATAGCAAACAGTCTTTAGACCTATCTCCGTAAGAATGGTGACTGATAAAGAAAAGATCCAAGGTAAATTCAGCAAAATGTAAAGAAGAGAGCAGCTACGAAGAATGGTAAAATAATGGAAATTATGTTTAATCTAGAGAAGAGTTTTGCTACTCAAACAATAGAGTACTGTGCAAAGATTAAAAAAAAAAAAAAAAAAAACCAGTGAAGTTTCATAAAGGTTTTAAGAATACAGGAATCCCTCCGTCTGAAAGCAAAGGTCCTTCCCTGAAACAGAAAGCTTCCGGAGAGAAGCCAGTATTTACATTTTCAAATATAAGTATCAAATCGAGCCCTTGGGTGGAGGAGGTGGCCAGTAACTTCTCAGAGGCCTCTCCTGGTCTGTAGTCTCCACATACAACCTAGCTCTACAAAGGGACTCTACCCAGGCCAAGGCCTGTGGGGCTCACGTCACTTTCTTCTGTAAGTGACAAAAGACATGGAACTATATTATCACTTGCCAGGATATTTCAAAGTCACAGAAATTAAGAAGAAAGAAACAAACTCAGAAAACAGACATTCTATGGAGCAGGGCAATAACCCAAGAATAAAGAGGAAACACTAACGTTGATTTCAAATCATTTGTTTCTGTTTATATGATTAATGTTTCTAATGCAAAAATCTTAATCTTCTTTACTGATAATCTTTTAAACAGCACAACTTGTTCTGCAACTAAAAGGAAGCTCATGCAAAATTCAATAGCTCTGCCTGGTTTAGACTGGAGCTAGCAGGATATTCAAATCCTGAGAGGTCAGCTCAACCTACACAGTGCAGAATATTAGCTCAGCTTCTGAGTGTACCACTGCCAATTTTTTTTGATTTCTGTTTTATTTCACTTCCTTTGATGACGGAGCCCACACCTAACAAACACAGTGAATCTCATGAACACTAAAAATTTTCCTCTGCCTCTCCTTCATCCTCACTCACTTCTTTCCCTCTTGGACCCACCCTGCCTTCCACTAACAGGTTGGAAACCAGGCGCCAGAGCAGGATTTCCCCTGAACTAGCAGTACCTTTCAGGTGTCCTCACACTGCCTTTTCCCATGCACAAACAACACTTTGTCGTGATTCAAACCAGGTCATTAACTCATCCACTAAGTTTGACATACCTTTTAGAAGGATCTTTCTGAAGACACAGGGAAAGTAATTTCCTAAAGGACTTGCCGTACTTTTTCATCATTTCCTTATCCTCTACTCCTGTTTCTAAAGTGGGTGGATCATTCTGCAAAGTCAACATTAACACCTGCAGCAGAAACAAACACCAAGACAGAATCTCAGTACAGCAACTGCTACAGTCGAGTCTTTAATCTCTGACAAAGACCATTTAGGTACAAACATGCTTTCCCATGATTTTAACCTTCCAGAAAGTGCGGACTGAAAGTATTCACTTCCCTTTGCAAATCTGCTCAGTGTGCCCTTTCACCTTGTTATTCCATTGACAGAACTTACAAAATCTGTTCTGTGTGTTAAGAATGATCTCCCAAAGCGGCCAGGACAGAACTTCTGGGAACTGGCTCTCACACAGTCCGGAGGAGCACGTAGCTGCAGCACAGGCTTAGCAAGGGCTGGGGCTCCGGCTGGGAACATGCGGTGGGTGGGGGAGGCCCAGAGCCACAGTTCATGTGCACAGGTCATTCATAAGTAAGGAACCACCCGTACTCAAGCCTTCTGTTAACACACTGCCAACCCTAAAAATAAATCCACAACATCCCAGAAGGTAACACATGATTTCCTTTTCTCTCTTTTTTTTTTTTTTTTTTTACTGAGAAAACCTACAGAATATTGCTTAAAGGCTTGGCCAAATTGAGACAGTAAGACACTGAAAGACAGCCAGAATATGAGTTACTAAAAACCATAACCAGAGCAAAAGGCCACGCTGCTTTTGGAGGGAACAAAACCAAATCGAAATACAGCTTCAAATCAAAAAGGTAAAAATTCCATTCGTTCACACTAACATCGAACCTACTTGCTTTAAAAAAGAGCAGAATTTGTAGTAAACTATTGACCTCTAAAAGGAATAAACCTCATTAATGCATAAATTAGTCTTAATTTATGCAAATGTTATACATGCCAAGACTCCTCTCAAACACTTTCAGATGTGTGAATACATGAAGGATTACAGAGACAATTTATTGTTTGTGGAGGAAAACAGCAAACAGAAGAAAGTGGGAGAGCTGTGAAGTCCAAGCAGAGCCCCGCAGGACAGGATGGCAGGCTGGGATCAGCAATGTGATTTTGGAGCCGGGTGGGAAACATGAAGGAGTGGGGAAAGAAAGGAAACAAGAAATAAGAAAAAATAATACAGAAAAACCGGATGGAAGTAAATAAAAGTCCTCAGAGTCGCTTTAGCGCTTTTTCTCTGAAAGGTCATTTCAATTACATCTCAACTTTACATTTTCTGCTAACAAAAGCAGATATGTATGCATACACACACAGCCTAATCTTTAGTATGTTAAAAATATGTATACAGAGAAGAGTAATGTAATGAACTACACTAAAACCTTAACAGGGATTGTGTGTGGTTGATGAGATTATGAATGATTATTCTCTTCTTTATTCTTATTTGGACTTCCAAATTTTCTCCAGTAAGAATGTATTAACTTTTTAATCGGTAAAATTATTAAACTTTTTTTATCCTCTTTTTTTTATTCTCCTAAATTTTTGCAGTATTTTCCTAAAAAGAAGTTGAAATAAATACAAATAGTACTGTCTGTAAAATACTTTCATATTTCCACTCAACTATTTCAGCCCCTAAATAAAATCTAATCGGGTAAATCAGCCCTGAATAACCATCTCAGAACTGAGTGAAATAATGATGTAGGCCAGTTAAAAGAGTAACGAAAGTCTGAAAACAGTGTCCAGATGCAGGTTACTGCCTAAAAACCCTGGGCTCACTTATTTCAGATGAATCAGCAACACGACAGTATGAACACATGGGTGAAATGTTACAGATCATTTGGGGAAATCCATCCGCAAAGATTATATCACTATAATCTATATTTAGGTTTTCCTGGGGGGTCTGGGGTACTCTGCTGTCAGAGGGGTAATGACCAGCATGTGTCACAGTTCTCAACCTCCACCCACCAATCCAATCACACTCTTCGAAAAGCTCTGTGCTAAGAACGTCAAAGCGAGCTTCAAAGCTAAGAATTGTACCACTTTTGTCCTATTTTGTCCACTGAGAACATCAGACAACATTTAACTTGGCTGCATTCCTCCATTAATTCTCCTCAGGTCTAAGAGAAAAATGACTATGTTTAAAAGAATTACAGAACCGATTCCATTAAATCCTATTTCAAGCCCAACACATTATTTCCAATAGTAATTACTTTCATAGGAGGGTATTTGTGATAAGGCGCTGCTCCTGTAGCTAATTCAATGGCAGTTATTCCAAAACTCCACATGTCGGCCTTGAAGTCATAGCCTCTCACCTAAGAAAAGAATCCGGAAAAAACACAATTATACAATTAGCAGATCACACATCATGAAGTCCGTGATACATCAGGAGTCTACAGCATTTATGTGCCACTTCGATAATACTGCTTTGCTAAGGCCCAGCAATAAGGAATTAAATCGGAGTTACACGATGCATTCTAGTAGAATGAATGATGTGAATGAAATTTTAGTGTATTTAATGATACAAAACATCACTTTTTATTTTTTACTTATTTATATGTTTTTTACCTGTTCCATGACTTCAGGAGCCATCCAACACGGAGTACCAACAAATGTTTTTCTTACTTTATTCCGGGTAACATCACCCCCTGTTGCTAAGAATGCACTTACCCCAAAATCTAAAAGGAAAAAGAAAAAAGCACTCTTATTTTATGTAAGACAAATTCTGGCTTTATAAACATCTCTTTTCCTGGTGAGCTTTCCCAAGATGATGTAGTAATTGTTTCAAACACCACGGAGCTCTCTCAGGGACACGCCAAGGCAGTCCTGCCATCTGCCACCCTCCACTTTAGACAATACCGTCACAGGTGATGGGTCAGCAAGCCCACCAGTCCAGAAGCTTAGCATACCAAATTATATTTTCTATCAAAAAGGTATCAAAAGTCACAACTAACCATAATAGATTACAGCAATAAAAATAATAACACATTCTTAATGCCCTAAATATAAAGCATCTCAGTTTTTAGCTGAAATCATTTATAAGAATAGCACTGGAAGCAGTAAAAATAGTATGTAAGGTAGTTTCCTTTTTTTTTAATGTTTATTTAGTTTTGGGGGGGTGGATACAGAGTATGAGCAGGGGAGGGGCAGAGACAGGGGGAGACACAGAATCTGAAGCAGGTTCTAGGCTCTGACCTGTCAGCACAGAGCCCGTCACGGGGCCCAAACTCACCAACCATGAGATCATGACCTGAGCTGAAGTCAAACTCTTAACTGACTGAGCCACCCAGGCGCCCCTGTGATGTAGTTTCTTTTTTTGTCTTTCTTTTACGATGATTATTTTCTAGCCTCTAATTTCAGATCACCAACGTTTGGGGGGGGGGGGGGTTTAAGGTGGCTTGGGGGATGGGTGAAATTGAGAGGATTATGAGTTCAGTTATGGTGATGAGCCAAGTAATGTCTAGAATTGCTGAATCATTAAATTGTCCACCTGAAACTAATATAACACTGTATGTTAATTATAGTTTAATAAAAATTTAAAATAAAGATAAAAAACATTCATCTTCCACATTCTCATGGCCTTGCTTAAACAGTGCTAACACCTTAGGCAAAATCATAACGGCAAATCCACAAACCCAGGTACATAAAGCCAACATGCCCAGGTTTGTACATATGTAGCAATCGACACAAAGGAAAAGCTCAGTCAGCAAAGATTGTTTTTTCTTTTTTTTTCTATGTTTGGCTTCTGAATACTTTTCATAGGTATAGATACAATGGTTTGTAGAATGAAGAAACTTTTTTTAATATAATTTATTGTCAAATTGGCTTCCATACAACACCCAGTGCTTATCCCAACAAGTGCCCTCTTCAATGCCCATTGCCCACTTTCCCCTCTCCCCCATCAACCCTCAGTTTGTTCTCTGTATTTGAAAAAACACTCTTCTTAACATCTATTACATACTATAAATTCTTTTTGTGAGCAGATGAATTAGACATACTGTATAGAAATACAACATGCATTTATGCAAAAATGTTTGTATGTGACAAAAGAGAAAAGAATACCCAGTGATTATTAATGCATGGATTTCTGCTTAGACTTTTATTAAAAGCTAAAACTAGTCAATAAGTTCAAATACCAACTACTCAGGGCTAGTATAGACCTACCAGGTAGAGCCAACTCAAGGACAGCTCAGTAGTAACCTGGTAAATAGTGATTTAAAAAAGTGGTCAACACCTCAAAATGCCACAGCAAACTGTAGTGTGAGCCCCTGCAAATTCCTCTCATTTAATTCTCCTTTGCTGGTCCCCTTTGATGACTACAAGGATGACAGCAATTACCCAAGAACAAAGTCAAGCACAAACCAAGGTGAAAAGGTATTAGCATTTGCTTTAGGTCTTCAATATGAAGTTATGCAATAACACTGTAACCAGTTCCCTGAGTTGAAATATGTTGACTATTTCATTTTATTTACATTTAAATTTACTCAACTCCCTAAAGGATTTCAACTACAAGTAAAAGGAATAAAAATTGACAAATGGAGTCTTTGTTCCAACTGCTACTCTCCTGTTACTACTGCACAAAAGCGTATTATGAAAATGCTAGATAATTTAATTTGCACCTATGTGCCAAACTAAACCTATTTGAATTCCTATATTCCTATAGGAATTCAATATTTCGGTCAGAAAAATGAAGTCTTGTGAAAAGAAATCTCTAGAACCAGTAAGCCAGTCTCCTACAGGTAGGAGGAAATAAAATTCATGTTCTTACAGAAGAGCTAGGTGAATAAAATCATTTATAAACATCTACTATATTTAGCTAGAGGAAAAGATAATATGATGAGCTTTGAAAAATATTAATTTCAACTTAATTTATATTTCTGAAAAGTTCAACAATGAATCCAACATCCCATTTCTTTTTAGTTGTTTTTAATGTCTATTTTTGAGAGAGAGAGAGAGAGAGAGAGAGCACGTGCGCGTGAGCAGGAGAGGGGCAGAGAGAGAGAGACACAGAGAATCTGAAGCAGGATCCAGGCTCTGAGCTGTCAGCACAGAGCCCACTTCATATCCTCTGATACCCTCTCTCTGCCCCTCCCCAGCATGCACTCTCCCAAAAATAAATATTTTTTAAAAATTAAAGTCAAAATAAAATAATTTTGTGGGGGCACCTTGGTGGCTCAGTCAACCGGTTAAGCGTCCAACTTCGGCTCATGTCATGATCTCACGGTTCGTGATCTCAAGGTTCATGAACTCATCACATCATGATGAGTTCAAGTCCTGCATGAGGCTCTATGCTGTCAGCACAGTCTGCTTCAGATCCTCTGTCCCCCTCTCTCTCTGCCCCTCCTCTGCTCGCATGCTTTCTCTCTCTCTCAAAAATAAACATTATAAAAAACAATAATTTTGTAACAATATAATACTAAGTGCATATCATCTGTAAATAATTAAGATTATGGGTAGATATTACTCTAAGGAAAATCAGATTTTTTAATGCAGTTGAAGCAATCCTACACCCCAGTCTCTCCTAGAAGATATAATCCAGATAAAAACCCATAGTTAACATTAATTTTTTTTAATTCCTTAAAAATACCATATGATTACATTAGACCTTTTTAAAGCTGCAAAAACAGCTGAAAATGATACACAGTAGCAATTTATTACTGACAATACCCCTTCAATATATTCTTCATGATTCACGTATTTATTCATAGGCTCCACTTAGAACACTCACTTTAAAGCCATAAACAGATGGTTAAATGTCTTTAATGCTCAGAACAAAAAATTCCAGAAGCAGAAAACGCCAATCCCAACATCTACTCACCCTTACAGCTACAGAATAAATACACGATGCGCTCCTATGTGCCAATGTGTATACAGAAAGATTTATGTGCTGAGAAACACTTTGACCAGAGAACATAGTGTGCCTGTGTAAAAAAGGAAAACCGGTATATTCCGACGAGACAGGGTACCTAGGGCAGGGAGAACGAGGTGGTGGACCGCGGCACTGAAAAGGGCCCTTGTTTTCGGAGAAGTCCGTCTGCACAGCCAAGGGGAGCGCAACCAGACAGATGTGGGTCAGAAACCATAAACATCTCTCCGGCGACACGGGATCACGGCTACACATGGAGCTAGCCCGCCCATCTTCCTGCCTCCAGAAATAACTGCATCCCAAACCAGAAAGGATGCTGTCATCCCAGGAACTAAAGGCTCTCTCACATCTTCTGAATCCACCCACCTCGCTCCTTCCGCGCTGCCGCTGGGGCGGCCTGCTGAACCCCCACCGCTTCCCAGGAGACCGCGCCCTGGCACGCAGGCCTCTCTCTCCAAGACTTCTCCCTTGAAAGGCTTGACGGGCCCTCTGCTGCCCAGGAAGAAGTCAGAAGAATCCCTGAGCACACCATGAACATCGAACTCCCCTTTTCCTACCCCCCCCCCCCCCCCGTCAGCTGCCCCTACTCCCAGATGCAGACCTTGAGCTAGGCGCTGCTGAACCACTTGCTGTTTATTCCCCGAATCCATCACCAGCCTTGACCTCACGGCACTGCCTGTGCGCCAGAGGCTTTGCCGTGGTCCAGGTACACTCTTCCCTCCACTAAGCACATGGCCAGCGGCAGGGGGCGTTCTGCTCATCCTTATTAATACGGAAGCATCTTTGGCATCCTGACTCGGGGCTCTTTCAGAGCCGCCTTGTGTTGGGGTGTGGTTAGTCTGATGCTGCGCAACACCTTTGCCTAATGTGTGGTATAGGATTAAGTAACTTTGGGCACTGTCTTATTTTGATATATGTGAATACTAAACCCTGCAGCAGATCCCCCGGGTTTGCGGCACAGTCATCTAATCTGGAGAGTGGGCAGATCCTCCAGGAAACAGCATGGTCCTCACTGGCAGGAGCCGAGGTGTCCTGGTAGTTAGGCTGCGCACCATGCTACTCCCCCACCCTGAGGCCTTGGCAACACCCTTAGCCTGGGCTTCTGAGCCTGTTTCCTCACCTGGCTTCTTGGTTATGCCTTTTTTTAATATTACGTTCATATTTATAATGATGAGGCAACATCATCATCAAACAAAGGCAAGAGAAATGTAGCTACAATTAAATCTCCTTACAGCTTGCAGACACCTGAAACATGCAGAGCATGACCTTCCTCAAGCAACTCACGGCTGCCTTACTTCCTTGACGTTTTTGTTTTATTAAAGGCTAAAAGTAACCTTATCTTAACACTAGCTAGTCCCTCAAGGTCCTGAAAACCTTGCTTCCCAATTCCTTAGAGGCTTACACTATCCCTAACCCCCACTAACTTAAAAGTATATAATCAGTCACTCCTCACAACCCCAGTGCAGTTCTTTCTGTCCACAGGTCCTGTCCCCCTGCTTCAATAAAATCACCTTTTAGGGGCGACTGGGTGGCACAGTCGGTTGGGCGTCTGACTTCGGATCAGGTCATGACCTCGAGGTTAGTGAGTTCAAGCCCCATGTCAGGCTCTGTGCTGACAGCTCGGAGCCTGGAGCCTGCTTGGGATTCTGTGTCTCCCTCTCTCTCTCTGCCCCTCCCCCAGCTCACACTCTGTCTCTCTCAAAAATAAACATTAAAAACAATTTTTTTTAAATAAAATCACCTTTTACACCAAAGACATCTCAAGAATTCTTCCTCAGCCATTTCCTGAAGAACCCCATCAATAACACGCTCCTGCTTAAAGCATAATAAATATGCTTTGAAATAACTGTTAGGCAGATCAATAGAGGTACTATTCTCTGCCTCTGAACTGGGGTGAGGGGATAAGCATTAACATTTTTACAATATAACAAAGATACATTTCCTGACTTCAAGAATATTACCAGTGAGGAGAGAGAAGGCATGAAACAACAACTATGTGCTGCTGTCTGTGTAGACACAGAGGAGCCAGGAGTGTAAGAGCCACGAAAGACTCCACATCCACAGGGGCCTTGGACCTGGCCTTCAAGAAGAAGTTAAGACCTGGATAGGCAAGCCTAAAAGGAAATGGCATTCCAGACAAAGAAACAGCGTGAGCAAAGCACAAATGTTGAGCCATGAAGGAAAAGTGTCTGACAGCTGCCGGGGTCAAACACTCAAATACCTACAGGGGCCAGGCGGTAATAAAGGAGGGAGGAGGTTCCCAGCAAACCAGCAGCACAATCTCAATGATTAATAAAGGGCACTTGATACTTAGTGTCAGCACAGGGGGACCCTAGGAAGTGCTGGGCCCTCCCCAGGAGCCCATTCTCAGTGTCCTCCTACCCCAGCTCTAAAGTAGGCTGCTGCTATTCCACTGGAAAAGTGAGTCACCATAGAGGAATAGGGCCTGGTGTGGCCAATGTCCCAGTTTTCCCAGAGCAAGCCAAATATTGAGATCTTTACGTGAAAGCTCTCTTTTCTGTTGTTATTGGCAACAAATTCATTTTTAAAAAATTGGACAGGCAAAACAGAGCAATTATGCCTCCCCGGTTTAGCCTGCAAAACTAATCTGCTAAGCTGTTACGATGTCTAAAATTTACCTAAAATGCTTTAACATACATCATGCAACATTTTATTTATGAGACCCAAGTGGTCAACTGGCATTCTGACCCAGAATGTCCAGTGCCGGAAGGTTCTGGTAGCGTTTGATTAAGGATGCCAGAGGCAGCTGCTACAAGTATTCCTGTTATCTGTATCTAAGTATAGATAAGTATGAGCCAGGTGAATGCCCGAAAGGGGCTATTACTGGAGAATATTAATGCCAGTCACCTGTCGGCAGGCATGATGCATGTCAGAAACAGGCTTTCACTGATCAAAGTAAAGGCAGTCAGCACATAGAGAAGAGTTAAAATATTTCAGCTATAATCCCCATTCTTGCATGAATAAAAAGAATCCACCCAGGCCCAAGAGTAAGCTAAATCCTTCCCCAGTTCTAGGCCTAGTCTGATTCTAGACTCCAAGTACAAGTGTCTAAGAAGACTGCTCTGGAATGCTGGCGTGTATGCCTCGAGGGAATTTTCATTCACCTAGAAAGACAGAGAGCAGGAACTTCCTTGAGCATGCAAAACAAATTTGAGAGCTCTTTAGGGGCTTGTTTGCCAATGAATGGCAAAATTTGGCCTGAAACTCGATTGCCTTAAAACCTGGGAGTGGCGGGGTGCCCGGGTGGCTCAGTCGGTTGAGCATCTGACTTTGGCTCAGGTCATGATCTCACAGTTCGTGGGTTCGAGCCCCACGTCTGGCCTTGTGCTAACAGCTCAGAGCCTGGAGCCTGCTTCAGATTCTGTGTCTCCCTCTCTCTCTCTGCTCCTTCCCCACTCATGCTCTGTCTCTCTCTCTCTCAAAAATTAAAAAAAAAAATTTTTTTTAAAAAACCTGGGAGTGGCCTTGCTGGTGAAGGGCCACACATGCCCACCTCAAACATCTGTAACAGCTATGAATACCTATAAGGAGGAACCTGACTTGTGCATGAAAAACTGGCTTAGGTTAGTTCAACCCTTGGTCAGAGAATAATGGAATCAGCATTTGATGGTTCAGAGTTTCCTAAAACGTATTCAAAATGGGTTATGACAGATCAGATCCCTTCAGACCTGCAAGCAGCTGGCTGGGGGTCTGGGGTAGCGGGAGCTACCACAGCTACAGAGAATCCTGGTGCCTCTTTACTTGAATCAGTCTCTTTTCCCCTAGTATCTTGGTCTAGAAAAGCAGGGAAGCACGGAGACTGTGGAGATGCCCACCCCATGGAGCCTCAGTCCCAGCTAAGGGACGCTGAGCCCCATCCACTCAGCACCCTGGATTACTGTTGCGCTCTCTCTAGCTCAAGAGGAAATTTGGGAAAAGCATTCGTTTAGGGATGGTCAGGAGTAAAATCAACAAAGCCTATATCTGAATAGAGACTCTGGAAATGGAAAGGATTAGACAAATTCTTAGAAAAATACAATGATGAGGTAGATGTTGGAATTGAAAAAGAAGAAGGAATTAAAAAGATTAAATGACTTGCTAAAGACCACATAGCAAGTTATCAAGGGTCTGAATAAAATCCACAGCCCTTCACCCTCCACAGGAATCGGCCACTTAGCCTTGGTCTCCTTTTTGAGAAAGTTCACTGTATTTTTCTGTACTGAAAAGGAAACACAAGATGGAATAATGGGGTTAATATTACACAAAATCTTGAGCTCTTCCCTGAGTAAAGATCAAGTTGTGATTACCCAACATAGGAAAACTAGTTTGAGGTTCCCCGGTTATTCTGAAATGTCATATTTATATCATCAAAAACAATCCCTTCACAATCTGGTGTGATACCCAGTTTGGGGTTTTGTTTTGTTTTGTTTTCTCACAAGAGACTCTTAAGACTTTACTGGCAAATTGAAGTGTACTTCTAAACACCCAGGAACACTTTCAGGACTGCCAGCATCTGACCTTCCTGAGTCCCACAGGTTTCCTTAAAATGTTATGCCACCAATGTTGGATAAATAAAGTATATAAAGAAGTACATAACGATTTAAATTATGCAAACTACATAACAATGGGTATAAAACAGAAGCAAAGATTTTCTTAACAGAGCAGTCTACAGAAAGTTGTTTGTGTTTTAGAGAGAATGCGCATGCTCACGAGTGCTCGAGCAAGCAGGGGAGAGGGGCAGAGGGAGAAAGAATCTTAAGCAGGCTCCAAGCCTCAGCACTGAGCCCAATGTGGGGCTCGATCCCAGAAACCTGGGATCATGACCTAAGACAAAATCAAGAGTGGAACACTCAACCAACTGAGCCACCCAGGTACCCTGAAAGTTGTTTCGTTTTAAACAAAGTTCTTCTAATGTTGTTTTTATACAAGGTGTGCCAGTGGTGCAGCACCCCACTCACATTCAGGAAGCGGGGGGTGTTCACAATAAGGTCTAGCTGCGGTGGGTTTAGAAGCCAGGGGGCTTGCAGAGCTCTGATTCAGATACAACCCTGACCTTCTAGTGAGAGCTAATATGAGGAAATGTGATGTTAATTTAAACAGCAATATTACATGACCTAAACAACATGAATAGAAGAAATATGTTAATGTGCCCAACATATGACACTCGATGGAGAACTAAAGTTGTCATCTTCTGCTTGCTGGCAATCCCTAGGTGCCCTTTCCCTGTGGATTTTCTTGGTGAGAGAAGGAAAATCAGCCACCGGGTGGCTGATGCTCACCCAGTCACCGCGTACTCTGGAAAAGTGTTTTTAGCTTCACTGACCAAATCATTTTTCCAGTTTTATTTTTTTAACATATAATTACATTCAGCCTTTCTACCCATTTTTCTGTTTGTTGTATTTCTGGTTATAAATTAAGTAGGCACAACTTTTCACACCCCTGGAGCCTTGCCATCCTCAGAGTGTCATCAGATCTCGGGGCACCGAGAGCCAAGTCTGAGTGGAAACAGGGAGGTCTGTCCCCTCGTTACTGCTGGGGACCCCTGCAAACCCAGGCAGGAGAAGGCACAGGGCAGCCCTGACTCGGAGGTGGCTGAGGGGACGCCTCAAATTCTCTAGGTGGACACCGTACCTCGGGGTACCTGTATTGTGCTCAGCAGAACTCAGCAAACCCAGAGCAAGGAGAAGAGCCCAGATCTCGGGCGGCCAAGTCAAGATGTGGCAAGACTGAGGACAGTGGCTCCCAACAGTCACTGGGCTCATTTCTTTCTTGAAATAATACAACCTTGCTCATGCGAGGAGTTTTCCCACCCTTTTAACAGTGGTGTTTCAGTGCACCATGAATGGGAACACAACTATTAAGACACCAAATGGTTGGGCACCTGGCTGGCTCAGTCAGAGAAGCTTGTGACCCTTGATTTCAGGGTTGTAGGTTTGAGCCCCAAGGTGTGAAGAGATTACTTAAAAAAAAAAAAAAAAGGTATTTAAAAATTAAAAAAAAAAAAAGAGGCCAAAAGGCAACACACTTGGCATGGGATATATAGCCCCTACTCAGAGGCATATACTAGGAGGTCTTGACCATTTCTAGTGAGTCTCCACCAAAAATCCCTGAAACTAAAGGGAAGGGAAGAGGCACCAAGGAAGGACACAGTGAGTACAAAGGAGCCACATTTCCATCCTCAGAAGGCACTCTGAAATCGAACAGGCCTTCATGTGATCCCAATTACACTCCCTGATAATTTACTTAACTTCTTTGAGCAACGGTTTCACAAACTATAAAATGGGGAGCATAGAATATATACAGAAGATGCTCAATTAATAGTCCTTGTTGGCCGCCTCACCAACACCCATGCCCATCCGCTCTTCTCCATCAGAATCCTGATTGTGTGTGCCAGGCCTCAGGGGATTGACTGTACTGCTCTAAGCCAATCACGGTTTTTGGCTCCTCTCACCAGTGAATGGTCTGAAGGTCTGTCCTAGTCCTGGCCCTGAGATCCAAGGGGCATTTGGTATAAGCTTTTGCAGGGAAATTCTTCAGCTGTAGAGCAGAACCTTGTACATAAGGCTCCTTTACTCCTCACTCCCCAGACTGTTTAGGACACTATGTTAGGGTGAGATGCTGGAAGTGAGCACCCCACAGAGACAGGTTCTGGCCGTGATACTGAGATGCAGGACAGAGAGCAGGATGTAGCCAAGACCTCTGTGATATCGCTGGGCTTCCGCACCAACCCTGGAACCAAATGCCCCAGACTTCTGTTATGTGGGATAATTAAATGTCTGATCTCCCGCCACTCCACTCTGGCATGTGGACCCAAAGGCTTAACTCTTACAGTCACCTGTCTTTCCCCAGTCCTGCCATGTTTATTCATACTTCTTGACTGCTAAGGGTTAACCATTGTATCAGAGGCTAAAGTCACTGCAATCCCCAGAAGGACTTGGTAAAAATCAGCAAGAAAACAATTTAGTACAGAGTACAATTTTGGAGTTTTAAACAGCTCTAGTATAAGCATGGGTCTTAATGCCAGGGGCACAAATCAAAACAAATAAATGCACAGGTATCTCAAGGGGGGGGAACAACACACTGTAAGAACAGTTGAGTTCACTTTTTTTGCCAATTTTTTTTTTTTTCCTGTTTTGGGCTACACTTATATAAACCTTCCAGAAACAGAAGAATACACTTCTAAGAAAATAAGAGAAAGAAGTTATCTTCAACTTTTGCTACTCAAAAGCAGGGATACCAGAATCTCAGCATCACCTGGGAGCCCCCGAGAAGTGCAGACTCTTGGGTCCCACCCCAGACCTGCTGAATCAGCATCTGCATTGTAGCAAGATCCCTGGCTGATCTGATGCACAGAGAAGTTGGAGAAGCGCTGCTCAAAAGTATGATCTTCCTAGCAGGTGCCAGGGCACAATTCAGTATGACTAGATGATCTCAAGATAACGCCAACTCCACAGCTCCGATCTTTCACCTCTTAGATGCAGAGGACACCAGTAGTGGAAAGACAGTAGCAGAAAAAAAAAGTATGTGTGCACATTCATGTATTTTATGACATGGTAAACATGAGGGCAATACTATAAACATAAATCATGCCCCACTAAGAACTCTCCCAATGATTCTCAAGGGTGTCTAATGTGTCAAACAGGACAAACAATTCAAACACATGGCACATTTCAATTTTAAAATCTTCTTTTAAAACACAGGAAGATAATTTATGATCACAATACTTCTGAACAGTCCATCAGTAGCAGCTGCTCAGTAGAGGCACCGGGCACAGAGAAGATAGGCTGCAGCTAAGTATCATTTTCAGCACAGATGTTTGGAACAGAATTCCTTTCTCCACCTCTGACATCCAATTGTGTAGAGTGATATTATTATTATATTATTAAAATGATAACCTTGAATCTGCTCACCTTTTAAGCATATGATAAACATGTTGGCACCTTATCTATTAGTAGTAATCAATTACTCATATGCTACTTCATTATGGATTGGGACACACCACCTGTCCTGCTCAGGAAGAAGGCTGACATCCCAAGAGGGACCAGACAGAACCAAAAAGAGTTCTCTGAATCCCTCATTCTCCACCCAATCTCCTCTCCCCTAATCAGACTCCCAGTTTTTCAATTCTATGTATTCCTTTGTGTGAACAAGTGGTGTTCAATGGCCTTCTTTGCTCAGTTGGCTGCAACCCCTAACCACAACATGGTGTCTGAGGCTTTGTCTAACAGGAAACACAATCGGCCACATTTCCCGAGTCTGCCCCCTAGAATCACTTTTCAACTACTCTGAACAAATCCATGTTTCCCATCTATGAATGAGGGAGAGGCAGTCCTGACCTTCTATGAAACATCAGAGAATGACAATTTCATAGCCTTTTCTGACAACAAAAGAAGAAATCAGAAGACATATTTATATTCCCTAAAGGTAAAGTTTCACTTTTCAAAATAAAAGAAACACCAAGAAGCAAACCTTTCCATGATTGGCCTCACATGTGGGTTGATTCTCAAAAGTGCCATCGACAGTTTTCCTTCAAATGTGTTACATTTTAACTTATAAAGAAGAAGTTCTCAGCACTTGTTTGTACTTTATACATGGAATCAATATACATTCATGATATGAAAGGCAAATAAGAAAATTTCAACAGAATTCTTGGTAAAAAATGAGGGTAATTCTTCATTCTCCCCATTCTCACACTCAGGATGATAAGCCTTTAAAGGGACAAAACGATATCAATTCACATTTGGTTCACAGTTCAGTTGACTAATGCAATCAATTAGCTAAAGCATGAAGAACACTAGTTTAAGACGACAGCAAACCACAGATCATGTGCCCAACTATGTCAGAGTCACAGAACTTTTCACCAAAAAAGGTGAATCTCCAGTGACCAGTAAAGCCAGAAGGCCACACCTGGTGGGCACCAGCAGAAGGCAGGGGGCTGGGAAAACTGGAGCAGTAATCCAGACCAGCTGTGCCAAAGGTACCAGGCAAGAAAGAGCCAGCTCTCCCAAGTCCACTGACGAGCATGACCAAGAACTCACTAGTGGTCAACTTTCTATCAAAAGTGGTAATTATAGTGAACAAAGGAAAACCACAGATAATCCCCAAATCTCAAATCCATTCTTCCCTGGATCCTTAGTGGGGACGGGGTATCTGTAAAGATGCTCTCAAGAAAGTAGTCACAGGACACATACTTGGCTTACTCTCCCCTTCATGCCCAAAACCACCCTCTGATTCAAATGCTTTTAAACAGGATGGAGAATTTCTTTAGTGACTGAGGTTAATAAAGGGCCACTCAAACATTCTGATGTAAGATAGGTCCTGGAGAAAGTCTTGTCAAACTTCCTTATACTGTAGATGAAAAAACTGAACCCGAGGGTTAAGAACTGTCAAAAGGCATAGGGTTAAGAGGTAGGGGGAGCACAATGGTAAGGAAATGAGCCAAGGACTGCAAGAGAAGTCAGGAGATCTGAGAGAGATTGGTTTTAATGACCTTCAAAATGACCTTCAAGGAGTCCACAATCGCTTAGCAGTCCTCAGTGCCCTCATCTCTAAGACCTATTCTGCCGAACTGAAAGAGATGTTGTACAGACAGCACTGGGTAAGCATATTACACAGGTACTATCATTTCCCAAGCCAGAGCCATGCTCTGAAGTCCACGGGGGCTCCTGGCTGCCCATATCTGCCAAGGCAGATATAAGCAACTTAGATCAAATATTAATGTCTAAATTTCCAATGCAATATTCATATACCTGCAGGTGGTCTGTTTCATATAAATCTCCACTTAGCTCAAATATCAGAAGCTTTCAATAAACCAGAATGACCCATCTGTACACTTTACAAGAGATGGTCCCTATGGGAGATGATTAAAATAGCACCATTCCAGTTGCCGCAAGTATTTAAACAAACAATTTACATCATTTCCACAAAGTTTTGAGAAGGATTATTGAGGTTAATGCAATCTTTAAGGAAGCTGCAGATTTTTAAGTCTGCAATAAAGAAAACCTCACATTTAAAACTCTTAACATTGAAAAGTCACTGAAATATAAGGATCATATATTAAACTTTGTTGTTCAGTATTCTTTTAATCTAAATTTACTAAATAGTCATATTTTCATTAGCATATTCAGCAACTATTTACTGCACTCTAAGTGCCATTTCCAGTTTTAAACCCTGCCCTCATGGAGCTGGACTTTAAGCAGGGGCAGGAGTGGAAGGAGAGGTAAATATGGTTAATGCACAAAATTACTATATGCAATACACAGCAGCGTGCATCAGAAGCACCTGTGGGCTTCTTCAAATAAAAGAAGAGGCTCCATGTCCCAGGTTTTAGATTCAGCAGGTCCAGGCAAGAGCACAAGAATCTGAAGTTCTATCAAGTTCCTAAGGTGATGGTGATATTGTTGATCTAAGACCACATCTCAAAAACACTAACACAGTGTACACTGGTATATGCAATAAAGAAAAACAGATCAGGTTGTAGGGAGTACGGGGTAGAGAAGGCTACAATTTACCATAAGATGGCCATAAACGCCTCACTGATGTGACATTTGAGCTCAGTTCTAAAGAAGGTACTGAAATGACTATTCCAGATAGAGCAGCCAATGTAAAGGTCCTGAGGCAGGGGCATGCATGGCAAGGAGACCAGTTTGCCTGGAATGGAGTGAGGGAGAAGAGGAAGAGATGAGATCAACAAGATAATGTTAGGGACCAGGTCTTGTAAGGCCAGGTGGGCCACCATAATACTTTTGATTTCAATATGAGAGGGAAGGCATTTGAGAGCTTTGAGTAAAGGCATGAGACAAGCCAACTTGGTTTAACAGCATCACTCTGGCTGCCGTATAGAGAACAAAGGGGGCAAGGGCAGAAGAGGACCTCTCAGGAGACCATCGCAATAACCCAGGCAAGAGCTGATGGTGGCCCGGACCAAGAGGACAGCAGGGGAGGTGGTGAGACATGGTTAAGGAGAGGAGTTGCTAATGAACTAGACAGGATGGGTATGAGAGAAAGAGAAGGATCAGAGAATACTAATTCCTGGCCTATTCTGTGCAAGGACAGAGCTGCCATTAAAAGCAGGGAAAACCATGTGAAGGGCATTCTGTTAGGGGGCATGCGGGTTATAGAGTTTTTCTGTATTGAAATTATACCAGCTTGAGAGTTAAAAGGAAACTTGAGAACCCAAGAACCTTATTTTATAGGTGATACAAACTATGGCCAGCAAAAGACTTGGCTGGGGGCACAGATTGTCAGTAACTTGGAAAGCTAATGATCTTCTGCTACTGTGTCTTCAAGTGTATTCCATGTAATAAAGTGTTAAATTTATATTCCAGAGTATAAATACATGTGAACTCTATTCAAATTTCCTAAAAATCTCTAATGTATGGTATGATACATGTAGTAACTTATGTTACTAATCATAAACACCTTTTCCCAAATCATTTCTATGTACCATACGCATTTAAGATTTAAGATTTATCCAACCAGGCACCTGGTTGGCTTAGTCAGTTAAGCATCTGACTTCGGCTCAGGTCATGATCTTGTGGTTCCGGAGTTTGAGCCCCGCACGGGGCTACGTGCTGACAGCGGAGCCTGCTTCAGATCCTCTGTCCCCCTCTCTCTCTGCCCCTCCCCAGCTTGCGTGCTCTCTCTCCTACTCTCAAAAATAAATAAAACATATAAAAAAATTTTTAATGAAATATTGAAAAAGATTTATCCCCATGACAATCTATTACACAAGACTTAATAATGTGGCTAACCTAGTTTCCCCAGGTACATACATTTCCTTCTGCTTACAAATTTTTGAAATTAAACTTAATAGTTAACTGTTTGACATCTATTGCACCTGAACAGTAAATTTAGGACAACAGACATGAGGTCTCTCTTGCTAAGCACCACATCCGTTCAGAGAGCTATGCCTACAACACAGCAAATACGCAGTAAACATCTGCCAACCGCCACTTCAGGCGCATAAAACCCATACGGTTAATGTTCGCCTTTTCTCCAGGGAAGAACCATTTTTTGTCGTAACAAAAGCAGGTTCTGGGAAGCATAAAAATAAATGAAGAAATGATCATACGAAGAACTGAGTTGGACTGCTCTGCTCGTAGTCTAACAACTCTTGTTTTTCCCAGATCTCAGCAGCTTGTGGTAATATATAAAGTGTAATTTAATGACACTGCAGGCCCTTAAAGGCAGGAAGGGAGAAAGGAAGAGAAGGAAGGAAAGAAGGGAAGGAGGGGAATGAGGAAAGGAAGAAGGAAGACCAAGTCCCATCTGCCCCATGTCTTCCTAGATGCTCAAATCTTGTAGCTCAACCTTGTGCCCCATGCAACTACATATGCACACGGGGGAAATATTCCAGCAAGAGCAAAGCAAAGGGATTCCTCCCATTGCGTTTGCCCCATAAGACTTCCTTTCGTTGTTGCTCATGCAACTGCTAACAGCTATTAAAGGATAGGAAGCTGCTTAAAATCTCCCCAAGTATTTCCCACTGATGACAGACAGATGGACTGGAAGACCAGGTTTCCCGAATTGAATGTGTTCTTGCTTCATGCTAGGGGTTTCACCAAATGTTACCACTTGATTTGTCAAGATCCCAAAATTCAGAAAGCCACATTAATTTGCTGTCCCTATTTATTTAAACAAAAAAATGAATATATGAAAATTTTGGCATAAAATATTAAACCATAATTCACATAATTATAAACTTCCTGAAACTCAAAACATACGTTGTGGTTCACTATAAAGCACTTTGATACCCTCCAAAGATCTTAATTTGCACTTGTACTCTACATTCTGAGTATGCCAATGTTCTTAACTCGCGTGCTCTGCTTCAGTCTTCCTTAACCGTATTAATCATTGCATTTGTAGCTGGCTAACGCAGAACTTGACTTAAAGCAGGAAGCAGAAAAGCACGGGTGCATGAGATTGTAAAAATAGGCAGGGCCTTCCTGCTTCCAGGGAGCTGGGGCTTTATCCCACCAGCAACAGTTTTAATCTTTATGCAAAGGAATTATATGGTCAAATGCGCACTGTAGATTTTTCACTCTGGTGATGTGGGGGAAATCCGTGGGGTCAAGGAAATGGGAGAGCAAAATGACATGGCAGGTGAGATGGAGAGCCTACAGCAGCCTCCTCTCCCGAACCTCCTCCTTGTGATCTTCCCATGTCCTAAATAATTGAAGGGCCCCAGCCCCATTTCAATACGGAAGCAATGTGAGCTAATTCTAAAATGGAACATGTGTTAATTCCTTTAACCCTCTAGTATTTTTCCATTGTTCCGATATGGAAACTGAGGTGCACAGTGTTTAATAACTTGGTCACAGGGCTAGAAGGAGTGACGCCAGGATTCAGACCACAGCAGTCTGGTGTCAGAGCCCTGTTCTAGGCCAAGGCACCCACAAATACAATGACACTGTCATTTCCTGATTCAGATGCCTCAGGGAGCTACATACCTTTCTGATGTATTTATTTCTTTTAATGTTTAATTTTGATAGAGAAAGAGCACGAGTGGGGGGAGAGGCAAAAAGAGGGGGAGACACAGAATCCGAAGCAGGGTACAGGCTGCAAGCTGTCAGCACAGAGCCCGACACGCAGTTCAAACCCACAAACTGTGATATCATGAGCTGAGCCAAAGTCAAACACTTAACCTACCGAGCCACCCAGGCGCCCCAGACCTTTATGATATTAATCAGAGGCTGCCTCCCTTGTACACAGGGAGCCCATGTTACCTTGTATGAAGCAGCAGCCCCTCCTAACAAAAGATATACTCTCCACCCTTTTCCTCAACGCCCCCCCACCCACCAAAATGCATTTCATCAGAGCCAAAGAGCACATAAAGAAAACAAAAGAGCCTAGCAGCTATGGGAATAAACACTCCATAAAAAAAAAAAAAAAAGAAAAAGAAAAAAGTAAAACCTCCAGCTCCACACCTTCCTCTGGCTCCTTGAGAATAATACCAGAGTACTGGAAGCAAGTTAAATCTAGTTGCACATATTCCTGGCAGAAACGTTAGTCATAGTTGTTCGAGACCCAGACTGAATACAGTTCAAGATATACTCAAAGGCTGACTAAGGATATATAATCTCCCTCCCAAAAATAGTGACACTACCCAAAGTCATACCAATGTACTTTAGTGAAAAACCAAAGGCATATATAAGCTTCATTTGGATGGTCTCAGATACATTGAGAGAGATATAATGATAGATTTCTAGACTTCTGGAGTATCAGGCTGCCTCAGCTCAGTACCAATTTGTTATGAAAAACTAGGGATGAGAAATTCACATTCACACACACACACACACACACACACACGGAGTTTAAAGGCAAAAGTAAGAAAATAGCATAAGATCTACCTAATATAATCCAGTAGTATGTTTCTAGAAAGTTCTTCAGAAATCAAATGTTCTGAAATCAACATTTTAATAGTGCATTAAGAGTGGTCACTATTTAAAAGAATCCTAGGGTAAATATATTTGCAGTGACCACCCCAAAGTGATCTGTTTTGTATGAATTTCTGCTTAGAGCAGTGTCTCTCATTAATACCAGACAAACAGGCTTAGTCACTTGCCAGAGAAAGCTCTAAGCTCTTCCTGACAATATGACAGAACATCAGATTGGAAAATAAAATGCTAGGCCGTGGGAAGAGCATGACTTTCAAATAGCCACTCCTTTTGTCACATATTGTAGCCAAAACCTTCACATTTACCAGGGCATCCCATCCAAGTTTATTGTCAGGAAGTCACACAGTCAGGTTCTCTGAGCACAGAAGATATAATAAGTAAAGCATTTTCTTTTAAACTATGAGTAGGCAGTCCTCCAGTTGTAATTCATTACATCAAACCTGAAGTTTTCCAGTCTCAAAAAGAGTGTGGTGTCACTACTACGCTTAATTCGACACCAAACAACACCCAAGATGACTGCTTCTCCTATGCCCCAAAACCTTACCAGAGACCTGTGTCTCAACTTAAAGGATCAGAGAGGGGAAATGTACAGAATATGTTCCCTGGCTTCAAAATGGAATCGTTACATAGGTGCAAGAGCTAGTGATTGCTATTGGTCTCCATCCCAAACTGAGATCAGTTATACACAGATACAGGGCTGTCTTCCTGCAAATCCCACAGACATGGGGTCACAGCTCTGGAGTCAGACTCCCCAAATCTGAAACCTACTTGTGACCTGGGCAGCTTGCTTCCCATCTCTCTTAGTTTCTCGTCTGCAAAATGGGCTGTGGCGAACAAGTCACAGTGCACTCAGCACAGAGAACCTGGCCTGGCACACGGGAAGGACTCAATACACATTAGTTACCTATTTTATACCCACAGTCAATAGCAATGTATATAGTTTCCATAGAATTTGTATTTTTAGATGTAGAACCAAGTGTATTTGCCTTATTCACCACACTTGTTGGTTGTATAAAATGAGAGTTTCTCATGGTCTGAACCAGGCACCTTAATTTCCCCTTTTCTAACTAAAAGTTCTGAGAAAGGAAATATATGTATGGTAGAGGAAGGGTTTTTTTTTTAATAGAAATTGTAATGTTTTCTATTACAATAGCACAAATACTCTTTTTTTAAAATGTTTATTTATTTTTGAGAGACAGAGGCAGCGTGAGCAGGAGAAGGGCAAAGAGAAGGAGACACAGAATCTGAAGCAGACTCCAGGCTCTGAGCTGTCAGCACAGAGCCTGACGCGGGGCTCGAATTCATGAACCACGAGATCATGACCTGAGCCAAAGTCGGCCACTTAACCAACTGAGCCACCCAGGCGTCCCACAAATACTCTTTTTTAAAAACAATGCTCTTTGGGGCACCTGGGTAGCTCCATCGGTTGAGCATCGTGGGTTTGAGCCCCGTGATGGGCTCCGTGCTGTCAGCTCAGAGCCTGGAGCCTGTTTCCAATTCTGTGTGATCCTCTCTCTCTGCCTCTCCCCTGCTCATGATCTGTCTCTGTCTCCCAAAAATAAATAAATGCTAAAAAAAATTTTTAAAAATTTAAAAAATGCTCATGATAATACTCTCAAGGTGAACAATACATTCAAAGAAATCAGTGCAAACATTCCCCCCTGCTTAAATTTTATTTCAAAAAACAGGGCTTAAGGAACATAAAGATGTAAAGGGAAAGGACACAAACAGCCTGAATAAAAGCAATGTACTGTCTCCCCAAAGATAATAGGTGGCAACAACAAGAGAAAGTCTACCTCTTCCGTTGCTGAGTCTCTGCTTTCCTCTCCCATTCACCTCTCCTTCGTCACCCACCGGACAATGATGCCAGCAAAGACCTCGAAGACTCCTGGTCCCAATAACTAACTGCCTAGCTAAGAGGGTCAAACTCCTAGGAAATAGGGACAGGCAGCAGCACCTGCCTGTTCTAAGGAAATGTTACAAGGGTTTTTCTTAAAGCAATAATCTTATTTTATAGTTAAAACCAGGAAAAAAAATTAATTTAAAGTACTGTAGAAATTAAATGTTATGCTCAGGTTGGAAAATGTGGAAAAAATGAAAATATGAATTCCAGAAAGCCATAGCCCCAGAGGTGTAGGAACTGCACAATTTAAATACCTGTTTATCCACCATTACACATCCGGGAGATGGCGATTTCTCAGTTGGTCTGACACAACCATGAAGTCACACACACAAAGGGGACACCAAGGGGAGTCCAAAAAGGCTGTACACTATGCCTTCACTATGCTTGCCAGGCACTGTTTTGTTTTTTTAATTTTTTTTTTTTTACATTTATTTATTTTTGAGAGACAGAGCACCGGTCGGAGAGGGGCAGAGAGAATAGGACACAGAATCCCAGGCAGGCTCCAGGCTCCAAGCTGTCAGCACAGAGCCTGATGCGGGGCTCGAACTCACAAACTGTGAGATCATGATCCAAGCCGAAGTCAGACGCTCAACCAACTGAGACACCCAGGCGCCACTGCCAGGCACTGCTCTAAGCACTTTACGCACGGGCTCATTTAATCCTACAACTACCCAGGTGGTTTTCTGCATGTGCCCTTCTGAACCCAGCAGCCCCCACAGGGCAAGTGTGTCCAGGGTCACACTCAACACCACCACCCACAATGAGGAAAAAACCCAAGGCCCAAGAGGGAGAGGAAAAAGTCAGGAAACCTTACTTCAGGGGATCCCAAGTGAGAAAAAGAAAAGGCCAATATGCTACAGAATGCCAGGAGAAAGAGCTCAGGTCACTAATCTGACAAGAATAATAGATGAAGTGACTGGCACGGTGCCAAGAGGCAGAATAAGGCAAGGGCTGACCTGCTTTCACATTTCAAAGGCAGCTCGCTGCTATTCTGACTCTCTCGGTGAGAAATGATCGTTTCATCACCAAAGAGAGAAAATTAGTTGTACTTCCTTATCAGCTTAGAGCAAGATTAATGACAAGTTAACTTCCAAGTTCCATAATTAATAAGCATTAGCTTTTTATAACTCAGAAGAGCCCCTAAGAGATGAACCCCTTGCGAGACTAATCCGAGGTCCATGTGATCTCCGGGCAGTGCAAGGGAGACGGGCGCGAGCCTGCTGGTCCCAGGGAACAGCGGGAATGGCAGTGACATGAAGACTAGTAGGACAGCAGCTCCTGTGGTGCCTGTCGTGTGCCAGCCACTGTTAAGGTCTTTGCATGTGAGAAGGCTCATTTGATTTCACACACACACAAAAAAAAAAGACGAGGGGGGTTATACTGTATCCCTCTTTAAGGAAAGTCTTAGAGAAGATGAGTAGCTTGACCAAGGCCGCAGAGCTCGAGTGGTGACCTGGGAATTTCAACTACACCAGTTCATCCCAGACCTTGTACTCTTGAGCACCCTGGGCTGAGACAGCCAGGGGCTTTTATCCACAAATGTTTTCAGTTGTCACTTGTTTCACTGAAGTTTTGTTTTTTTTTTCCTAAATGCCCCTGGCCTGTGGGGTAGGAGCCACTCTCTAGAGTAAGGACAAGATATGTATATATGGGGCATTCACTTGGATGGCTCAAGAACAAAATTCAGTGTTAATAATAAAGGCCACCAAAGTAAGAAGGGGGGAGAGACGTGAATCAAGAATGGCCAGAAACTGATCATGGTGGGTACATGAGATTCTTCCTACTCTTTTCTACTTTAGGCTACATATGAAAATTTTTATAATAAAAGGCTTACGAAAATGACTTTGACTAATTGACAGTTAAGTCATTTCTTTTCATTGGTTTTACCAGGTCACACTCTTTCATACAGTTGAGAATTCAAAATGTTACAAAAGGTATGCACTGTACAGTCCCCCTCCCCATTATCCTTCTACTGTTTCTTTCTACAAAGATATAGAGATATTTCTCCCCATTTCCTTCACAAAAGGTGACATAGTGTATGCATCCTATTTCACCTTGTATTCATTTACGCATGTAGCCTGGCTACATGTCAGCGTCTACAGGGCTTTTCATTTTCCATTACAGCTGGTGGGTCTCCCTCCCATAACACAGATACGATATATCATATTTAACCGGGACACCTAAGTTGTTTCTAATCTACTGGAATCATAAACAGTGCTCCAATAAATAAGCTTATAATGTGTATTCCTGTCTATTGCCTCATTTTCTTAGTTTTACTATGCATTTCTCACATTTATTTAACTATTGCAACAACTGTATCAGCAGGAGCATAGATCCGGGCTTCATGGGACATGAAGCTTATACAATTTGGAAGACCCTCTTTAAGATAGACAATACAAAATTAAAAATATGAAATTAGGCATAAGTGTGTCTACTTCTTTAAAAGTAAAAATTCACACCAATTCATTGGCATCCTAAAGATTAAGGTCCTTTCTTCTGGAATAGTTTCAGACAATTTAACAAAAAATGCCTATTAGAATACCTCCTGATTGTCTAGAACGTCTCTCCAACTAAAACACTTCATCTCCACCTGGAACACTCTGCAACTCCCAGACACACACTGCAGTTACAGGGCCCTGAAGCTTAAGTTTCAATCAGTACAGGGCGCCTGGGTGGCTCAGCTGGTTAAGCATCGACTCTTGGTTTCAGCACAGGTCATGATCTTGCAGTTCGTGAGTTCAAGCACAATATTGGGCTCTGTGCTGACAGTGCAGAACCTGCTTGGGATTCTCTGTCTCTCCCTCTCTCTCTGCCCCTCCCCTGATTGTGCGATCTCAAAATAAATAAACTTAAAAATAATAGGTGCAAAGTTTATCTGTGTCTTCTTGAATGATAGGCATTATCATCACCATCTCACAGATGGGGAAACTGAGTCTCAGAGATGCAACAGCCTGCCCCACACTGCACAGTGGGTATTAAACCTGGCCTGTTTTGATTCCAAGGCCTTTGTGTTTAACTGATATACAGAGTGCCTCCACAGCGGTCTTAAGCCAACAACTAATAATATTTGACTAAATTTACCTTTTTAAAGAGAAGACTAATAAAAGCTAATGCTTTCATTATTAGTTCTTCAGGGAAGAAATATTTGATTTGAAACAAATTCTCCATTTCCCTTTTGTATTTTCAAAACCTATTTTATCTCCTTAAAAAGAAAATAAATAAAAGCCCCCATGAATATACCCAACTAAACACAGAGCCCAAGGTCAGCACTGTGCTTGTCACACAGGCCAGGCATCACCTGACAGGTTCTCTGGCACCTAGAGAGGGACAAACAATGAATCAAAGAGATGACTCAAGGCTTATCCTTTGTGTTGGGGGTGTGTTTGTTTTCTGCTGAGCTCTCCTATTTCTAATAATACCCCAGATCCTCGCATTTGTCTAGAAACTAGACTAGAACCAAGGACTGTGATCAACTCTGCTCTAATAACTTGATATATAAAGACCCTAAACCCTAAATACTAGAAGAGAGGCCTCTTCCACTCCAACTCAAAAAGCAGCAGGCCGGCTGATTCAGCATTTGGGGCAAACTTGAGCACTCTTCAACAGCAGAAGCCGCATCAGTGATTCTCACCAAGGGTGTCACTGGGACGTGTTGCTAGAAACATTCAATGCCTGCAAGCCTGAGGGCTGGGCTGAATACCCAGCGATGACAGGGACAGTTCGGTACACGTAAGGACTGTCCAGTCAAAAATGCAAAAAGCAGTGATGGCTGAGAGGACTGCGGAGACAGGCCTTAGAGGATGTGGGGGGAACAAGAGTCAATACAGACATGGAGACACTTTATCCCAGGCCTTTCCGGTTACTCTAGACACAGAAACAAAATGAGAAGTTCTGCACATGGAGGGCGCTTGTCTGGCGCACGCACACTACAGACGTGCACTGCGCCTGCGTGCCTCCTTTCATGGAGAGCCACACGGGGTCACATCGAAGGCCACAATAACCCACAGACTTTGAGAGTTCACCATGCTTTCAGCACCACTTCAGAAAGAGAAGGGTTTAAATTAATCGAAGGGTACAAGGTTCTCAACTTTCAAACTCATCAAAAACCCTCAAGAGTGCTTTTCTTGCAGTATATAAATACCACTTTTGTTCAATCTGAAAGTTAGCAAAAATGAAATTAAAAGTAAAATTGTCATGGCGCCTGGGTGGCTAAGTCGGTTTAGTGTCTGACTTCAGCTCTGGTCATGACCTAACGGTTTGTGAGTTCAAGCCCCAAATCAGGTTCTGTGCTGCCAGCTCAGAGCCTGGAGACTGCTTCAAATTCTGTGTCTCCCTCTCTCTCTCTGACCCTCCCCAGCTCACACTCTGTCTCTCTGTCTCTCTCTCTAATATAAATAAACAATAAAAAATTTTTTAAAAAAAGTAAAATTGCCTCTATCAAAAGGCTATGTTCTAAAATAACATTATTTATAGGATGATTTAACAACAACTTACCAAACAACTGGAAAACATGTTCTGCCTCAGACCCAAACATTCTATAACAAAGCAGTCCAGATACATGCTTAAGACAGATTACACACATTCATTTGTTCATTCATTCATTATTTATTTGGAATGATTCTACATTCCTTGAAACTGTAACACTTCTGTCAAAAGAATTTTTATTTTTATCAGCTTTACCTGCTATTTGTACGGAACCATCCTCACCCAGAAGAATATTACCAGCTTTCAAATCCCTATTAGAAAAAAAAAATGAAGAATGAATTATGGAATATAGACATTATATTGCATCAATTCACTCAAAAAGATTTAAAAACATATCACATCATGTAGCGTTTAACATAATTATCATTTTATAAATACATAAATGGAGGGGGTGCAACCGTGACACCTCTCCAGATTTTAAAAGTTATAGGGATAAACTGTGATTTTATAGTTTGCTCCAGGGAATGGTTAGGATTTTAGTAACAAATATTTTATGTGAAATCATTACCCAAACTTAATTAAATCATAAGTGAGTACATTCTTTATGTTACAGAGTTGGAGATTGTCCATTAACTCACCACACTATCATTTTATCAAGAATTAGAGCTGATAATTCTATGTAAAGCTGTTCTACTTCCATTTAAATTTGTCTGTGGTGCAATTCCAAATTAATCCCAGCAGCCTCTTAAACAATGGATTGGATCAGCGTCTCCCCTGGAGAGATACTGATTATAACTGCCAATTATAATATTCAATAATATATTTCTTCATTATATAGAAGTCTTAACACTTAAAAAGAAAAATAACAACTTACAAGTTTGATATCTAAGGTCGTATTTTTTTCTAATTACCGAAAGACATGGCAGATATCGTTAAATATATGGCCCACATATAGCGCGAGGTAGGGGAATTACAATTCCAGTATTAGTAACAAATGGTTATTTCCTCGCAGCCATTCCTAGGGGTCCAAGTAACACTAATCCTTTTGAAACATCTAACACTCCTAGCTGTTTGGCTATTTAAAGAATCAGCATTTTATGTCACAAAAGAAGATGAAATTAGTTCCCCTTCCTTTCCTCACACCACCATGCCAAAAATAAGGAACATATTACAACGTGTGGAACAGTTTTGCCTACATTAGAAAGTTAGAGATGCTATCCTGTTCAATTAAGCATACTTTAAGAGTAGTATTGTTAATTTTTTTTAATGAGTTCACTTGGTACTTTTTACATTCTGCTTTTATTTCAGTGAAAATGGATAAAGCAATGCTGAGGATACTAATATAGTTCATCAAAATTTATTCTCTTGGGGTGCGTGGGTGGCTCAGTCAGTTAAGCTACGATTTTGGCTCAGGTCATGATCTCACAGTTCGTGGGTTCAAGCCCCGCATTGGGACTCTGTGCTGACAGTTCAGAGCCTGGAGTCTGCTTCAGATTCTGTGTCTCCCTCCCTCCCTCTCTCTCTCTCTCTCTCTCATTCTCTCTCTCTCTCTGCCCCTCCACCACTCGTGCTCTGTCTCTCTCAAAAACAAACATTAAATTTTTTTAAATTTATTCTGTTTCTTTATTAAGTACTTATTTCACAACTATTCGGCCTAGCTCAGAAATAATAATACTGATACCTACCGGCAATATGTGTTTCCTTAATATTCTTTATAAACCAGAGCTGAATATACAAATGGCTAAATTTAAACATCTCTGCAGAAGTCATACCTGTGAATCTGACCATTTCTGTGTAGATAGTCTAAGCCTTCCAAAACCTCTTTAAGAATTGTTGCTATTATTGCCTCTTCCAGAACTCCATTCTTGTGTTCCCCTCGGTTGACAATGTACTTTATGATATCCAACATGGAACCTACGTGGACAGACAGAAGAATCGAAACGTCTGTGTAAGCACCTTCATTACATTTGTAGCTATTTAGAAAATTGAATGGAAATGTCAAAATACATTTGTTTGTTTATTTGACGTGATTACTCCCAAGGTGCACAAACACCTGCACAGCAGCACATGACCAGAAACACAAAATCCAAGTTTGCAAGAGCACTTTCAGTGTGAGAAGAATTCTGGGTCAGGAACCAAAAAATTGTTCGCAGTCACTCCAGGGTTCTCCCACACATACACTATTGGTTAAAGACTCAAAAGGGGATTCAAGATGTCTGAACTGGGGGGAAAAAAAAAAAAAAGGAGGCGGCGGCCAGGGGAACAGACTGCAGCGAACTGATGAGAGCCAGAAGCGCAGATCTCCCTGAACATCTAATACAGGTCGGAGGGGAGGGGAAAAAAAACAGTATATTGCCTCCAGACCCCTGCTTATAACCAGAAGATTCTTTCCTGTGACTCTGGGCAATCTTTATTTTCATTTACTTGATCTATAATGTACTGACTTTTATAGTGAAATAAATACACAGTACTTTGTTACCATGAACAGAGTAGTATCCTCAGCACTGTGAGTTCATGTTTCAACACATACTCATTAGTATTCCAAACCTCCCGGTCACTTTAAAAGCCCTAATTACCTTGGGGTTCAACATTTCTGAAGAGTTAACAAATGACTTACCTCAGGACCTGAATCTGGCTCTAGGATCTCTATGATTAACTGGGAGTACTGAGTTTCCCCATCGGGTATTACCACACCAGGCTAGCTGCCTGCCCCTCATTAAGAGATTTAATGTGATAAAATATTATAAAAGAAAACAAATACATATTTCCCCCTCGAAGAAACAAAACATCTATTTATTCATTGACTCTTAAATTCTTTAGTGATTTTGAAAATGATACTTCCACAACCATTCCATTTTTATATTATAAGGATATACCTGGTAAGGCATGTATGCATTTCTGGATTGCTAAAAGAAAAATGAGCAACAATCCACATCTGCCCAGGTTTCCCTGACCTGTGGAAACCTGTTTAAAACCTGTTCTTACCTAAAGACCAGGGAGACTAACTAAATTGGATTCTTTTTAAAAAGACAATGAAATTTTCTATCAAGTCCTCAGGCAAGGGGATATAGGACATTTTCAAGCTAATCAAAGGTTAACTGGGATCAAAATAAAGAGAGGAAGTAAAATCCTCAACTTGAGCAGTGTATCTGGGGCTGTCCATGGTCCTAGGTCACCAGAATCTCGAACCTGGCAACAAGAGGCTCAGTGAAGTTCGTCTTACTGACAAGCACCAGCCTCGGCAGAGCCAAGGAGCAGGGCCCACACTCAAACCCACCAGTCTGGCTCCAGCAGGCTTCCTTTTTCTTTTTTCCTTAATTTCTTTCTTTTCATGTTTAATTAAAAACCCCAAGTAGGCACTCAAGGAAACAATGACTAATAGGATTGACAAGACTGGGAACAGAACCGAACTGGGCTCTCCCAGGCTCCTCGCTGAGACCTCTGCAAGCGGACCCAAAGCAATTGCAGCATATTTGTCCTGTCAGCTCTGGGCCTCTGCTTCATCCAAGAGAGTTTCTTTACAAAAAAAATAAATAAATAAAAAATAAAAAATAAAAAAAATAAGATGCCTCCTCGATTCCGCCTTCACTGGAAACTGGAACCAGGTCTGCAGATTAAAACGGACTCTGGCTTCATCCAGCCACAGCAAAATGCCTTCCTCTGCTCTTAAACCACACTTCATGTCTGGGAAAGATATATAGGGATGATAGATGTGGAAACACTGGGTGTTACAAAGAAAATCACTGGGGCTTTCTAAGCTTAAATTTTCATGTCTGTAAAATGAAGGTGATAATTCCTGTGGCATAGCACAGGGCCTACCACCACAAATTCCAGCGCTCACAGCTACTGTGCATGTGACCTTGGGCAAGCTGCCCAACTCTCTTGAGCTTTGGTGAACTTTCTGAAGAGAAGGGACAGCGACACTTGCCATTCAAAGATGCTATCCAGATTAAATGAAGATAAGAAAATTGCCTTGAGCAGGATCTAGCCACAGAGTAAGTGTTCAATAAAGGTAATGGCTACCATTATCATTCTCTATCAACTAGTGATGTGAAAAGATTAAAAGAAAAAATATGGCAATGTGAAATTGCCTTGTAAGTTAAATTGTCAATGGCTTTTATAACTTCGGTGATCTGACGCCAGAAGGAAAGTTGCTTTGCCTTTTCAGATGCAAACACAGGATGAAAACTGTGCTACTTCTGACCAACACTGCAAGCAAATAATTTAGCATGCACAAAGTTTCTCTCCATTTCAATTGAAACAATATTTATTGGGCACCCACTGAGTGCCAGGTTCAAAAGGGAGAAGTCCATTCGACCATGCTCTCCTCCTCTAGTCCACATCTAATCTAAACCTGCACTGTCCAATATCACAGCCACTAGCCATCTGTGGTTATTTAAATATAAGCTAGTTAAAAATGAGTAGAAATTCAGTTCCTCCAGAAATTCAGTAACACCAGCCACATGTCAAGTACTCAAGAGCCACATGTACCTAGTGGAAACTGGAGAGCACAGTTACAGAACATTTCCATCATCACGGAACTTTTAATAAATGGCAATGAAGTAATTCACTATATTGCAATGTGTTAAGGACTTGAATAATATTAAAAACAGAGCTTAAAGGGAAAGGACTGGTTAACTTTTGTGTTGCAGAGAGAACGTGACCTCTTGGGACTTCGGCAGGTGGAGAAGGAAGGACAGACATCTAGGGCTGAGGAGCAGCACAGGTGAGATGTGGAGACATCAGAGTGCAGAGTATTTAGGGAGCCTCACCTACACCAAGAAGGCTGGGCAGAAGAGGACACAGGTATTCTAGAAGTTCAGCCAAATTATGAAAGCTTTTAAATATCAATGTGAAGAAACGTGGACTTTATTCTCTAGGTAAATAATAAACCAAGCAAAACTTTAAATACAAGAGTGAGGGGACAAAATGTAAAGTCGTATGCAATATTCCAGCTTGCACAAAAGGCAAAAACAAAAAAACACACAAGCAAACAACAAAACCTACTTACCTCCACTTAGTAATTTCATGACCAGCCAAAGTTCATCTTTTACCACAAAAGAGGTGTAATAGGTCACTACGTTGGGATGGCTGCACTGACTCATGGCTTGAATTTCTTTCTATAAAAAGAACAAAATATGACATAGTCTCATGGGGTAAAAATCAGGAAACAAAACACAAGACAACCACAACTGAGTACCTAGGCACCTTTCCTACTTAAAAGCATATGTGGGGGGCTGCTTAAACCATTAGTTCAAAGAAGGTGCACGAGAACTAACTCATCCTAATTATCAACTTGCTGGGAATTCAGAAAGGCCTCTTCAGGAGACCACAGAGCCCTGGGGTGCCGGGGTGACTCAGCTGGTTGAGCGTCCACTTCGGCTCAGGTCATGATCTCATGATTTGTGAGTTCGAGCCCTGCATCAGGCTCTGTGCTGACAGCTCAGAGCCTGGAGCCTGCTTCAGATCCTGTGTCTCCCTCTCTCTCTGCCTCTCCCCCATTAATGCTCTCTGTCTCTGTCTCTGTCTCTCTCTCTCAAAAATAAATAAAAACATTAAAAAAAAAAAAGGAGACCATAGAGCCCTGTGGATAAGTCACAGGACACAGAAACTTCAGGTGGGCATAACACCCAGATCACTCCCTTCTCAGCATCAGAGAGCCCCACCACACATGACTGAGTGCCTTCTACCTGTGCAGAAGGCTGCAACAGAGAAAGAAAAGGCTGAATGAGTCATTAGGGGACCTGGGTCCTCCTGCCAAGCCTCAACTCTGGCAGGTCTTAGATCCTCCCTCATCCAGAACTGTTTCTGCTTCTCAGAACTGCTGAGAAGTAAATGAGCAAATACCTATGAAGATGCTAGAATTTCCCAAACTCTATTTCATGGTAGATAGTTAATCAAGAAAAAAAGGGAGAGCAGGCTAGTGAAATAAGCTCGGGAAACATCAGATCCTACATCTCACTCTAAAAGGGTCACAGGGAATACTAATACTGTCAAAGGCTCTGAGAAGTCCTGCCGTAGATAAGCTGTCCTCGTTGAATCCATATGAACAATGCAGTTATAGAATGCTTTGTGGGTCACAGTTTAGGAAACACTACTACTATAGAGGAAAAAAAGTTTCATATAGAGACATAAAACAATAAAGTTTTGAAATCAAACAAATAGGCAATTTCAGTAAACCACATTTTCCTGCAATAGTCAAGTTCCCATTGGTTTTGGTGTGTTGTTATAAGTTATTGCCAGATAACTCCTATAAAGCTTCAGTCTCCAGTGGCAAGGGAAATAAAAGCAAAAATGAACTATTGGGGCCTCATCAAGATAAAAACTTCTGCACTGCAAAGGAAACAATCAACAAAACTAAAAGGCAACCGACAGAATGGGAAAAGATATTTGCAAATTACATATAAGATGAAGGGTTAGTAACCAAAATCTATAAAGAACTTACCAAACTCAACACCTGAAAAACAAATAATCCAGTGAAGAAATGGGCAGAAGACATGAAGAGACACTTTTCCAAAGAAGACATCCAGATAGCCAACAGGCACACGAAAAGATAGTCAATATCACTCATTATCAAGGAAATATAAATCAAAGGCACACTGAGATACCACCTCACACTAGTCAGAGTGACTAAAATTAACAACTCCAGAAACAACAGATGCTGGCGAGGATGTGGAGAAAGGGGAACCCTCTTGCACTGCTGGTGGGAATGCAAACTGGTACAGCCACTCTGGAAAACAGTGTGGAGGTTCCTCAAAAAATTAAAAATAGAATTATCCTACAACCCAACTATAGCACTACTAGGAATTTATTCAAGGGATACAGGAGTGCTGATTCATAGGGGCACATGTACCCCAATGTTTATAGCAGCACTTTCAACAATAGCCAAGTATGGAAAGAGCCTAAATGTCCATCAACTGATGAAGGGATAAAGAAGATGTGGTTTATATATACAATGGAATACTACTTGGTAATGAGAAAGAATGAAATCCTGTCATTTGCAGCAATGTGAATGGAACTGAAGGGTATTATGCTAAGTGAATTCAGTCAGTCAGAGGAAGACAGATATCATATGTTTTCACTCATATATGGAACTTGAGAAACTTAACAGAAGACCATGGGGGAGGGGAAGGGAAAAAATAGTTACAAATAGAGAGGGAGGGAGGCAAACCATAAAAGACTATTAAATACAGAGAACAAACTAAGGGTTGATACGGGGGTGGGGAGAGGGGAAAATGGGTGATGGGTATTGAGGAGGGCACTTGTTGGGATGAGCACTGGATGTTGTATGTAAACAATGATTCACGGGAATCTACCCCCAAACACCAAGAGCACACTGTACACACTGTATGTTAGCCATCTTGACAATAAATTATATTTTAAAAAAAAGAAAGAAAAAAACACTAGAAAAAAATAAAATAAAACTTCAGTCAACCCTCAATCAAGGGTATTAGGCCAGTGTAATTCCCTTCCAAGGTGCCATCCAAAAGCCACAAAAAATAATGTAAGTCATCAAAAAAACCTCATTTATGCTATTACATATTTATGATGAAAGAAAAGTGCATTTATGCAGCCTATAAATATTTTCAATAATAATGAGCATCTAGTTAACTTTGAATTAATTTTAAATGGCCTGGCCAGAATATTCCACATGGAGCTGCAATCCTTGCATATCCAGTATTACTTAATCCTCACACTGCCGAGACCCTATGTCAGAATACTTCACCAAAATACCATGACACGTACCACATACATACACCTTAATATATGTTTATATGAGTGCTTTTTACCAAGGATAAACATAGAAAAAAATCACTAATTTTTCCATTTTCATTATATAACAACACTTTCCCTTCCTCGTTTCCCTCATCCATTTAACTAATTACAGGTTTTCTAAATCTGACACTTTGCAATTCAGCTACTCCTGTCCTTTAAACAAGATCCGAAACCTGAGGTCTAGTTTCCATCTGTTTCTGGTGTTAGGTTTTGCTACCACGAGATGCTGCTGAAGGAGAAATGGAACACTGGCCAGGCCATTCCTACCTCAAGTCAGCAGCACCTGCTCGCTGCAGGGACGGACGGCCCACCTGGAAGGCGTGCAGCATGAGGTGGGGTCCAGTCCACACAGATGCCCCCCGACGCTCACAGAAATGAGAATAATGTTTCTTGAAAGTATGGGTGCTCCACATTCTCATCATTTTACATTTAATGCAAATGAATGCTTATCCAGCTTTCTAACTCCAAACTTTTAAATTATTAATCTAAATGAACAATAAACAACCAATGCCCAAATGAAAGGAAATTCTTCTGCACTGAAGCAATATTGGGCCAGACTCTGGAAAAAAATGTTTTCTTGCACTTTCCATTTAGATGGGCAGTATCACTTCCTACCCAGAGTATCAGGTCCTCCAGCACTGCGGTGAGCAAACTGTGGAGGGGGGTGGGTGCGTGCATACATGCGTGTGTGCGTGTATGTGTGCATGTGTGTGCCTGTGTGTGAAAGAGAGAGAGAGAGAAAGAGGGGAAGAGGGAGGGAGAGAGAGCTGGGGGAGAGGGAAAAAAAGGTGACAGGGGGAGATGGATAGAGGGAGGGAGGAGAAAAACTCTTTTAATTAACCTGTGAATAAAACTTACCAAGTTCTAATCCTTCAAAATTTTGGGGTTAGAGGTACCAGATGGACATTTAAAGGTCCTGACGATTTGGGGGCACCTGTGTGGCTCAGTCGGTGGAGCATCTAACTCTGCTTTTCAGCTCAGGTCATAATCCCAGGGTCCTATGCATGCTCTGCCCTGAGCATGGAACCTGCTTGGGATTTTCTCTTTCTCTCTCTCTCAGCCTTTGTCCCTCTCCTGCTCTTTTTCTCTCTCTCTAAAATAATAATAATAATAATAATAATAATAATAATAATAATAATAATAAAGGTTCTGAGAATTTAAAAGAAAAAAGGGGAGGGACATAGATACTACCCCTAATACACCCGCAGGACCAACACGAGGGGAGACGGAGGAAAAGGCAGAAAACCTCAGAGCGGACTTGCCTTCAGTCTGACCACTCATAACCTCACATCCTTCCTCGCAGCCTCACTGTCCCTCTTCACTGCTTGGCTAGGGCTCCATACTCCCACTCTTACACCATGCAATTTCCTACACATGCCATTCCGCGTAGCAGAGCCTCTAATACTTAAAGACATGGTAAAACCTGCCTTAGGGAGAAACACCAGTCACTCTGCCTCAGCGTATGACCTGTGCTATCACTGAGCCAACATGATAAGTAGTATTTCCACAAGCGGTACAGAAATACACTTAGAGAAGAACAAATGAGGTGCTCTACCTGCCCATCCAACTCTTATTTCAGTTTATATGTAAGCCTTTTGTTTAGTTGCCTTCTAGAGAGAAGCAAAATATTTTATTTATAGACTTATATTTTTTCTATGGTCTGAATGTTTGTGCCCACCCGTGAATTCGTAAGCTGATGGCATTAGGAAAGGTGGCTTCTGAGAGGTGACTGGGTCTTGAGGATGGAGCACTCCTGAATGAGGTCTGTGCCAGTGTAAAAGAGACCCCAAAGAGCTAGCTCGCCCCTTCTGCCACATGAAGCAATGAGAAGTCTGTGACCTGGAAGAAGGCTCCCACTTGACCATGCCAGCACCTTGACCTTGGACCTCCAGCATCCAGAACTGTGAGAAATAACTCACTGTTGATTATAAGCCACCAAATCTATGGAATTTTTCTTACGGCAGCCTGAATCGATTAAGACAACTGTATATGTTTTTTAATATTTTATATTTTGAAAATATTTCTTGAATCAAATGTTCTTTCCACAGAACTACTCTCTCCATTTCTTTTCAGAACAGTGATGACAGCTGCTCTTTGAATCCTTCCTTGGTAACAGTCTACCAGATAAATTATCCAAGCTTTTCCCAGTGTCCTAACTTCACCCACAGGGTAGGCAAAGCCCCTTATTCCCAAACATATTCATTTCTCTGTATTTCTGAAAGTGGCAAAAGTATGGCCCAAAGATGAATAAGTGGGTATGATTTAAAAAACAAAAAAAGAAAGAAAGAAAAAGTTTTCAGGGCGCCTGGATGGCTCAGTTGAGCTCCAATTCTTGATTTCAGCTCAGGTCATGATCCCAGGGTGGTGGGATCAGGTTCTGCATCAGGCTCTGCACCGAGCATGGAGCCTGCTTTAAGATTCTCTCTCTCCTACTGCCCCCCTACCCCACTGATGCTCACTCTCTAAAAACTAAAATAAAATAAGTTTATCCAATTCTCCCTATAAAATGGACGAGTTCTAAAACTCCATGCCCTTAACTAGGACACAATCCATAGATGCATGATTTGGAACAATGGCTCTCAAACTTGAAAGTGTACACAGAACACCTGGAGACCATGTGAAAATGCAGATTCTGATTCAGTTGGTCTGGGGTGGCGCCTGAAATTCTGCATTTCTATCAGGCTTCCAAGTAGACTGTTCAGGTCCAGAAACCAGACCCTGAGTGACAAAGTGGTGGAAAGCAAACAGAAGCACTTGGGTGGGGGGCAGGTGAAGGGAAGGAGCGCCAAGGGCCATAGTGAAGGTGATGGGGTCAGAGCCTGAGGAGGAGAGCAAGCCCAGAGGCACTACCTAGCTGAGTCTGACCTGAAGAAAGGGGTGGGAAACAAAGATAGAAATAGGGGAGACCAGTAAACAATTCAAAGGGAGAGAAAAACACGAGGTCAAGATCAGAAGAACTTACAGAACTCTGAAATCCGGCCAACACATTTGCCAAAACTATGGTCCGGGACTATAACACAGTGACTCCCTTGGAAGTCTAGTGAAACAAGACAGACATGCCATCAGGTGCCAGACCAAGCCACGGCCCAGTATTTAATCCGCCCCGGGGACCGAAGAGCTGGATCTGCTCATGCAGCTTCATCCGAAACACATCACACACGGAATTTCACAGGAGTGGGAAAACCGGCCTAAAACGGGATCGAGAGAAAAAGGCCGCCCCATCTGCCAGCACTGAAGTGGCAGCCACAGCAGCAGCCCTCTGCCGGGAGCCAGGTGGGCGGATTACAGACCTTACGGGGAACACTCGTATGTGGCTGCTGTGTCAGCCCAGCCACATTTGCCCAAGCAGGGCATGACATGGGCCTCTCACGTGGGACAGTCCAGGTTTGGTGGGGGACACAAAAAAAACACAGAATATCCTAGAAATAGGATTTCTTGGGAGGAAAAAAGAAAACTTAAAAAAAAATTTTTCTTTAAACTATCAAAAAACCAAAAACTAAAAAAAAGGAAAGAAGTGTATTTAAGTATTTATGAAGGCTTTTGTAACACTGCTCTATGGCCTTTGTTCCTTGTACCACCACCACCACCACCAAAAATGAAAAAGACAAAAGGAAGAAAGAAAGTGCTTCTCCTATAAACCATAGTGAGTACAAGCAAGAACTGTGGTTCACAGCGGTGGGAGCCACTGAGGAAGGGCTATACTCTTAAGACACGGCTGGCCTGGAAGCCTGGCTAAGCCACTGAGCAGCCTGATTACCCAGGCAGGTTTTCCCGTGTCCTTGAACCTCAGTGTCCTGTCATCAATGGAGATTACTAATGCCATCTACATAGGATTTTTGTGAAATAAGCGAAATGAGATCTACATAACTGCTTGCAGGATGCCTAGCATATAAACAAGTGGTAAAAGACAGTCTCTCAATATCTCGGTTCCTTCTTTGCGGGTGAGCAACCCCATATTAATCACTTACCTCAAGTGTCCCAAATTCCTAACTCAGCCTCAAAGGCACAGAGACAGACGCTGGCAGCAGTGCCTACCTTTCCCTACAGAAACATCAATCACAGAACGCGCTTCCTGTGTCCTGCCAGCTCTAAGAGTGTCTGTGACATGTGTATAGGTCACTGGGCCACGAATCTATAGCTTTATTCCCAACTCTACATGGTCTCCCAAACAGAGGTTTCCCTAAGTATTTCACTCTGTGTTTAATTTATATCACCCTGCCATACTTCATGTATCCTGGTACACTGCCTCAAACCCTTTTGTGATAAGGAACCTAATATATACTTATGCAAAGGGTTCAAAGCACATAGCATGGGGTGCCTGCTTGCCTCCGTGGGTAGAACGTGTGACTCCTGATATCAGGGTTGTAAGTTCAAGCCCCACACTGGGTGCAGATGTTACTTAAAAAATAAAATCTTTTGGGGGCGCCTGGTGGCTCAGTCCATTAAGCGTCCAACTTTGGCTTAGGTCATGATCTCTCAGTCTGTGAGTTCAAGCCCCACGTCAGGCTCTGTGCTGACAGCGCAGAGCATGGAGCCTCCTTCGGATTCTGTGTCTCCCTTTCTCTCTGCCCCTCCCTCCCTCTCTCTCTCTCTCAAAAAAATAAAAAAAATTTTAAATAAAAAAATAAAATAAAATCTTTTAAAAATAAAAATAAAAAACCACAGAGCATAGAAAAGAGTTCGAAGATGTAAAAATTAGGAAAAGTTAAAGCCTAGTGTCTTTTGTCCCTAAAACCAGGAGAGTCACAAAGCACTGAAAGAACTTTCATTACAGAAAAGGAACAGTTTAAATGGATTCTGAATTCAAAATATTAAACTACACTTAACCAAATTAGCATATTTTCACAGCTTCTGTAAATCCTAAATAAATTCTTCTTCATCTGATATTGGTGGCAAAATATCCCACTCAGTCTTAGTTAGGAATCAAATCTCTCAGCCTCCAACATCATGTGCAGTTAAATCTGAGAAGATGCTATTTCTAATCTTATTCTAGAGCAGTGGTTTTCAACCGTGGTTGCATACTGAAATCACCTGGGGAACTTTAAAAATTACCAGGGCCTGGAGCCTAGACCCAGGGATGCTGATGCAAATTGGTTTAGGATAAGAGGCTGGGAATGAAATTTTTCAAAAGCTCCTAGGTGATTCTAATGTTCGGTCAAGGTTAAGAACCACTGTTTTCAAGCTAAGCACTAAGATGCATCATTCCTTCAATGAAATACTGAGAGAAACATCTACCTCTCAGGCACATTTCCACACGGCAACTTTCAATCCTTTAAAAAGGGAAAAATATGTATTATTTACAAATACTATCTAATGAAACCTATATTTCCAAATGCAAGAGATGACCAGATACATCTTTAAAATGTATGCAACATCCTGCAGGCATGTTAAGAATTCCTTAAATGATGAGGATAATAATCATGTTAAATAACACTTTTCAGAAAGTCATGCTCCAGGTCGCAATTCCTATCAGCATCGTCGTGAAGGGTAACCTAATCGCCATTCATAAATAGCCTGATACTGTAAGTGGCAGAATTTAAACAAAGACAAAAACAAAACCCATAAACTTCAATAATCTCAGATGTAAGCCAAGAAATGAAAGAAAAAAACTGACAAAGTTGTTTTAAGAGCAATGTATTTTTCTCTTTGGACTGTCATTTTCAATTAGTAAATGTCAGCATGAGGTCTTTCAACTGTAAAACAATTATATATTATATGTGCAGCAAACTCTTACCTCTTTTCAAAAAAGAGTATCAATAGGGAAAAACCTACTTAAGAAAAAGTCAAATATTTCATCTTGTACCCCTTACAAATGAAATCAACCAATGTTCCTTGCCATTTAGTTTTGTAGCTATTTTTATAGGACTTGGTATCTGTGTTTATCCAAGTGCAGTCCATTGAAGACAGGATTCGAAATGGGAAAAGTCTAGATAAGACAGGGAAATATTTTTAAGAAATCAGGAGAAGGAGGGGCCTGGGTGGCTCAGTTAGTTGAGCATCCGACTCTTGGTTTTGGCTCAGGTCATGGTCTTGCAGTTTCGTGGGTTCAAACCCACATTAGGCTCTATGCTGGCAGTGCAGAGCCTGTTTGGGATTCTCTCTCTCCCCCTCTCTCTGCCCTATCCCACTCGAGCTGTCTCTGTCTCTCTCAAAATAAATAAATAACTTTAAAAAAAAAAGAAAAATTAGGAGAAGGGGAGCATAAATTCCATGACAGCCTTATTCAGTGATTGCAGAGAAGTATTTACAACTAGAGGAAGCAATTTTGAAAAGTAGAGTGTCATGGGAGTTGGAAAGTGGGTAAATCCCTTGAAATCAGCAGGGAAATCACAAAGGGTAAACATCTACTTGCTGGCCAAAGAGAACGCACATTCCAGGACCTCCTGGCTTAGTGATGATGTCACAAAGTTGGACACTCTGCAAAAACTGTCCAAACAGAATGGAAGAATTTTGCTCGGAAACGTAGGAAGCCGCTGGTAGAGCTGACTTCTTCAAAAGAAAGGGGGAAAGGAAGGGAAGAATCAAAGTGTGATGCTGAAATACTGTCAGAAAACCCAATGGGGAGGAGTCAGTTTCTCCCACCATTGGCTGAGAAGTTCTTCAGCAAACAGTAAGAAGGACGCCCTATGACCTGGAAGCCCTTAAGTTGGCCCTCATGGAATCTGAATCAGACTCAGCTTTCAATAAAAGCTGTTTGATCATTTAATTGACTACGATTGGGACTCCTGGAAAAAGTCAAGTCAAAGACTTTATTAAAAACAGAAACAGGAAGAATTTTTGTCCGCCAATTTATGCTGTTGGAAACCTCCAGGCCAACTTTTAGCACAGCTGCTCTATTTGGCTTCATCAACAAACAATGAGAAAGTGAGGTTAAATGTATCTTTTTCTTTTTTTGTGGTGCCCCCCCACCCCCGCTGGGGGCCAGTCTGCAGCCTGGGGTTCTGCCAGGGAACAGCCCTCCTGCAGAAACGGCCAGAGCCCTGCCCAACACACTCAGACCTTCTCCCTGAGTGTTCCACAGTCCTTCTGTCTCCACAGCAGCTCATTAATTGTGTAAATAACCAAACCAAAATCAAGAAGATAACAGAGGAAAGAACAAAATCATCTGTCTCAACCCAAGCCAACATTTTCCAGAAGTCTATGTGGGTGGCAAAAGGGAGGTATAAAAAATAAACAAGATGTAACTAAAGTTGTATTCAATCTAGGCGTGTTTTCCCCATTTTCTCCTATTCTGAAAATGAGTATGCACTGGGTCTCTCTGTTACTAAGCACATGTGAGTCCAGAAACATGTGTCCTTCCAATATTCATTTCTGCTTACTCTTTGGGAAAAAATGAGATGTTACGCATTTTAGCAAACCATATTTTTTTTTATTTTTTTCAATGTTTATTGAGAGAGAGAGACAGAGCATGAGCAGGGGAGGGGCAGAGAGAGAGGGACACAGAGAATCTGAAACAGGTTCGAGGCTCTGAGCTGTCAGCACAGAGCCCCATGTGGGGCTCAAACCCACAAACCGTGAGATGATGACCTGAGCCGAAGTCACTCAACCGACAGAGCTACCCCAGGTGCCCCAGCAAGCCATTTCTAATACATGTATAAAAACACTTAAAAGTAAATTCAACTAGTATGTTTATTATCTGAATCAACTATAACATTTAAATTTGACGTTTCAAAATGAAAACTGTTTTCTCCAGCCAACTCACACTATTTTCTCCAACAAATCACAAATCACATGCCAGCTAATGTAACTTCAGAGCTGTAAAAATAAATTAGTTTTGCATATATAATAGTTATTCTCTAATTTCTTAAAAATGCATGTCTTCAAAATATCAAAAAATCTCCCATTCCTAACCCTGCCCTCAGCTGGACTATACTTGGGGAAAAACAAACATCAAAGTGTATGAAAATAATTACAAAACTAAGTGTCAAGGGTCAAACAGCAATACAAAATTTAACATTTGAGACCTGAAATGCTCAAAATAGTACACTCAGTAAAGTAGGCTTGTATTTTAATGCTATATCCTTGGTATAAAGATTCTACAAGAAATAGCCAAATGCAATGTGTTACCACATATGGTGAAGAATGAGCTGGATATGAATAATTAATCTACTAATTAAAAAATTCTTTTGTTCAAAAAGCACAGGAAAATACTTTCATTTATATAATAAGGAAAACACACAGTATAGCTTCCAGCTTTTTAAGCTGATATCCTCAAACCAGTATAATTTTTCTCTACAGTAAGGCTTACAAAAGTATCAATACAATTACAGACATTAGGTAAAACTACACACACACCCACAAAATTTTTTTTTAATTTTTTAAACCTTGGGGCGCCTGAGTGGCTCAGTTGGTTATGCTTCCGACTTCGGCTCAGGTCATGATCTCATGGCTCTTCAGTTCGAGCCCCATGTCGGGCTCTAATATGCTGACAGCTCAGAGCCTGGAGCCTGCTTCAGATTCTGTCTCCCCTTCTCTCTCTGCCCCTCCCCCACTCATGATCAATTGATCTCTCTCTCAAAAATAAACATTAAAAAAATTTAATTTTTAAACCTCAATTAAAAGGGGGGGAAACCCATTCTAGCAAAAACTGCTCAGAGGTCCACAAATATTGTAACTTCACTTTAAAAGTATGAAGAAACCTATGTCAGATTAACAACTATTAGGGGATAATTAAACCATTCTCTCAAATGACCATTAAGCAAAATAAACACCTAAAGCTTTATTCTCCAAAATAACCTACAAATCATGGCTAATTCGTTCCTCTAAAGATAAGTATGGAAAGTAGAGAGAAAGGGAGAGATGAGTAGAGAAGGAACAGCAGATCAAGAGAAGTAAGAAATAATAAAATAACATTACAGTAGAAAAGCAAAATGAGGGCAGTGGCTTTGTTCTGAGGAAAGTAAGCTCTTGATTATCTGTGAATCCTGTCAGTGAAACACAGCAAAATATCCTTATAAACATGATATAGGAAGAGAAGGGTAAATGCCAGATTTTTTCCAGTTGAAGCCTGAAAAGCTCTTTCACTATATACATAGGAGACACAGATGGCACCCCGTACTCAAATCGATACACTTACAGTAGAATGTTAGTTACCCTACAATACTGGAGTGACTTGACTCTATCCTGAATTATAAGCATAATTTGCTAGTAATCAGTGTTTTTGTGCAAGTGATTTTTAAAAGTAACTTCATTAAAAGAATTGATTTTTAAATACCCAGAACTATAGACTCTGGTGATAAAAATAAGTGTTGCCATCAAGTAGAATTCCTCACTGAACAAATGAGACTGAGAGCCAGAGATACAATTGATTCATCTCAAGTCCACAATCCACGTGAAGAACATGGGCCCTCTGACCCAGGAAGCAGTTCTCCCTCTATCGCCAAGTTTCGGCAATTGTGTAGCCATTGTTTTTTGAAACAATTTTGCTCACATTTGTCACCCATCATATCCTAAAATATTTTAATGATGATTACATATTAGTCATAATGGAATCACTTAACTGGACTTTTTTTTTCCTTGAAGAAACAAGCACTTTGCCTGGCCCCAGGGCCATGGTTTCTCTTACACACATAGCATTCCTGCTCCTAAGAATTAAACTGTATGTTTTGATGGCATTGATGTATATGAAGGAATGAGAAAATGCTACTGAGTTTTCTGTGACTAGGTTCCAAAGACAAGACTAAAAATATGAGAGCTCTAGTCTGGAGAAAAAACATTGAGAAGGATATGGCTAAAGTCTAAAAATCATGAAGTCAAGTAAGGTGATGAATCAAAATGTTCATCAATCCCTCAGTAAAAATAAAGACGAGTTCCCTGGAGATTGGAAAAAGTGGGTTTTAAGATGAATAAAAGGAAGGACGACTATGTCACATTTATGGAACTGTCACCTCGTGACAGAGACCAAAAGATGAGTTCAGAAAAAGCAGGTTAATTCTTGACTCGTGATATGGATTTTAAGGGAAGTAAGTGGGCCCTCGAGCAGCATCCCTAACCTTTGAGGCTGACCACAAACCAGAGAACTAGGGTCTTTCAGGAAACCTCAAGGCCATCTGCACATAGAATATACTAATCGGCATGACAGTGGGTCAGACCCATTTAGGAACCCTTAAATTCCTACTGAAAAGCAAGGAATGCACACTAGAGAATCTGTCTATACTCTGTTAAACCACGTCTAGATGGAAAAAGTGTTGAAAGATATCACTAGCTCAAAAAGCTCACCAACCCAATATAATTTATCACTCCCCAGACTCCTCCCAAAATAGGAATCATCTTTGTTTTCCCATCGCCTGGCTCAGTGTCTAGCATCTAGTAGGGTTTAATAATCACACAGTCAACAAGTTCTGCTCTAAAACTATAAATACCTCCCAGAGTGTTAAGCCTACTATATAGTCATTTACACCACTACAGGATTAAAAACTGTGGGATTAGCAAATCTCAGAAATTACCAAAGCCTCTAGGTTGGAATGGTCAGAAATATAGAACATACCAGTAACATCCCCTGCCTCCTGGAAAATTAACCGCCAAATCATCCTACCTAAAGAGATTAGGATATAGTTACATGCCAAACTCTAAAACATATATGAAAACTTAAAAGAATGCATAGAAAAAGAATTAGAGTAACTAAGTGCTTTTTGTATAATGCCAAGAAAAACATTTGTTCTAGGGTTTTCTAACCTAATTGCTGTTAAGGTAAGCATATGCCTTTGTTCTCGGTTATGTACACCCAAAATCCATCCTTCTAATGGGCCTAAGCACAATGTAAAAACTCGTTAAATATTTACCAAATATGAGATCTGGAATCAAATTATTGTTGAGGAAAATTACAGTACTTATTTCAACAGTATAAATTTTATTTAAATTACCAATTATTTAGCACCAATGATTTTATCTAATGTATTTTTTTTTCTTCCCTTCATTCTCAGAGAAGCTGGCTTTAGATATCATGACCACCTGGGATGTCTGGGTGGCTCCGGCAGTTAAGCGTCCAACTCTTGATTTCAGCTCAGGTCGTGATCTCACAGTTCATGAGTTCAAGCCCCACATCGGGCTCTGTGCTGATAGCATGGAGCCTGCTTGGGATTCTCTCTCTCCCCGTCCCTCTCTGCCTCCTTGTGCACGTGCATGTCCACACGTGCACTATCTCTCTCAAAATAAATACACTTAAAAAAAAAGAAAAAGAAAATACTAAAACAAAGAAAAAGAACATATTAAGAAAGAAAGAAAGAAAGAAAGAAAGAAAGAAAGAAAGAAAGAAAGAAAAGATCATGACCATTTGAACCCTTTGTCAGCCAAACCTGACATAAACTCCACATGACAAGAGAATTTGACAGCCTGTCCATCTACCCTGTGAGTGTAAACCCCCCTTTCCTATGGGAGTTGGGGCAAAGGGGCAGGGACAGGGCAGAGGTAGGAAGTGGGAGGCAACAGAGTTTCAGCAGGGGAGGCAGATATTCTAACTGCCAGCAAACAGTCGATAACTGTGACTTCTATGACATAACACTCACAAGATAAGGATTCCAGTGGCCATTGTTTCTTACGAGAACAATAGCTTCCAGTTAACACACGGCAGTTTGTGAAATGATGCAGAGCACTGACCTGTACATAATGTGCACACACACACATACACACACGGAATTAAAGGATTATTAGGATACCGGATGTCCAAACACTGCCAAAATGTGAACCCACAGAGATAATAAAAGTACGAGCAACAGCAGTATTAGAAAACGAAAAGATTACAACTTCATGCCACACAATCTCATGTGCCAATAGCTGGGCCACAAAAGCCTGGCAACATTAGGCAGTCCATACTGTAAATTCCATTCCTTTTTGTCTGCAAAGGACAAACGTCCTAAAGAACCATAGCCATCCCCCCCATCTCTAGAAATATCAAGACATCAAAAGGTCAAGGTTAAGGAAAGATCAACACAAGAAATCAATACACCTTTTAAATGAAAAGTGGATAATTATACACATATACTATACTTTCTTAATACAACATGGGCACTAAGGTGGGGGGGAAGAATGAGATAAATAAACTGCTAATAAGCAAACTCAAAACTCCTAAAACCTTAGATTAATGGAGCCAAACACAAAGCCAAAAAAAGCCCCAGTCCTTACATGTGCAGCACTGCGTAAATTACAAGTACTATCTCCAAATGCCACTGTTACTGGTCCTGGTCCCAGGGAAACAGGAAAGGGCGTGGACTGACCATCCTCCCCTCCATCCCCACCCCCCACCTTACTGCCTCCACTAGGACCTTCCTGTAACTCCCATTGCCAGCAGCAGTCTGCTGATGAGAAGCCAGCAGAGGGAGAACGTGGAGACTTGAGGCAAATTGGGGCTTGGTAGACATCAGGGACCTCTGCGTCCGCCTAGAAGGCTGGTTCCAGAACTGTTAGACACAAGTGCTCACAGGCTCATACAGACCCTGTGTAAATATTCTGCTGGTGCCAACAGGATGCCATGGGACCTCGGACAGAGCACCACAATCAAATACAATCATTACAGGCAAATTCGTGAGTGGTATCTCCAGACAGGGTATACTGAAATGTACTCTCCAACTTTTTTTTTTTTTTTATTAGTTGTACTCAGCATAGCCTCAGAATCTGAGGACTCCTAAAGGGATCTCAGAGATTTTCCAACCCAACTCTCATTCTAAATAGTACAGTGCAGTTAGATGACCTGACCAAAGGTAGAAAATAAGCTGGAGGCGGAAGGAGGACCTGACTCTACCCACAGTTTGTTTAGTGCTTTTTCCACTTGGGGAAAGTGACCTTCAAAACTGGCTGGGTGACGAAGGCATAATTTTATTGGTCTCTGTGATCACAAGCAACAGAAGGATGCAGCAATAATTTCAGTAAGAGCAAAGCACAGCTGAAGCCTTGAAGAAGGTAAAAAGCCTTAAACACATGCACATTTTGTGGATTTGAGCGTTTTCTTTCTTTCCTTCTTTTTTTTGAAGTTAGCATTAAATCGTAGAAGCCCTTCCTTTAATCTGAGTTAGCTGGCAATCTGTCATTTCAATCCCAGTGAAATCTATGCCTCGTGTAGCCTAATTTAAAATGTGAGGCCAAATAGATCTGGAAAAGTACAGTTTTATCCTTGTACTTAATTTATACTATAGTGTGCTGTAATTAAGCCTGAAATAAAAGCTATATTCTGAGTAAAGACAAAAAGCTCTTGTTAATGACATTCCTTTCCCAATGTAGAATACAACAAAAGGCTTCTTCATTTGGAGCCAAATGTCATTATACTTTGTAGCTTGTGTGGAGCTATTGGACTAATATTTGTCCTGGGATTAGGGTTGGGATAACCAATCAGTTAACTCCTCCACTGCAGTTTCCTATTAACTTCAAATAAATGGCCAAAAGGAAAAAAAAGAAAATTGGCAGGCAGAAGGACAACTATATTTATGAGATTAAACTCTCAAACCCTTCACAGTTTGCCGGGCAACTAATAACCATTCGCCAAGCTGTTCATTTAATAATGAGTCAGTTAAGCCAAGAGCAAATGTTCCTGCAACCAACCAATGCTCCTATAGTCACACCCACACTAAAAAGCTCCAGTCATTTACGTACGTACTTCATTTAGAGGAAGAAATACAAGTTGCCACGTACGAGAGACAAACTGCTTGTTAGCCAAACGCAAGCCACCCTGCAGTATTCTGAATCTGAAATGTATCGTTCATTTTGTCATTTCTGAAAGACAAAATGACAGACAAACTGGGGAGTAATTCCTGTTTGTGTCATGATTCTAGACAGAGGGCCAGAAGCTCTCTGCCCAGCTCGGCCCTTACAGTATCACATGGCCTTAGGTCAGCTAACTGCGTCTGCTCCCTGCTTTTCCAAAACAGAGTGTCAGCACTGAGACCATCCCCACCCTGGAATTATGAGGACTGAACAAAATCCTGCTTGTCAAAGCAAAGTAGGTCGTACACTATACAACGTAATCATCAGGTACGATGTAATTAAGCAGGGGAGGAAAATCGGTGTGGGCTGCTTTCCAAGAAACATGTGTGTCCGAACAGGAGCAAACACCAAGCTGCCTTTGCTCGCCCTTCTCCTGTCCCCGGCCCATCTCCACATACCCGGATGTGAAGAGGAGTAACCGGAAGGGATCCTTCGCTTTTACTTACTAATAGTTCATCCATACTGGTCTGGCATTTTTCCAAGTTGATCCGCTTTATTGCTACACGTTCTTGCCTGGGCTTGCAAAGGGCAGCCTGGACCACAGCAGTAGCTCCACTGCCTGAAACGAAATAAAAACAACATCAGCTATCAAGGGGCATGCTGTCTGGGTAATATTCGTAACCTCCTCCACAAATAAAGTACCTATTTTTTTAAAAAGTCTTCTCCTCAAGGTATTCAGAACATTACCTTTTGATATCTTTGTAAAGAGTTTCTGAATCTGACAATAATTCTCTGGGGGAGAAAAAGAAAAAAGTGTACTGTTCTACAGGCAACAAAAACAGAATCTATACTACAAAAGCTACAATCCAGGAGGGTGACCCACATCAAAAAAGCCCACTGCCATATGGCAGGTTCACTCACTGCTGCCCAGAACAAAAGCTGACAAAGTGACGGGTCTGAGGTCGCAGGGACAAGAGACAGGAGCGTCTGAGCACAAGACTGCGTGGAGGCCATTACTATCCTTGGCTTCCGGCATTCTCTAACTTCAGTGCCCTTAAAATATCTCGAGCTCTTCTGCCACTTCAGCCCAAACCAAACCTCTCCAGCCCGAGCTACTTCAGGGTTTCCACGAGATGCTGTGAGAACTTATCTGCTCTGAGTGCTCTTTGAGCTTCTTTCTTCTGTGCTTGCTCTACAATTAGAAGAACAGGAATCAACCCAAGTATTCTCGTGTTGAAAGCACGACTTTCAAGGATGCCAACCGAGTGATGCAAATGTGTAATTACAAAAGTTCTCGGCATTCATATGAATTTCCTATTTCTAAGGTTTTATGATCATTAGCTAATGCACTCAAACTCCTAGGAGACGGAGTCATGCCATTATCCATATTTTATAAGAGCAAAATGTAGATGTGTAGTGATTTGTGGCAGAGCACAAAGAGCTCCTAATCCGATTTATATTCCACAGGGGCAAAAAGACCTCTGGGTCAAGGGATCTCACTTCTGCAGAGAATACCAAAAACCTCCTTCTGATCATATAAATCCTCTACCCCTGAAAGACTGCCAAGGAGGGAAACAGCCTGCACTCAGGACTGTGTAAAAGACGGTCAAATTTGACCATCTACCTTTCTCCTTAAAGCTTTTCTTCCAGGACTACTTCTTGAATGATTCATCAAATATTAGATAGGGGTGGGAGCAGCTTTGGGCAATACAGAAGGGAGATCAGTATTAGCTTTCCTTACAGATGTGATAGGCAGGCATGACATTTCTAGTGCAAACCAATGCTTTCCCACGCCAAGGAAGTGCCCAAGTGGGTGTCTTCAGAGCTGAAATGCTTCCCTTTCTTTCCTCCTGTGGTCTCAACATCAGCCCTGGCCCCCTGACCTGGTATCCCAAGCAGATCACCCTATGATCCAAAACTTCAAGACTCCCATTCCAGAAAGTCCAGCCTGTGTTCACCAGGGAAGAAAATCCCCATACACTAACCAATTGCTCTCTACTCATGCAATTCTCATTACAAGCCTGTTCATTTTTTATTCCTTGCCTCATTTTATATGTGAGAACACTGAGACTTGGAAAGTTTGCCCACACAGCCAAGTGCCTGGGCCGGGGTCTGAGTCAGGTCTGCCAGACTCCAGGCTCCATGCTCTTCCTGCTTCCCATAGGCCAGAGCCCACGCTTCCCTTCCTCGCTTGGCCTGGCATTATAGGACCAGAAAAAAAAAAAAAAAAGGTCTCTATGCTTGAACAAAAGAGAAACCACCTAGAGGGAAGATTCAAGTGAGCCTTACTCTCTAGTTCAAGGACAGAGTGCTGTTGTCACAGGTTGTTAAAAGGGCCTCCCTGTCCCTAATCTCACTGCCTGCTCCATCAGCTTCTATTCCAAGTCCTACCACGTCAGCCTCGGCCCTGCAGATCGCAGCATGCTGGGTTCAATCCAGAATGCTCTAGATATCAGAGCCAAATACTACAAAGAGCCCTACTGATAGCGAAGTGTACTTTCCAGTCAAGGTCTCCAGAACAAGAGACCATCACTAGCGGAGCCACAGAGAAAGTGATAAGTAGCTGGTTAGCCCTGGGCCTGGTATCCAGCAGAGAAATCAACACATGTGTTCAACGAGCTGCTGATGGGAAGCCATTCTCAGCTCTACCTGTTGTAAAGCTCTCCCCAAACCCCCCCCCCATCCTTAATCCACATATCCACATCCCAGAACATTTTCAAAGCAGTGGAACTGAAAAACAGGAAAGATGAAAACAAATTCCCAGAAACGATAACACAAGTGCCTGTAAAATGGGGCTGCCTCCCATAGTCTTTTAAGTCCTTGACTATAAAAAAGTCTCCTGCCTTCCATGGACATATGCAAGCACATGGACAAAAATAAGAATTCTGAAAAGAGAGGCAGTGGTAGGGAAAGTCTTTTATCAGAGCTGAGCAACCTCAGAGTTGTTAGTACTTAACAACTGTGAGTGACTGAAGAACAACTGGCGCCATCTCACCTCCAGAAAGAATACAGCTGAGATGACTGTCAGAACATGAACGCTGGTAACCACTCACTGGGCAATTTAGGAGACACTGCTTTGACTCCAAAGATTGCCTTCAACCACAGGAGAGATCAAGAGCAATGATAGAGGGGCAGGAAGCCTTAAGGACCATCAAGTCTAGTCTCTGGCATTATGGATGAGAAAGGGAAGGAAGGAGCACTCTCACCAGAAAGCACCCTGATCCGGATTCCCGTTGTTCGAGGCACCCAGGCCACAGTGTTTTCTGACAGGACATCAAGCTGATTAATACAAAAAATCCCTTCACTGTCCATTCTAAGTCACTGCCCCACTATCAACTGTGGTAAATAATGCCCTACAAGGGGCACCTGGTTGGCTCAGTCGGTTAAGTGTCCGACTTCGGCTTGGGTCATGATCTCATGGTTCATAGGTTCGAGCCCCGTGTCGGGCTCTGTGCTGACAGCTCAGAGCCTGGAGCCTGCTTCAGATTCTGTGTCTCCCTCTCTCTCTGACCCTCCCCCATTCACACTCTGTCTCAAAAATAAATAAATACTAAATAAATAAATAAATAAAGCCCTACAAATTAGAAGTTCTCAACAGCTGCCTCATTGAGTCAAGAGCTAACTAAGGCAACATTCAACTGAAGGGCCTCTGGTAGGCCACAGTAGCTCCCAAATCTTAGGTTAGCAAGACCCTAGAAAAGAAGGCTCGGCATTCTACCCAACCCTGGTACCAATTTCCTCTGTGACTTTGGGCCTAATTTCTCTCTAAATCTCAGTTTCCTTGATGGGCATAATAAAATCTACCTGTGAGGCCTAATAACATCCCTGGGAACATCAACTCAATAAATGTTAGGCTTTCTTTGGAATGCATTTCTGTGCCTGCAATGTAAAGGAGGTAGGCTGTATCAACAGTTCTGCACTACACCCCGGGGCCAAAGAGAAGACAAAGTAGTTCTGGGCCAGCACTAACTACCATTCTGCTTACCAGGAAGATTCAGTTGGTTTAAAGAGGGCAAGAGGAGGGCTAAGTGATTTCTAAGGTCTGAGACAACATAATGAGTCTAAAATAGAAGAATCCAGAGAATTATGAAATACCTATGAATATTCTATAGCTACACTTATTATTGATAATGTACTTTGATATATAAGCTAAAAGTTATTTTTAAAAGTCTCTATCTGGATTGCATGAATTCATAACCTAGTCCTGCCACATCCTAATTGCTAATCCTTGGGGGAACCTGAGTGGCTCAGTCAGTTGAGCATCTGACGCTGGCTCAGCTCATGATCTCATGGCTCGGTTTGTCTGTTCGAGCCCTGCACTGCACTCTGCTTTCAGCATGGAGCCTGCTTTGGATCCTCCCCACCCTCCCCCACTTGCTCTCACTTGCTCGCTCTCAAAAATAAAATAAAAACATTTTAAAAAATGAAAAATAAAAATGAAAAATAAATAAATGCTTATCCTTGGATGATTTACTTAACTTCTCCATGCCTCAATTTCGTCATTTATATGATGAGATAATAGCACGGGCTCAGAGGGTAGCTGTGAGGATCAAATGAGTTAATACATGGAAAGCCCGTAGAACTGTCCCTAGCACATAAGAAGCACTAATTAAATCTTAAGTTAGTATTACTATTCAGGGAAATCCCTCCAAGTCAACTGGCATCCTGCCAATTTGCTGTTTTAATGGTAATATTTCATGATGTTGATGTACCATAATTTATTCAGCCTTTCTTCTACTGATCAGTCTTCTCTTTATTTCCAATTTTCCGTCCAATATGAATAATGTAACAACAAAGATCCGGTACTTTAAAAGATATGTATTAGTCTTTATTTTTTTATTAAAAAAATGTTTTTAATATTTATTTATTTTTGAGAGAGAAAGAGCGTGAACATGGGAGGGACAGAAAAAGAGGGAGACACAGAATCTGAGGCAGGCTTCAGGCTCTGAGTGGTCAGCACAGAGCCCGACGTGGGGCTTGAACCCACAAACCATGAGATCACGACCCAAGCCAAAGTCTGATGCTTAACCGAGCCACCCAGGTGTCCCCAAAATATATGTTTCAGTCTTTATGTTAAAGAATTATAGGTCATGGAGGAGGGCACTTGTGGGGAAGAGCAATGGGTGTTATATGGAAACCAACTTGACAATAAACTATAAATAAAATAAATAAATAAAAATAAAGAATTATATATGTTAGGCTATTATATATTTCTTTATGTCAAAGTTAGGATGTGGCCCAACTGTTCAGTAACTTCTCCTCATAAATGTCAGGATTTTAAAAACAAAACAAAATAGATATTATATTATCCTATAATGTGAACGGTGGCCAGCGGAAGTTGTCACCACATCCTACTTAAAATGAAGAGCACCAAGCCAAAACTTTTAACAAGAGTTTGTCCATCTCTTAGCACATCAAAGGACTCTTTAATTCTGCTTCCCGGTCCCTCCTCAGTGCATAGTGTCCAGAGCTGTATCAGGCTTTCTTTTTGGATGTTGGAGGTAGATAATAAACCAAACAAATGGCTTTGGTCCAGCTGATGACTCCTTCCAATTCTCTGATTACCCAACTTACTCTATGTGTTCTATTTATATCATGTGTCCAACCTCAAAGCCCATGAGGCTGGTCAAGGTCACACGAGAGCCAGAAGCTGGCCAGTGTGTGAATGGACACACACGTGAGTTCTGCAGGCACACAGCTGCCACTGTGCCTCCACTAAGGTCACCATGCAAGCTCGCTGACCTACCATGCCAAGGTTCTAATTTTTGCAGAGAAGCTGAAAACTCAGAATTTTGCTTGAGACCTCCTAATATGATAAGATTAGCAATTAACGTTTTTTGATATGAAAGCATCATGAGTCGCATAAAATCTTGCTGCATTCTGTATTTTGCCTCCCTGTGTTACTACTATTTGGCTTCAAAGGTGCACCCTTCCTTACCTGATGGTCCAATTTTTAAATTATTAGCTTATACATATGAAGTTGTCATTCTTCTAGATCAAAAATGATCACATTTGATTCAACATAACATATGCACATACTCAGGACACAGGCCCAAACTGATATACATGACCCCATGTCACCATCCACCTTGTCTTACTACTTCCCACAAAGAGAAAACTCTCAGGGCTATTTGCCTGTCATTTGGTGTATCCTATGTGAAAGGATCAGCACAATAAGCTCTCAAGTCAAACACACAGAACAGAAACGATGAGACAGGTGTTATGTGTAATCCACTATATGGATTCCTTAACAAAACAAGTCACTACCGCTAAGGGTATAAAGGTTACACACACTGTGTGTACACCAGGCAGCACACAGCAAGGCCACATTACTCAAGGAAACTACAAGCGGGACCTGATTTGTGTTACAACCAAACTGGCTGAGGTACGTATTTCTGCCTCCCTCATAAGAACCAGTGGTGGACCCACCTTCTGGGCTTGCTAGGGCAGATTCAGAGCTCACGCAGATGGAAGGACAGAAAGAAGAGGGGGGAGGACGAATGGACAGGCAGGCAACTGGGGAGAGGTGGAGCAATGGCCACTGATGTGGACAAACTCCATAACTTACCTGGGAAAGCCTGGCTTGTTGGAACCTTTAGAGGTCACAGACCTCACCAAAGAAAAGCAGCACTCGTATATAACTCAGCAAGAACCATCTGATAATGCCACAGAAAAACAAAAAGTAGCCTGGGGATCTGATCTTAAGAGAGATAGCGGGGGAACTGGGATGTGGAGTCAAATTGAAGTGAATGTCAATAAACTCACCTTGGACCTCAAGCTACATCTAAAGCAACAATTAGGGGAAAAAAACACATAGAAAACAAACCCTGCACTACACTTACTAAATTCAGAAAATACATGGATTGGGATTACCTGATATAAATAAAATCAACCATAAATATGGGGAGGTGCAAGTAAATTCTAGGCATCTGGTTAAAGAGGAGTGGTAAGTACTTGATAAGGAATTATTAAATAACAGACTCTAATTCCCATTGAATTCAATGATTGATACTGGGATTTACTCCTAGACATTTTTTTGTTTTCTTAATGATATACAGTAGATTCAAAAAAAAAAAAGCACTCTTTGAATATGATTACTTGTCAGTTAAAAAAAAAAAAAAGCAAAACTTATTAGTCTGAAGAGCACTCATGTAGGGGTTAGACCACTTAAAGCTGAAACTCTTCTAGGATTCTAGCCCTGATGCCGACCTGAAACTTGGAAACGTCACTGTCTGTGAATGTGCATTTATTTGCTAAGGAAAAGAACATCCTCCTTCGAAGGAGTGGGGGCGTGTGACAACCTAGCCCCAGGGATTGGAGGGCAATCGCCTGACACCTGCCTTCCCCAACACCCGCAGGCACAGTTAGTCACTTCCTCTCCGCTCCTGAGGACCCCTACAGCCTCATCCTAGCACTTCCAAGACGCTTGAGCACTCTTAACAGCCCTTCCGCAGCCAAGGCCCCAACCTGGAGCAGGAGGCCCTTAATAAGCCTTTGCTAAGTGAATAAAAACTCACGTCAACCCATCCCTGGGGAGGCCGCCTATCCACAAGGGAGGGGAAGCTGTGTTCTACACAAAGAACACTAGGCCCTGGCCACCTGTATAATCTAAAAGCAAGGAGGAAGTTCAATTTTACTCAGTTATCTCTGAAGGGCTCTTCATGTGTTTTGAGTAGGTAGCTGGTGGATGTGGCAGTTAACTTCAAGAACAGGCCTAGGGAGGCTCTCTGCCTGAAGGCATTTTTGATTCACAGAACATCTGTTTTAATTTTGGAGCCAAGGGTTCCAAGAAGGCTCATACTGAAGCACAGTGTTCCACCAGAATGGGTCAGGAGCCCCAGTTTTTAAAAGCCAAATCCCCGGGCCACTGCTCAGCAAGTAGGCGCCACACAAAATGAGGCAAGCTAATAGAGTGGGGCCTCTGATGATTCCACCTGAGTATAAAGTAGTGACCTAAAGCACGCAACAACGTGAAGAGGGGATGGAGCCAACACCAGTCCCCCAAATCCACCTCAGGAACCACCACGTCAGGCCCTGGACTGCAAGAGGGACACATTCCTACAGAGGGGATTTGATTTTTATATTTGTTGAAAGGTCGAATTCAAGTCCTTGCCCCCTGCAAACTCAAAGCCCCATGATCTGGCAGGATTGAAAAACTTCCTGTTCTGCTCTGAGGGGGCAATTCAACCTCTCCCAGCAAAACCTACTCATTCTACTGATTAAATCAATCAAGCAGAAGCCAACATTCCACAGAGGAACGTCCACTGCAATTCATACAGATAAACAGATACACCCACTGGCAAAGGCCAAAAGACACAGGGTCTAACAGGGTGTTCTCACACGGTGTCTCCCATTCCTCCCTGCTCCAACCTTAGGCCACCTGGAAATGGGAAAGGCTGCACATGCAAGAAGAAGGATCTGTCTCTACTTCAAGGTCAGTCCCGTTCATCCCCCCTCTCAGCTGCACGCATGTTGCCTTTGTACAAACAAGAAAAAGGAACCCCTCTGAATGGACACAAAGCTGGATGTGCCAGGCTGGACAAGTGGACAATGCACAATGAGGGGGGAAAGCTCCTTTCTCCCAGTTAATTGCACCCCAGCTCACTGGGCTAAACAAAGCTGGCTGGTCAGCCTCCAGGGGCAGTATACAACCTTGGTGGCCTTTTGGACAAAGATTAGCATATCCTGTATGCTATAGCACCCATCCTACAAAAAAATGAGTAAAATCTGTTTCTAGACCCGAGAACAACACCCTCACACCTAAGACAGAGCCCCCACGAGAAGCCCCTGGATTGGGGTAGATTTTCTCAAAGCCTCTGAGACAGAGTAACTGCATTAGGAACATCTAAGACATCTGTTTCAAAAACATATTCTTGAGCCCATATCCAACCTATTGCCTCAGAATGATTAAAACTGGAGGGAGATGTGTATATTTAACAAGCGTCTCCAGTGAGCCCCCTATACTCTCAAGTTTGAAAACCATGGTTTCTGGGTATCAGCTTGCCTATCCCCTTCCCTGCCAGGGCACAGGAAGATTTATCAGTCAGGGGCTAGTTAGGAAAATAGAAACAACGCTAGCTATTGCAATAGATATATATATAGATATTATTTGATATAAAGAAATTAAAAGACTGAGTAATTGAGCAAAACTGCAGGAACCAGCTCCCACCGCTGTAGGGGAGCACGAGGGGGAATCAGAGGGACAAGGTGGGGTTATCGGAATCTAACAGTTGAGAGGAGGAGACCCACAGGACTGAGACCAGACCTCTGACGGGCAGGTGCTGGCATCTCGGGACCCTCCCTGAAGGCCCATGCAGGGCTGGGACTCAGACTTCTGAGGCTGGCCAGTGATGGGTTCTCCGAGGAGCTGAGGAGGCTGGTTCTAGGATGTAGCAAGGAGCTGGAGACAGGTACCAACTGTGGCTAGTAGAGTGAAAGACCCTTTCTGGAACGAGGCTGACAAGCACAGCAAGCCAATGGAATGCATCATGTCCCTTCTGCCTCCTCCAGCCTCCCAGAAGCCCTCCAGCAGCCCCTATTAGCAGAGCTTAACAGGGAAACAGTAGGCAGAGGAGACATGTAGCTTGCAGAGTAACAGCCCGATACACAAGCCCGTCTAGGAAGGTCTATATGGTGCTTAGAGATGATCACTTAATAAGGAGCCAAGGGAGCATGATGTCCATCAGCTCCAACAAGAGGTTGGTGCCTATTCCAAGCTCCATCTAGCAAGGGCCAGCCTTGTTCTTTTAATTCTCGTTCTTTCTGTTTTTAAACACATTCCTAAAATGACCCTTTTGCATATCTAACACTCCCAAAATGTTCACTCTGTACTTACAACCCCAGGCCCATTCTACCTTTCTTTAACAATCATGGATTTTTTTTTAACTTTATTTATTTTGAGGTGGGGAGGGGCAGAGAGAGAATCCATGCTGTCAGCACAGAGCCCAAAGTGGGGCTTGAACTCACAAACCGTGAGATCATGACCTGAGCCGAAATCAAGAGTCAGATGCTTAACCGACTGAGCCACCCAGGCGCCCCGCCCTATCCTACTTTATTTTGGTCATTAGTAGTTATGAGGGAGGTCTAGGGCCAGACAGCCCTACCAGCTATGTGACCTTGGGTAAGGTGCTTTGTACATCTGTGCCTCAGTTTCCTCGATTATAAAAAGGGAATGACAATTGTAGCTACCTCACAGGATGGCTGTAAATATTATGTAAAATAATACACAAAAACATAACAATATAAATGAACATGTCTGGCACATAAGTAGCTAATTATTTTTTGCCTGTATTAATATTATCAACAATATAATTATCCCAAACACCTGGACAGAAACTAAAACTAGGTCTACTATGTTTCTTTTTAAAATGCCTTTTTATCCCCCTCCCCTGGGATCACCTCTGCTCCCACAGAGCCCCAATTCTTACAGTCTTCGGTAAAGTTAACTCCACCTCTTCCAACCCTACTCCCGGAGAACTGACAACTAATTTTTACACCACAATGATTGGGTGTACAGAAAATTATGCAAGGGAATGATTCATTGTTCAAGATCCACTTCTCTGGTAAATATCCGTGGCTACCACATCCACAAGGCAGCAAGTAACTAAAATGATTCTCCTAGCTCAAGGACAGAGGGGGAAAAAATGTCCACTCATGTTAATGCCACCCCCCCCCCATCTGATTTGACTTTACTCATAATCCCATTCCTGCTTATCTGGTCTCCCCTGGCAACCTGAGGTTCTCCCCCAAGGTATGCCCCACAAGAGGAGGGAAGGGCAACCCTAAAGGGTAGAGGTCTACCCTGCCCTTTTCTCTTGACATGCTCTTCACCCAGACGGTGGAGGATGATGCCACCATCTGAAATGATAGCAGAAAAGAGGTACAAGGGAGTGCTAATTACAGGAATGCAAAGGTTCAGAGTGGTGGAAAGCGGTGTCTCGTCAATCCCGGGGGGCCCAGAGTGCAGCTAAGTGAGAAAGACGACAAAGAAGCGACCCACAAAGGGGGCTTCTCGCCATTCGGCCCTGTCAATCCCCACCTCCATGGGCCTGCCAGGGCCCACGGTCCCCACATGGAAGTGCTTGCAAGGATTCCACAGTGCCTTCAGGGGGAGCCTGGCAGGACATGAGGAGAACCCTCCCTCCCCTGGTTCTGAGGCTGGGGGCCAAAAAATTAGAGAACGATGTAAGAATTGGAAAATGTACAGATAGTGTGAGGGGTCACCTGGGTATCCCATGAAAATGTAGATGCTGACTCAGGAGGTCTGCGGCGGGAGCTCCCAGGTGATATGGCGCAGCTGGTCCATGGACTACTCTTTGAATTGCTAGAGCACAGGGGAGGTAGCTGACCCAAACCATCCACAAAGGTGCCCAGAGCCCAGCTCCTAACAAAGGAGTAGAGGGTTCAGAAACCTCCCGACCCACCTCCTCATATCCTCTGGCTGACCAGGAAGGGCGGCATGGGAAGGCAGATGCCCGAGGAGTCCAGGATAAGAGGCACCAACCAGCCTGGGGAAGAGGCTCCCTGGCCTGCAGGAGTCCAGAAAGAGCAAATCCTCTCCAGGGAACCTTACTTAGTAACTGTACGTGAAGTTAGCGCTTCAGAAATGAAGATTCAACACCCTTCTCCTTAGCAATGAAGTTTATTATTTGATTTTTTCAGGTACATTTTCAGAAATTGACTATAAATGAAAGATGAGGCCAACTCTACTTTCCTGCCTCGGGAGACGGAGTGTAATTTAACTTCAAAAATTATCTCTAGCAACTACGACTGAAATTAACTCAGGTTCCGGTTACCTGGAAATGCATTCCATTAATCCAGAAAACAGGATTCCTCAAATATTATGGGTAACTACAAGTACACAGTTAACAAAGGTGAACAGCCAGATCACTGTAAATGCTTATATTTAACACACATTAAACAATTAAACTTTATAGCAACACTAGTATGTCTAAATTGAACATATACAAATTACCTGGTGTGATCTTTCAGGGAAAAGAATTATTACAGATAGTAATTTTGTTTATTGGAAGTGCTTCCTTGCGGCATGAGGCACAGGTCCCCAGATCTAGGACCATATTTCTAACTGGAAGCAGGTGTGTGATCTGTGAGGGCTGCTAAGGATGACATGAGCAGCAATATGATGTGCAGTCATCCATTTGTCACCTTTTTTTAGATAGCTAGGCTGATTTGATTGAAAAGCATCTGTTACATTGATCTTTTAAGAGGGAAACTCCTTTATCTCCATCCTGTGTCATTTACTCAACAAATGATAGGAAGTGTTTAGTTTTATGTACTTGCTGTCAAGTTTTGGGTTAACTAATGTCTCTACCTTGAACTCTAAGCTCTCTGAAGGCCGTTACCTGCACTCTCAACGTGCTTTTTGTTCACTGTCAGGATGACCTCTCCTGCACATAATTTAAGAAAAACCAGGCCTGCAGGTCTAGGCTCCAAGCTGTTGGCCCACTACTGCTAGTGTATGGACCAAAATCCTGAAAACGCCTGTTTCAGATTCAATCTCCTCATGTATCAGTTAGCTTCATATTACTTCAGCCATTCCAGTCCCAGTCAGGAGACCAAAATGGACACATAGGTAAAACAAGTCCACCAGCATTGACGGGAATGGAGTGGGAAGAAAAACCAAAAGCACATGATCTACTAACTGTGCACAATAATTGTAATAGTACCTTCAACACACACACAATAACAGCATCTTGAAGTGGAAAAAAACTTCAATTTATAGCTCAATCAACATGACAAAGACTGTATGTTTGTTTATTTAAAAGACTTTATTGAGCTTCTATGAATATACTGGCCACTATTTAAGGTGCTGGGAAGGAGACAGAGAGCGAAAAGTACCCCCTCCAGGAGTTTACATTTTAGTTGGAGTGACAGGCCTAGACTGTTCCAAAAATCATGAATAAGAATTTGATTCTGTGATAAGTGCTATGACAAAATAAAACAGATATTATAGCAATTTGTGGGAAGATCACTAGAGCTATGACAGTCAGTGAAGCCTCTCTGAGGTGGTGACATCTGGGCTGATGAGAAGGAGCCACAAAGATCTGTGGGTGGAACATCCCAAGAAGAGGGCAGCACATGCAAAGGGCCTGAGGCAGGAAATGAGTCTGGAGAGCTCGAGGGACAGAGAAAAAGGTAGTGTGGTTAAAGCTTGTTGATGGAGAGGGTAGGTGGAAAAAGAGACGGTCGGGCCGGTAGGCAGGGAAATAAACACACAGAGAGAGCCCTACAGGCCAAAATAAGTGCTTTGGAGAATTCTGACAAGAACTACTGGCTCACATTTTATAATGATCGCTCTGGCTACTCTAATATCAGGTTGTAATGGGAGGCAAGAGCAGATGCAGCTTGACTGGTAGGCAGTTGCCAGAGATGTACAGGTACAAATTAATAGCCAAAGCTAGGGTGACCAAAAAGGAAAGGGAGAAAAGTGGCTGGATTAGGGATATATTTGGAAGTAGAGCCACAGGATTTGCTGACTGATTAGATGTTAACTAAGGCGGGGGGGGGGGGGAGACATTTAGGAAATAAAAACTATACGCATGATCACCTACACTATAATCATCACTGCATTTTATAACAAACAGACTTGATTCTCTCTTCACCTTCACCCCTTCCAAAACCCTGCCACCAGACCTATCCCCCCACAAGAACACATTCTGCTTACTCCCGAGCACAACTTAAAAAGCTTGGGCCACCACGCATGTGTTCAACCAACCTCCAAAGTCAAGAACAGGAAGGGTGAGGATGCAGGGGACTGAGATGGGGAAACCAGGCTGCACCCAGCTCCCATTTACTGAGAAGAGGCAAGCACGGGAGGCGGGTGTGTTTCCGCATATTCAAGATATGTTTCCAGGGGAAAAAAGAATTGTTCAGTCATCTCCTACAAATATTTGTGTGTACTGCCTCCTATGAAGAAATATTTTTTACAACTAGAAAAAGAAATATAAATATTTGGTATTCAGAGGCATTTTTTTTTGGTCCATCCCACTCTTTTTCTTTTGGAGGCTCAAAAGAAATAATTAACCAGCCCGATGAAAGCTTTTTTTCTCCCTTCTTTAAAATTAAACCATGCTAAACAGCAATGACAAAATTTTAAATCCCATTACCCAAACACAACTATTTCATGACTGCATATTAAATTCTACTTATTCATACACACACATACATACACTCACAAAGATATAGTCACAATAATTATGGCCGCATGTTCTGCTGTTTGCATTGTGAATTAGATTGTAAACATTTTTTCATGTTTCTAAAATTTTGTTAATGTTTATTTATCTTTTGAGAGAGAGAGACAGAGACAGAGCACGAGCAGGGGAGAGGGCAGAGAGTGAGAGAGGGAGACACAGAATCCTAAGCAGGCTCCAGGCTCTGAGGTGTCAGCACACAATCCAACGGAGGACCTGAACCCACAAATCTAAGCTGAAGTTGGACGCTTAACTGACCGAGCCACCCACATGCCCCTCATGTTTCTAAAACATGTTTATAATTACACTAGTTGCAACACAACATCCCAACAAGTTACTGAACGATAAACTATCGCCTTTAGCCCTAAGACTGTACGTTCGAATCTTCTGTTCTCTCAGTTTTGCATAATAATTTCAAAGGAATAACCCACCTTTGGTGCAAATAAAAGCTAAAACAACGCCAAACCCAGAAGCTTCAAGGCTCTTATAAAGTTGCTGTAAATGCATTAAATTGCTTATAAAATCATTTATCTGTCAATGATTTGCCAAACCAAGTGAGTAAAAAGAAATACATAAATTTCATTCAGGGATTATTTACCCAGGATACTAGAATAACTCACGAAGCACAACAGGAAATGGGCTGAACTGCACCACAGAGTATGCGCTGTTTTTTTTTTTCCTTAATAAGTGAATGGAATACGGACTTAGAGGGCCATCACCTTCTCTGCACTGTGATTTTGCCAAAGTCTTACCAGCCTTCATTAGGTAAGTCCACAGATGAAACACCGCAAGAGACACATCTGAATGCTTTAAGTACGTTCCTCCATTAAAACAGTTTCCTGTATTTAAACATGTGTGGGTAACTACATAAATATGTAACACAAATAAATGTCATCTAGACAGAGAACACCATCCTGTATTCTAAAGGTGTCTTTCCTTTAAGGATTTATAACCCCTCAAGGCATGGCTAGAAAGTGTCACATGCTATGCAATCGCCACTCTCCCAGCTGTCCCCCAGAGTCTTAGCTCTGGCATTGTATTTTAGGCAGTGCTAAAAGTAGCAGAGGGGTGGGGGTCATGATGGGCAGCAAGATGGTGTCTGCCATCAGGGTCAGTCAGGTAGTCAAGCCACATACTCCAGTAAGAAGGTACCCTGACAGAAGAGACAATCCTAAACCCAATGTATCAGAAGTTTTGAGATCAGCAGGACTACCATCAATTTCACAGCATTCTAAGGGAAGTAAATCACCAGATTTGCTGATGCATCAGGGTCCACCAGACACTGCAGAAATAATAAAAACATTACCTCAGAAATACAGAAGGAAGCTTGTGTCTCAAGAAGAAATTGAATTTATCCAACGTGGAGGTCCGGAATAATCACTGACAGTGTGGCTGCTGTTTGTCATCAGACAAAAGAATAGTCTTTACAATAAAGGACTTCCAAAATGGCACATGAGAAATTATACATTAAACAACTTGAGTAAATACTGTCAAAAAAAAAATAGAAAATTTAGATGGACACTTGTATCTCCTAATATATGTATGTTGGTCAGCTTCTCCACAAGCTTACCTAATTGTTTATATACTTATTAAAGTATACATTTAAAAAGTAAATAAATAAATAAATAAATAAATAAATAAAATAAAAGTAGCAGAGGAGCAAGGGGAACTTCAGGGGGCTTTAACTTCAGAAAGTGTTTAATATATCCCTTGATAATCTGACACTGAGAGGGTTGTCCCGTGCAGCAGACATGAGATGGGGCTGACACCACTTAAGTTTGTTCTCAGCTTTAAAAGGAAGCCAGCAGCAGCTTCTCTGTGGAGACTCCCAAAAGCCTAGGACACCAGAATGTCACCTTCTCCATGTATTTTACTCACTATCCTTAACCTGTGAGTCCAACCATTTCAGGAGAATGTCTGAAGGAGAAAACGAGATGACATTCTACTGGCAAGATCCCATTATTGGGACCCCTTAACTCAATTCTGGATAACTAAAAAAAAATGTTCAGTTTTACACACTGTATTGTATTTCAAAGTCACTGGTAAGAAGCACCACTTTAAAGAATTCCATGATGATTCCCTGTATTCTAGCATTATGTCAATGCAGACTTTCACATCTGCTGCCAAGACTTACACTGGACAAAAACTCCAAAATGACATCCAAATTCTTGAGACAACTGGTATTCAGCCATATCCAATATTGCTTGAAATAATGAAGCTGTCAGCAGGGTCTTGGAAGTGTTTGGGCTATGAGAGTATCTGGACATTGTATGTTTCGCCATGGTATCTGACCTGCATTACAATTCCTCATACCCTCCAGTGAGAAGCGAAATGACCACGCAGGGCCAATGAAATAGTGTTCTATTTTCCATCTACCTTAGTTTCTCTCTTGATCCTTAAAGTAATATTTTCCTGGGTTTTTTAAATCTATAAATAAATAAAATAAATATAAATAAATAAATAAAAATAAAAATAAAAACTCTGTATCAAAATATTAAGAAGCGGGAAGGGATACAACTGATTAAGCAGGGGGGAAAAAAGCAATTCCTGGCAATATTAAATGCTATGTCACTAGTCTCAGAGCTCAGCACACTTTAAGTCTACAGGACACAAGCATACCTAACTACCATCTTACCCTCAACTCCGAAGCGAATGCATTTAAAGGGTACCACAAGTTAAAAGTGGAATTAAAAAAAAAAAACCATTCAGTTAAAGAGATTCTTTCTCCTTTTCTACTACCATTTAACATTAATTAAACATTCACCTTTTATTTTATTAAGTGGTGCACTTAATGATTTTTTTCACCTTTTATTTTCATACCAGTTTATAAATAATTATATTTCCTCTACTTAGTTTTATTATGAAGAAACACATGGAAATGTCTACCTGCTGTGGGCACAGAGACTGAACGATTTCCTATAGCTCAGGTAGGCTAAGACTAACAAACAAACAGCTTATGTGTGGGATTGAAAAACACCAACCCAGGACAGCCTGACTCTTGGTCTATACACTTTTGATGTAAGATTCATATTCACAGTTTCAAACTCAATAAATTCAACTGACAGGACTTTAAAGAGTTCTCGGGGCGGGGGGGGGGTGGTTGGAGAGAATACTAACAAGGAGTTAAAACTTTAAAGGCATGTCTCACATGGTTTACATTTTCCAACTACATTCCCCAGTTGATTTTTAATTTCTACCTCACACTTTCATTTATTAAATAAATGATGGAAATTCCTTCCAAGATTTTCTTTTTAAATATTTTGGATTCGCAGCTCACACCGCAGAGGCGAAACCTTAAGCTAGCAGTGAGACGCTGTGCCTAACAGAAAGGTGTGGGTAAAATCTATCCCACAGAAAGGCATTTCTCTGAGAACACAGGCAGACCCAGAACTGCGGCACAGGAGAAGCACTGAAATGTATTTCTAGGCAAACCTTGGACGTTTATTTTGTCATTATGTCAAGAAATTATAAACATTCACTTCAGGAGTTAGCAAGCTCTGGTCATCACGGGCCCACTCAGTGAGCCAGCCACCCACCCTCCATCCTCAGTTGCAAAAAAGAAACTCTGTAAAATATGAATATGGTCAATATTCTAGGTTCCCAGGCACAGTTCAACAAAAAAAGAAACTGGACACAAAATAATTTGCAAGTGGATGGAATCTGGTCGTTTTTATCCCATTTCTGTCCACATTCCACTTCTTTTTCCCCAAAGCCTCCTGAAACCCCCACTGAGAATAAACACCACCTCCCTCCAACCTGCCTCTTCCCCACCCCAAATCAAAATTCCATCAGCCAATGAACAAGGAGATTTTCCCAGCCTGGGTTCCTGAATTGGTTCCCAAAAGACTTGGGACTCTGAGTCAAAATAATGTTCAAGGAGATCATCCAATAAAAAGATATCTCCAGTTGTCATTAAAGCAAGAACAAAGAACAGTTTTGTCCTGCTTGAAACAGCCCTAACAGATTATCCTCTGTCAATGGCCCCAGCGAAACAGAAAACAACTACAGGAGAGGCTTCCTGAGAAGGCTGGGGCCCCTCCTTTGTGCTCCCCTGCCAGCCACACAGCCAGCGTTGCTCCCAGTGTTCCCTGTAAACCAGCTGTATCAGACCCACCTGAGCTACTGTAAAAAAGAAAAATGCCTGCATTTGGTCAAACTTCCCAAATAGAATCTCTGGGGGTGTAGCTTGAGGACCTGCATTCCTTAACAGGCTCCGTGGGAACTCCTCTACACAACAAAGTTTGAAAACCATCATCAAACTACCTCTGTAGATTTCCCAAGGTTTGGACTATCTTCTCCAACACAAATCACGGACACAGTAAATGAAATCACAAGTGCTATTTATTCACAAGGGCTAATGGTCATTCATACCGACGTAGTCCCGTTCACTTTTACTACAAACAACCCTATGAAGGGTTTCATTCCCATTTTATGTCTGAGGAAACAGAGACCCAAGTTCCAACTTTTCATAAATGGCAGAGTAAAGATGTGTACCCAGGTCTCTCTGACGTGGAAAAGTTTTCCTTCCACATGCCTCCCCCTGATAAGCAGCAGAAGTCACCGTTGTCTCGTTCTACTGGTCATCTGCACATTAGTCATGTTCCTCCGCCAAAATTCCACCCCAAAGATAACCACTTCCATCATATGCGGCAGTATCTACACTGCTAGAAAGGTCTCTCTGGATGCAGTTACTACAATTTAACGGACAGAATATTTGAAAAATTTGGAAAACATCTGGAGAGATTAAGAACAGAGAAATGAGGTTCTGAGACAAGTTTAAGAGTTAACGGAGATCAGGCTGGGAGAACAGGATCACATGCAGAAGATGGTGGAACACACACTTTCATCTCCAGAGCAACTAACTGAAGCATAAGAGACTTAGGTTAGATGTGCAGATGAACTTTCTGACAGGAACAATATAATAATGGCATGGAGGTTATATAATGCCATCGCCGGGAAGATTTAAAAAAAAAAAGCATCTTTAGATCTAGGGCGGGGCTTCTAAAACATTAGACATTGACAAATGTCCCAGAGGGTACAGAAAGAGGAGGTCAGAATCTCCCTCACTGGAGAACAATAGCTCCAAGAGTTAAAGGGGTTCTGGGTTCTGCCTAAAAGAGGGGAGTGAGAGGAAGTGGGGAGAAACCAGATGTCCTTTCCAGGCCAACCCAGTCATGGAGAACTGAAACCGTCTGAGGGGAAAATCGAGGAACCTGGATTACCCAGAAACCGAATGACCTCCCTGAGATGGCCAAGAATCAACTGCCCTCATGAAAATGACAGAAAAGAAGAAATGGAGACAAAGGAAAGGAAGAGGAATCACTTGGCTTTATAGGATCCAGTTATGTAAAATTGGGGCTCCACAGACCTCGGTTCCTAGGAAGGGGTTCTAGCCGAGGCTGAGTTTATGAGAAAGGACATGTCAGAGCTTTGCAATGTCAGAGCTGAGGCTTCTTATCGTTTTAAATGGTGTTGACGTGACACCGAGATTGAACACTCTGGAATGTGAAACACAGAGCCTTCTCTCTCTTCAAGGCCTGCAGCCACCTGAAAACACAAGAAAAGGTTAAGACTTGGAGAACTAATGCGTGTTCTTGAAATGCCTGCGAAAGGCACTCCGTGCTTGCACAGCAAACAACCACAGGAACTCTGGGAGGCTTAACAGGGACAGGCTAGTTGTCAATCAGCAAGTAGTGCCTAATACCCAGGGTGCTATGACAGGAACCATACACAAAGCAAGATCGCCACACCTGGCCTTGTTCCTGGGGATAGACAGTTTAAGGCAACTTTAAAAGTGGGAACCAAAGAGATACGAACAAGGGGTGTTTCCTGTGCCTGCCAAGGCTGTACCACAATGGCTCCTCAAAACAACAGAAAGAACCTGTGACGCAAATAGGAAAGGCAGGTAAACTGGCAGGAAATCTATCCAGAGCAGGAATAAGCCTGCCTCAGCCTCCTGCCCCGGGAAAGCCAAGGTGAAGACGCAGGGAACGCCCAATCCCAGGTCCACAGCCACCCCACCTGGAGGCTGGCAGGAACCGTACTGCAGGTCAGCCCACGTTCACTAGTGACCAAGCATGACAGCATTCAGGTGAACAGAAGAGAAGAAGCCTTCATCCTTCTAAAGATTTTTCCTGTCCCCATACTCACATCAGAATTAGGCATAAAAGCAGTTGAAAGAGAAAGAGATCATTCTTCCTGGTTCTTTATTTGCCACTTCAGATGCTAACGATGCAAACTCTGCCCCAAGGCAAATTTTAAATCCTTGGATGTCCTTTCTCACTACATCCAACAAAATTCTCTTGGCAAGTTTTCTAGGCTTTCCTTTGTGTATGCTCAGCAAACACAAATTCTTTGAATAATGGTATAAACCAAACATAATTACAAAGGTAAACAAGCTTAGTTAAAAGTGATATATTGCACTGAAGTTTACTTTGAAATGCATGGAAAAAGCACTAAGATGGATTGATGGATGAACAGAATGGGTGGACAGATGGATACATGATACAGCAAGTATGGCAACATTTTAATGGCAGACCATAGGTGATGGGTATATGGGTATTCACTGCAAACTTTTCTAACTTTGCTGTGTGTTTGAAAAGTTTTCATAAGAAAATGTTGAAAGCAGTTTTTTGAGAACCCTGCAGCATTTATCTTGGAGTAATATGCAACAACAAGGGGGAAATTAGTAATATGGAATAGAGATAACAGGTTACAAAACATCATGTACAATATAATCCCAATTTTGTGAATATACAATCAACATCAAAATGCCGTTGTCTCTTTTGGAGGGGGAATTATGAGCGACTTTTATTTTCTTCTTTGTGCTTTTCCGACATTTTAACCAATTTTTCTTCAGTGAGAACATGTATTATTTTGGAATTTAAAAATTTATATTGGGGTGCCCAGGTGGCTCAGTTGGTTAAGCATCTGACTTCGGCTCAGGTGATCCCATGGTTCATGAATTCAAGCCCCACATGGAGCTCTGCGCTGACAGCTCAGAGCCTGGAGCCTGCTTTTCTGTGTCTCCCTTTCCCTCTGCCCCTCCCCCGCTTGTGCTCGCTCCTTTGCTCTCTCTCTCCCAAAAATAAAAAATTTAAAAATTTACTTTATAATATTAAAGTTTAGAAAAGCAAAATCTCTGAAGGCAACTTTAAATTACTCATTTAAGAATTATATGGGTAAGAAATTTTTATTATAGTGGGTTTTTTATATATAGGTTCCACTCCCTTAGATTTTTGAAAAAGCAACTCAGTAGAAGACAATTCTATAAGTTCTACTCTTGACAAGTAAGGCAAGATAATAAGGAAATGTGTTTTAGCACTCAGTTCCCTTTAAGCAGATTTTCAAGTCAAAGCTCCCAATTCGTATAATTTAGAATTATTATACGAATAATTCTGCCCTGTAACATCCATCTGGTTTACCACCGACGCAAAGCACACTCCCTGACAGCAGTGTCCTCTGAGGGCCTCCTTCAGTCTCCAGAAAAGCCCACAGCTGAAACATCCACCCATGTTTCTTTGTCCACAGCATACAGCACAACACCTACTTACCAGCACAAAGATACACCTGATGAGTTAAGTGTTGTAGCAGAAATGAGATGGAAGACTCTTGCTTCTGTGTTTGAGCAAATCACATGACCCCTAGAACTCTACAATGACAGTACTTGTCTCAGCATACTAAGTCTCTCTGCATTCTTTAACATTTGATAGTGTTAACAGATCTATAGGGCAGACACCCCACATTCCACTCACTTCTAGAAGAGAATAAGGGAATGAAAAAAAGAGTTTTCTCAAGGATATATTGAGGAGCCAGTGTTCAAAGACTGTGATCAACCCGAGGCAGGTAAGGAGAGAGAATTCACACACATTCCAAGTTTCCTGGGATGCCCTTCCAAGAGGACAGAAACCAACTCCAGTAACTGGAGTTGGATCCACAATACGAACATAACTCTAGGTAAATCCACTCTTTTTATTGGACTCCAGATTCTGGAGAGATTCATTTAATATGCCTCTTTTACCTTACCAGGTACAACTTCCGGGGTGCAAAACCAGCCAGAAAGTTGTAAGCCTCACAAGCAGCTGAGCACAAGGAAATGAAAGCCACCCTCTCCGCTATATAAATGGCCCAGGCTGGTACTCAGGAACGGCTACTTCATGATAGTGAAAACCTTTACACCCTTTGCATTGCTTTCATTATTTCTTTAATTTTCTTTTGTTGTCCTTTTCTTAAAGTTTCGGTTACATAAACACTGAGAATCATCTATATAGCCTAACTAGGGAAGTCACTGAGTACTATTTCAAGAGTATTTCTGTTTCCAATTTAGGAGAATTCACCCACATAGGTGGACTATTTTCTAAACACAGTACAGCCCTCTCTCCTTACACCTCATTTTGACTCAATTTACCCTTTAGTTAGGCACCTGTTACTTGCACCACACAATGAAGGCAGGACAGCAGACACAGCAGTAAGGGATGCCTACTGTCCTGTGGGATGTTCAGTCTCAGTTCTCGAGCACATGTGCACAAAAAAGAACACAAATGTCAGCAAAGATCAAAAGTGCTCTGGCAGCTTAATGGAATGTAGACAGTCCCCAACTTAGGATGGTTCTGCTTCACGAGACTTTACAATGCTGCCAAAGCAGTATGCATTCAGGAGAATCCATACTTTGAAGTCTGAATTTGGATCTTTTCCTGGGCTAGCGGTATGGAGTGGATCCTCTCTCATGATGCTGGGCAGTGGCAGCTACAGCTCCTGGCCGGTCATGCGGTCCTCCGGGGAAACAACTGATACACTCACATCCGTTATGTTTTACTTTGAGTACAGTATTCAATAAATTACATGAGATAGTCAACACTTTGTGATCAAATAGGCTTTGTTTTGATTCTGCCCAACTGGAGACTACTGTGAGTGTTCTGAGCACATTTAAGGTTGTCTAGACCAAGCTATGATTTTCAGCAGATGAGGTGTATTTGTTTATTTTGAAAGAGTGCCAGCATGGGGGGAGGGGAGGAGAATTCCAAGCAGGCTCCATACTGTAAGTGCAGAGCCCGATACTGGGCTTCAACTCACGAACCGTGAGATCATGACCTGAGCCAAAATCAAGAGTCAGACACTTAACCTACTGAGCCACCCAGGTGCCCCAGGTTAGGTGTATTAATGCATTCTCAGCTTACAGTATTTTCAACTTATGATGGGTTTACTGGGATGTAACCCCGTCATAAACTGAGGAAGATCTGTAAACTCCACTGCTGGTGAAACGATGAAAAAAAAGATTTTCATGAAAGAATTAAGGTGTGTCTTGAAATGTGGGAAATGGCAATAATACTACTCATAGCTTAACATTTATTGAGCAATGAAAATGTACCAGGTACTGCAGTATTTTGCACACATTACTAACACTAAGAATCTCATGAGGCAGCTATTTAGCCCCATGTTACAGATAAGGTCACTGAGACCTGCAGAGTGACCTGCCTGATGTCAAACAGCTTGTCACAGGTAGAAGCTCCAAATTCAGGGCTGCCTACTCCCAAAGACCATGGAGGGAAAAGTAAACAGGAAGAACTGCTGAGAAGGAAAAACAGGGGTGGGAAAGGCAGGATCAGAAACGAAGAACCAGGGTAGTAAACACTCACAAAAACTGGCTCCTGGTCTGACCCAGCAGGTCCCTTCTCTGTGGATGTCCTGGTATAGAAGCATAAGTATGGTCGCATATTCTAATGTCAAGTAATGAACACTCTTGGGAAAAAAAGATAATAGAAAGCCAATGTCCTCATAATGTTTCATATGCATAAGAGTACATACAAACTGTCTCCTAAGCCTAATGAGATATAAAAAGTAGTAATAAGTTTTTTTTTTTTTTCTTACACCTCACCACCTAAGCTCTGGCCAACACAATCTGTTGTCATCAAGACGTAAGGATATGCTAACCTACAAGTCTGCATCACCCCAAAATGATCAAACAACTGCAAGTATACTTTTGGAAGCAGACAATGTCAACACAGCGTGAAAATTAACAGCACCAATCTTTCTGACTTTCCTCACAGGAGTATTAGCGATCCTTAAACCTTGCTGGGGCAGCATACTGCCTGGCTTGTGAAGAACACCAAATGTAGAAAAACCATCATGGAGGTGCCTGGGTGGCTCAGATGGTTAAGCATGTGACTCTCGATTCGGCTCAGGTCATGATCTCATAGTTCCAGAGTTCAAGTATCATGTCACACTCTGCGCTGACAGTGCAGACACTGCATGGGATTCTCTCCGCACCCCCCCCCCCCGCCCCTCTCCTGTTTGCTCTCTTTCTCTCTCTCTCAAAATAAATAAACTTTGAAAAAGAAAAAAACCATCATGGAAAACCGAACCCTCTTTAAGTGTATACTTTCCCTTAGAAACTGACACCACTGTATCCTTTACTATAAATGACCTCTCAAATCTTCATCTCTGACTCCAGTCTCTTCTCGGAGATCCCAGTCTGCAATCATATGCATGTGGCAGACACACCAGTATCTCCTTCCTCAGTACAAAAGCACTACATCACCTTGCAACAGACAGGGCCTTGGGGCTGGCGGGGCCAATGAAGGGGGAGCAGTGATGAGTGGCTCTCATTGCTGAGGCAGAGGGAAGCTCTGGCAGCTCCTCCCCCTGCTCCTCTCCTCCTGCTCCTCCCCTCCTGCAGCAACCTGACTGCAGCCCACAAGACTGAAGCAGCCTAGGGCCCCAAGCTGCTGCAGGAAGAAGAGCTGGCTTGGGGCACCTCCCAGACTCTCAGAAGTGCACTTCTGTCATGTTCAGCTCCTGTGATTCGGGGGTTGTTTGTTACACCATACTTTACCACCCCATAGCCCAGGCTCACCTGAGAACACAAGCTTAGTAAACATCCAAGGGCACCAAAAATCCACCTAAAATCAGATTCTCCACCTTGTTCCACCTAAATCCAGAGAAGCCTACCTACCTTCTATCTTGGTTAACCTCCAGAAATCTTAGGCTCTGCCCCTCTCCTTTGCATCCCTAGGCCTGGATGAAGAAATTGCACAGAAGCAGTTTGATACATTTTTATTGATGGTCATGGAAATCTTAAGCAAAGTCAAATGAGGGATACCTGGTTGGCTCAGTGCGAAGAGCATGGGACTCTTCTTCTCAGGATCACAAGTTTGAGCCCCACATTGGGTATAGAGATTAAATAATTTTTTTTAAAAGGGAAGCAAAGCCTGGGGTGCCTGGGTGGCTCAGTCGGTTAAGCGTCCAACTTTGGCTCAGGTCATGATCTCATGGTTCGTGGGTTCGAGCTCTGTGTCAGGCTCAGAGCCTGGAGCCTGCCTTGGATTCTATGTCTCCCTCTCTCTCCCTCTGCCCGTCCTCTGCTCACGCTCTGTCTCTGTCTCTCTCTCAAAAATAAATAAACATTAAAAAAAATTTTATAAATAAAATAAAAAAGGGAAGCAAAGTCAAATGAATTTTAAGAAGTTAGACTTTTAGGGGTGCCTGGGTGGCTCAGTTGGTTAAGCGTCCGACTTCGGCTCAGGTCATGATCTCACGGTTTGTGGGTTCGAGCCCCGCATCAGGCTCTGTGCTGACAGCCAGCTCAGAGCCTGGAGCCTGTCTTCAGATTCTGTGTCTCCCTCTCTCTCTGACCCTCCCCTGCTCACGCTGTCTCTCTCTCTCTCAAAAATAAATAAAAACATTTAAAAAATTAATTGAGGAAAAAGAAGTTAGACTTTTAAAAGAATGATGGAAATTCTTAAGAGATAACCAGAAAAACATTTATTTTGGAAAAAAAAATAAGTCTCAATCAGGAAGCTCAATGTCTACTTAGATATGTAACTTTTCTTATAACATACTAACATGATTGAAAGCAATTTCAATTTCTTCCCATGTTACAAGGGCATGACAACTCTAAAGCTATCAGAGCAGATAAAAGAGGCATATAAATGTGCTTATATTTTTTCAAGGATTATATCGCCACTACTCAGAACATACTAGAAACTGATATTCTTCACAAATACCACCCACAATTGTTAAAATTAAGAGCTCAAACCCACAGAATTGTAATCAAATATAAAAAGTTCACTTCAAAGGTCATTTACCACCATTTTTTTCCCACCCCTTCTTGAAAGGGGCCCACACATGCAGGCTAAGAGAATAGCTAAGAAAGAAAATATACCTTGTGGTTACATAAAAGCTTCAAGCTTACAGGTATCGCAAACTTCATTATGGGTCCAGGTCATACAAGCTACACAGACACACCAAGAGGTACACACAATCCCACTGGTTTATCTACTAGTTAAGCAAACTGTCACACTTTGAATAAAGTATCTAAAATTCACACTCAAAAATCTTTACTCTTCTTTTTGTTTTCTGTGAGAACAGCGGGGAAGGTTTTCTTTTTATCTGAAAGGCAATCTATGCAAAACGATACACAATTTGATTATTATTCCACTTTTCTGTCTCTGAAATAAAGCAAAACTACACTCACCAAATTTCAATGATGGGGCACCTGGGTGGCTCAGTCGGTTTAGTGGCCAACTCTTGGTTTAGGCTCAGGTCATGATCTCGTGGTTCGCGGGTTTGAGCCCCACATTGGGCTCTGCACTGACAGTGGAGAGCCTGCTTGGGATTCTTTCTCTTTCCTTCTCTCTCTGCCCCTCTCCTGCTTGAGCTCACTCGCGCTCTCTCTCTCTCAGATCTCTCTCTCAAAATAAGTTTAGAAAAAATTTTGTTCAATCATGAGTAGGCATTTTATAGTTTAAAAAGGAAAGGTAACAGGACACCTGGATGGCTCAGTAGGTTAAGCTTCCGACGCTTGATTTCAGCTCAGGTCATGATCTCACAGTTTGTGAGGTTTGTGAGTTTGAGCCCCACATCGGGCTCTGAACACACAGTGCAGAGCCTGCTTGGGATATTCATTCTCTCCCTCTCCCTCTCTCTCTCTCTCTCCCTTCCTCCCTCTTCCTCTCCCTCTCTCCCTCCCTTCCTCCCTCCCTCAAAATAAATAAATAAACTTAAAAAAAATGGAAAGGTAACTAATTGGTGGCTCATTCTTCCTATGGGCATCTAATCTCATGGAACAAACTGACACTTCAGATCCTCTCCACCTAACTGATGAATCTTGTACCTTTAATATGCTAGGGCAAAAGATTACCAGTAGTTATCAACCAAGGCAATAAAAAAATCCACCAAGGGCGTCTGGGTGACTCAGTCAGTTAAGCATCCAACTTTGGCTCAGGTCATAATCTCGCGGTTCACAAGTTCAAGCCCCACTTCAGGCTCCCTGCTGACAGCTCAGAGCCTGGAGCCTGCTTCAGATTTGGTGTCTCCCTCTCTCTCTGTCCCTCCCCCTTGCTCCTGCTCTGTCTCTCTCTCTCTCTCAAAAATAAATTTTAAAAAATATTTTAAAATTTTTTAAAAATCCACCCAAAAGGCAAAGCATGACTGTTCTCTCTCCCACCCCACCTATTTCATTTCAAGAGTATTACTGAATATGGTAGGATTGCTCAACTTCTCTGCTCAACACAAGTATACACTGCAATTAGACTGACCATCCTTCATTTCAACCATATGAGTCAAGAGGAAGTAGTATTAACTATTTTTTCGTTAGCACACATCCATCAAGTATTTACCACACATGTGCACCTGTTCATAATGGTCATTTCCATTGTAGAGTTTCCACAGAGTTCACCAACCCTGGGAACAACAGATAAGCAGGAAGTTCTGCCTTCTCAACCATGCTCCTGCCCTTAAACTCTCAAACCAGTGAGTTCCAGGTAGTATTTGCTGGTAGGAAACACTCCTGCCTGAAAGTTATGACCCTATATATTCATATGCCTTCCAATTTATTTTTTTTAACTTTATGTAATATGTCTGCTTCATAAAGCATCATCAACATTCTGTCTTCTGCCTTCAAGCAGCTCATCAGAGGAAACCTGTACCAGGAAACCTTTCACCATAGCTGTGTGCAAATACCTCTTTCCGCACAGTGCATTCATGTAAATATTCCTATTCCTGGTTGTGAAAGTAAAATTCAGACACAGACTCACGGATTCCATTATAAACCAAACTGTACGCCATTGCCAGGGTGTGTGTGAAGGTGACAGCGGCCCGAAGGTGATGGGGAGATGAAGGTGAGGGATACTTGCAGATTAACAGGCCCACTCTGTCACAGTTATTTAAAAAGTGATGTACTGATCATTATTCATTTGGGCTCCATAGAAAGAATGAGGCATCTCAGTTGAAACTAACAAGCAAGAGAAAGACCTTTAATAAGTACCTCTTCAGTCACCCAGAACCTTTGCTGCTCTCACTTCAGAAGAGGTGAAAAGAAAGAAGCTTGTGGCCTGACTGAAAGACCACACACCCTCATTTTACAGAAAGAAGGGTCTTATAAGGCAAAGATTATCTTAATACCTTTTGCTCGGTAAACAGAGCAAATTAATACATTCATTCAGTTAAGTGTTTATACAAGGAAGTTAGTGAAACTTACTGTTCTTGAGAATGTTTCCTCCCTACCTCACCTGCAGGAAACAGCACCTACCTTCCTCCTAACCTTGATTTCCAGTCAAAAAGCCCTTCAGAAAGAGGTCTTCTGCTCTGGCCCACCACTCCAGAACCACTTCTCCACGCTGAACCTGGCCAACACTCCTAACCCTGCATCCTTGGGAAAACCACTTAACCTCCCTGAGCCACCTGAGATGTGGGGGACATGGATTAAATGTCTAAGAAGGGCTTACAGGTATTACTAGGAAACCTGTTTAGAGCATGCTCCAAAAAGCACCAACTTGCAAAAGAGCCCATTCCATGTGCCGTGACTAATCTTAACCCACACATTCACAATTCCAAAAGAGTTCACAGCATAAAACAGTAAACTTTAGCTAAAAGTCTTGTTTTCAAACCATATTTTTAAATGCTAAATTATAATAACAAGTCACACTTGAAAACATTCTCCTTACAACACATCAAATCATCGGGGTGCCTGGCTGCTGGCTCAGTCAGAAGAGCATGCAACTCTTCATCTTGGGGTTATGAGTTCAAGCCCCACATTGGGTATAGAGACCGCTAAAAATAAATAAATAAATAAAACTTAAAAAAAAAAAAAAAACCATATCAAATCATGACCAGTAAGGCTCATCTCCCTCCTAATCCCCTTGTACATGTTCCTACTATTGCTGGTTTGGTGTATATCCTTCTGGTCCTTTCTCTAGGCATTTATACATACATTTTTGAAGCCACAGAAAATATACAGCACAGGAATGTAGACTCTAACATAGCCATTCAGGAGAAGAATCTGCCTCTGTCAATACTTAGTCGTAAGTACATATATGTTCCCATGCTCTATGGATCCTGCTCCTGGACAGGTACTGCACAGGTCTATCACAGGATCTCCCCTGCAATGCTGTGTATGGGGACCCAGAGATGGAGGAGGAAATAAGGAATCATAGAGGAACAAATGTCTAGGTAAATATAGCAACCTCAACAGATTAATCATAAGAACACAGTTCTAAATTTTAAAAAAGAAATAGTATGAGCTAGAGCACGAAACCACTTACGTAAGTTTAAAGCAGACATAATTGTCTTCATCTGCTATAATATCCACACACCTCTCAGGATTCCTGTGAACTGGAATATAACACTTAAAATAGTCCCTGTCACATTTTAAGCACTTAGTAAATATTCACTATTGTTAATTAGATAAAAAGAAGTTCACAGTATATTGTAAATTTTCTATGCCAAAATCTCATTTACAATATCATTCTTTCTCCTAAAGGGCTTTCTTTTCCCTTCTAAGAAAATAAAAAGACATAAAAGAGATTGTTAAGCTATGTTTAAAATGTTTGCAGTGGTTACCTCTGAGGGGAATTATATGTGTTTTTTGGCTTATTCTCCTTGCTGGGCTATATTTCTACAACAAATATGCTTTACTTTAGAATGTTCTTTGGTCTTTCATCTTCCTTTCAGTAAGATTCATGACCAGGAAAAAAAAAAATGTACGAAATCCATCACTGGGGAAATAATTCAACTATAGCACATACAAACACCAAAATATTCCATAGCCACTTTTTGTCAATGTGGGAAAACAGCACACTGTTGTTTGCGGGGGAAAGCAGGCTCTAAGACTGTACAGAGATCTGAGAGGCCATGAATAATAGTGGTCAGCGTGGATTCCGGCGGGTTCCACCTACTTCACATCCTGACTGCCACTGAGAAGCTGTTCAATCTGAGGCAAATCAGCCTCCCTGAGTCTCAATCCCCATCTGCAAAATGAAGGCGACGACAGGGTCCTCCCTCATACAGTTGCAGTAAATAAATGTGAAAGATGCAAAAAAACAAAAACACCATGCAGAAGGTCCACTAAAAGAGGTGTGCATTTTACTGATGTAAATTAACCTTCAATGAAGTTAATTGAAAAATACATGCATGCACGCAAAAAGTCACGTATTGTATATTTCCATTTATACAAAATATCCGGAATAAGTAAATCCTTAGAAATTCAAAGCAGAGTGGTGGTTTCCAGGGGCTGAGAAGCAGCAGCGAGAGCAGAGAGCGATTGCTGAGTAGGTCTGGGGTTTCATTCTGGAGTGACTGAAGTTTTGGAACTAGATAGAGGTGATGGTTACATAACACTGTCAATGTACTAAATGTAACTGAATTGTTCACTTTAAAAAGAATTAATTTTATATTATGTGAATTTCACTGCAGGAAAAAAAAATGCACGCAAAACAGCAGGTTTTACTAGAACATATACAAGTGAAAAGATAACATAAATATTCAAAAAGGCTGAAAGGAGACAAGGAATGAGTACGGCAGAGAGCACAAATGAAAGTCAGAGCAAATGTGACACAGCATAATTCTGCAAGGAGCTCTGCCTGGCCTGCTGATGGCAGGGTGCTTTGAACAAAAGGGGGGCTCGCTTAAACCCTCCACACCTGGGGGCCAACACACTGTCTTGGTTTGCTGCCTTTTTTCATTTCACAAAGAAACGGTATTCACGTATCTTCTTCATTTCTTACCCTCTGGTATGTACCTTGGGGCTCTCTTCACCTGAACACACACCATCCTTTCTGAATGTTCTGAAGCTCTAGGCATGTACCACGATTCACACTGTTTATTCAGCTTGCTTGACTTGCTTTGTATTTTGTACTTGATCATACATAATATGCCAATTGAGAATTTCATAGTAAAGAATCAGCATGGTATGCTCCCTACCTACACCAAAATAAAACCCTATTCTGTAATAATTTTTATTTTTTTAAACATTTTTATTTATTTTTGAGAGAGAGAGAGAGAGAAAGTGAGAGAGGGGGAGGGACAGAGAGAAAGGGAGACACAGAATCCGAAGCAGGCTCCAGGCTCTGAGCTGTCCGCACAGAGCCCAACGTGGGGCTCGAACTCACGAACTGTGAGATCATGACCGGAGGCGAAGTCAGACGATTAACTGACTGAACCACCCAGATGCTCAATAAGTTAATTTTTAGAGTTATTTTATAAGCATCCTTCATAACCAAACCCCTCCCGCAAACTACTACTGCCACCACAAAACAGCCAGAAGAGAGCGATGCCTCTCCATTTCAACGCCCTCCAAACTGAGGGAGATTTAATGTGATTTTACAGGAAAAAGAAAGAAGTTAGCTAGATGGTTCATTGCATGATTCTTTGCTCCAAGATGACCCTTCTCGAAGCCTGGTGACCGCCTGGCCTGGCTGTTTGGTATTAAGTTTAAAGGCCTGGAATTAGTTCAGAGGACACACACAGTGTAGTAGTAAGTCCATGAAGTTCACCTTGGAGTTTCTGGCTCCTTCAACGACCATGCCAAAAACTCTGTGCTCTCTGGATGTCTACCAAACCCCAAACATCAGCATGTCACCTGCTCAATTACACTGTATCTAATTGACTTCTCTGGGATTTTGTTTTCATGAAAATAAACTAAAAGTCTGCCCTTTTTAATACTTAGTCACGAACGTCAGTTGCCTCAAGGTGACACAGGAGACAAAAGTGACATTTGTGAAGAACGCCAGCTGGAAAGAATCATACACGGAACACACATATACACATGCACACACACGGAAACATCTCCTCCTGGGCTAAGGAAACATAAGCATTTAAGAAAAATTTAAAAAGCCTTTTATCAGAGCCGGGGTAAAGGTCATCTCCGTGGTACTGGGGCGGAGGACAGAGCCACCTCTCAGATGCACTGCACCCTGCTCTCATAGGACCTGCTAAAGAGGAGGGTCTGTTCCACTGCCAAGTGTGATCTGGCATCTCTAAGGACTGAACAGTTATGCAATACAATTATTTTTTTGCACAGCATCCCTCCCACAGGGCATTCCAATAAGCTCCACAAAGGGAGTCATTCATGGACTTGATAAAAGCAAAGTAAGGAGAAACTTTGTAACATGAAGGAAAGACAGGAAATAAACAGTTGAAATGTAGAAAGGGCTCCCGGCACTTCCCTCCTAGGCTTTCATCTGCCCACCCAGTCCACAGGGCAGAGGCAGAAAAGAGCAAGGTGACCAAAGAAAGATGGAAGGGGAAGAATGAATGAAATCGGAGGGTGACAGAGGACAGGCTTCTGTCTCCCAGAGAAGGTACATCCTCACAGTTGGCAAACAGTAAAATGATCTTCTGTCAACCGAGCTGGGATTGGTTTGGATTTTTGTTTTTGTTTTGTTTTTTGAGGCCAGCTCTTGATTCTACTTGTTAAATAATAAACACAAGTCACAAAATATTTTCCTAATTTTATGACTTACCAGCCTAATTTATTTGGACAGAAACAGAAGTGTGCCTACACACCAAAGCAAAAGTTGTGTTTGGCTGTTTAAAGATCTCCTTGGAATCTTTTAAGAAATTCCTGGGTTGGGGGCAGTTCAGAAGAAAGGGCTAAATGTCCTTCTTCAGGGAGATGAGTCATCTAATAAGTGGTGAGATGCATGCTTAGCTTGAGCAAACCCTACAGAAATACAAGTCTTTAGGCAGAGAAATTATGTTATAAACCTCCTTCAAAAGACTACATTATCTTCTTTCAACCCTCTAAAGACAAAGCTGATTTGATCACAGATGATCTCATGAACAGGAGAGGACTCTGATCAACCAAGGTGGTCTCATCATGTCTGCACCAGGCACTCCCCAGGTAGGTGAGTACCTGCATAGTTTCAGGATGCCTTTCCCAACAAAATCTGGGGACAAAGCTCTTTAAAAAGTCAGCCTGGGTGCTTGCGGAGAGATGGCTGGGCTAAGGTCAGCTCCAGCCCTAGGTTCTTAGCTACAGATGTGCTGGGTCAGGTAAAGCAGACTTCTCTTGGGCCTGCTAGGGCTGTATTGCCACAAGGCATTTCCTTATGAATCTGAACACACTCCCAAAACCCAAACAGGTGATAATGTGCTTCACCAAAACTCTAACAGTATCTTCAAAAGCATCCTACTCTCCCAAGGTACCTAAGAACGTCCACAAAGGGTGCCTGGAATTCCTTGTCATACAGGGAATCCATTCCATTATAGATCTACCTTGTTCAATTTACTACTGATTTTCATAACTATGGAAGAAGAGTCATAGATAGGTATAGATTTAGATCAAAGGTAAATACATATCTCAAAGCCAGCCCTGAAAACCAATGTGTTCTTAAAAGGGGAAAAAAAGGCATAACTAATAATTTCAAGGTCAAGTCCATGATTTCATGTCATGATTTAGTAGACAGATGCAGCTTACTAGCAGCAAACCATTTAAATTCTACTTTGGAAATACTGGGATATATAGGGATCGTATAAACATCTTATAATACCAGGTCATCATTAAGGAGGCAATAAATGACGTTACTGGTATGGCTCTTGCTGATGAGAATCCTGACAGAGAAAAGATTAAAACAGCACCAGACCACATAACTTGGAAGAGGGTGCCACCGACTAGCCCTAGCTCTGCCCTACAAAGCCTTTCTCTTCAGAACACAAACACTGCTGCTGTCACTCTCTGGAGCCCCACAGAACAGTGGAGGTTTCTGTTTCATCATACAGAGGGTCCAAAAGCCTGCCCTGGATGTCCAAAGTAGGGAAGTAACCTGTAGACAAATACAAGAGCTGAGGAAAATTCCCAGAAGAAATGTCTGGGAAAAGTTCACTTTCACAGTATCTACATGTATCATCTTTTCCAAGAAGCTGACTAGACAACATTTGACCATCAAAAATAGTGACCGTGGGTGTACCGGCACACCACACATACCAAGGTAAGGACAGAGGTGGAAATCCTCTCCTCCCCTAGTTTACGGCCAATGCTCAACCAGAGCAAGGGCCATGTCACCTACAGAACATGACTGTCATGAAAGAAATTCCTGACCATTAGACTGGAAGGGCTGAGAGGCAAACTCAAAAAAGTGTCATGTTTGCCAAAGGTAATTCCAGACACTGAGGGCAAAGGCAAGAACACAGAAGAGACTTCTCAAAAAAAGTGAAAAAGTGAAAAAAAAATAAAAGCAGATTCCAAAAGATCTAAAACAGAGGTGGGAATGCCTAAATTGGATACAGAGAAAATAGTAGCACTGTCAAAAGACTGATGTCATACAGCCATTCAATAAATAGGGACTAGCTCCCACCAAGTGGCAAGAGCCATGTTAAACATTAGTCAGGATATAAACCTGGGGCAGACATGTTTCCTATCAGAGCAAATAAGCTTCTGTCCAAATAGCTGAACTATCCAGCAACAGGTGGTTTCCTCTAAGAACTACACAAATCAAAGATTTGGGATAGGCATTTGGGTTGGACCTTGAAACATATACAGAATATGTATTAGGAAAAAAAGAGAGAGAGATGCTTAGCATGCTAGAAAGTGGTCAGGGGGTCTACAAAGGTAAAAAAGGTGATACTAACCATTTATTTTCAGGAAATCGCACTAATAAGGAATAATGAAAGATTACTTGAAAAAGCAGACTGGGACCAGATCATGACAGAGGTTAAATAATATTCAAAAAAAGGAGGGGGGCGGTGAAACCCACCAAGACCAGCAGGGCCAGGAGGAGCAGAGACATACCTATAAGCAGTATCACTGACTATGATCACCGACTGCCCCTGCATCAAAATGAAACCAAACACAGAAGTACAAAACCCAGGGTGGTCGGTGCTCTTCTCTGTTCTTTGCCATCCAGGACTATTTGTTTAGGAGACAACGAGCAATCAGTCTAACAGATGAGCAATGATCCTAGGGCCCCCAGGAAGGCAGGCCACATACCAGCCCTTGTGGGGCATGGCCACCTTGGCCGGGCAAAATCTCTATTTTCCTACCAGTCCTACGTGGTACCTAAAGCACCTTAGTAAGCCAAACATGTATCTTTATGGCAAGTAAATTTTTAAAATTTTAAATTAAAATTAAAATTAAATTTAAACTTAAATTTTTTTAATCTTAAAATTTACTCTCCTCCTACTAGACCGCAGAGGGTTGTTGATAGGTCTCTTCTGTCCCTTCCACTGTCCAAATCCAACATCAGTCAGACAGATGCCTTCCACAAAGAGAGCTTCTAGCCTGCAGCAAGCTAGCACTCCTCTCTCAATACACACACACACACACACACACACACACACACACACACACACACACACACACCCCTTTGGTTTGTCAATTGCTTTCCTAGCAATCTGTGTTGTCCTAAGATCCAGGCTTAGGAGCAAAAGAAGTCATTTCTTAGAATCACCCATTAAGGGGATGCCTGCGTGGCTCAGTTGGTTCAGTATCTGACTCTTGATTTCGGCTCAGGTCATGATCCCGGGGTCATGGGATAGAGCCTGCTTAAGAGTCTTTCTCTCCTCTGCCTCTCTCCCCCACTCACACTCCCTTTCTCTCTAGAATAAAAAATAAAAAAAGTTTAAAAAGAATCAACCTTTAAAAAGATAAGACTGTGTTCATACCTTCACAGATACCATCCAGGCCCTTGCTTACCTTGATGTGAGGACAGAGGACAAGTTGAGTTTCTTTAACCTGTTTTTCTTGCTTTCATCTAGATATATAGAGATAGATAGACAGATGGCTAATCTTGATTCACAAGCCTCCATTAAACTTTATCATGTAAGCATTATTCACTTATCTTACTGTGGTATGCACTTGAAAACATAATGGCACGTTTTATGGAGCATTCACACAGAAAAGAGTTGAAGAGTCATCATTTCCTTGTGTACTTGAATAATCATGGTAATCAAGATTGTTCTTTGTTAACAAACTTCATTGTGAGAAAAGGTAATGGAATGAAAAATTTAGGCTCAATTAGCAACAGCAATAAATACCAAACAAAGCCTCTAAACAGTGATGCAGGGAATATGCTATTGGCTTACCTGGGAGGGAGGGTTCTCCTGGGACAAAGAGCAAAAGACTCTAAGCTGTGGGCAGTCATGATTAAGAGTATGGACTTAACCAGAGGGAAACTGAATCAGACTTGCAATTTTCTTAAACCTCTGGGCTTTGGTTTCCTCACTGGCTTGATACGAGTATTAAATAAGATGTGCATGTAAAATACTTGGCAGAGTAGCTATCATATTAATACAGCACTGATGAAGTTTAAGAGATGACTAACATGGCACAGAGATTTTCTCAAAAAGAGATGACACGTACAGGCAATGCCAAAAGAGACGTCAAAATCTCTTTCAACTGGATCAAGAAAAATAGTCCATAAAATGAACCCCAATATTTCTAGGGGAAGCTCTGGTTCTAAACAGTTCTCCACTAAATATCTTAGTTTATTTTGGATGTAAAGTATATATACAAACAAAAACAAAAACTTATTTAAATGGTCAAAGATATTACAACTGTATGTGTGTGCAATTGAGGAGACTATAAGATTCTACATCCTGAGTCACTGACAATCAAACAGCACCTCCAAGTAAATCTCGGCTCCGTGGAAGGGGTTAAAGTGGGCCTTCATAGAAAAACCATAATAGCAAAATATTTCTCCAGCAAAAGGTAAAAGTCTTCAACTTTGAAAGACAAGAGTTAGAAATAACAGTTCCTTTTGTTTCCCAAGTCCATTTCTTTTGTATTAAAATTATTGTTAACTTGGTTAAATCATAGTGAGCTGCTGTTGATTTCAACACAGGGAGGCAAGTGAACACGTGAACAGGATGAGGAGAAGTAGAAAATCCCACCAGATACCTTTGTTAAAAGGCACAACTCAATTAAATTCACATCCTGTGGTCATTTGCTGATCTCTCAGAACAATGGTAAATTTAGTTACTGGGAAAACAAAAAAAAACCATTGTTCCATTTCATTATTTCTCTTCCTTGTTGAAAGTTTAAACTGATTATCTCAGAATCCAGTTTACATACAAGATGAAAGCATGATGCTAATACATGCACAGCTTTAAAAAGTCAGACATGTATACATATATGCGTGCTGACATACATATTCAACTAATGCTAGCATTTAACCCATGTTTGTAGAGACAGCACTAAACTTCAGAAGTTGTTTTTATGATGAGAATTATCCAGTTTTTATCAAAACATTAGTCCTGGGGCACCTGGGTGACTCAGTGGGTTAAGCTTCTGCCTTTGGCTCAGGTCATGATCTCACGGTTTGTGAGTTCAAGCCCCACATCAGGCTCTCTACTGTCAGCGCATTGCCCACTTCAGATTCTCTGTCCTCCCTCTCTCTGATCCTGCCCTGCTTGGTCGCTCTCTCTCTCAAAAATAAACAAACCAACAAACATGAGTCCTATTAATCTCTCACTACATTCTGTCTCAGAACAAACTTCACAACACACAGTGGGTGGTGGGAACTTAACAAAATGGATTTGAAATCCCTTTAAGATTCTGACAATAACTATATATGACATGCTGCTAATAAAAGACAGAAGGACTTTGGGGATGGGGCGATTAGCTCTAAATTTTGGTTACACAGCTCCACAAGGCAATTACCTCACTGGGGTGCAATCAGTTCTCTCTTTTCCCCTGTAAACTTTTCTAAGCCTCTTAAGGTCAGACCCCAAAGGTAGCTTCCTCTATATCATCAAGATGCAGCAACGTGTGGCACACACACTGGAACTCAACAAACACAAAGAAACAGGTCAACCCACACTGTGATCAGGTAAAAGCAGGGAGGTATAAAATCCTGACCTTTGGCCAGCTCACAGCTACTCAGGTCTTTCTGAAAAATAGGCTCATCCCTCCCCCCACCCACTTTTTCATGTTCTGAGTTGCGTGGTCCCACCTTCTCCAAAACATGAGGAAGAACTTTCTTAACAGACACAAAGGTTTGTACTGCCTGACAGGAGATTCCAGGATATTACAAGATTGTTCAGAGAAGGGCGTGTTTGTGTGTATGTGCGTGTGTGTGTGTGTGTGTCTTCTTTTAAATGTTTAATAGTCTGCGTTCAGACTGAATTTTTTTAGGCTGGTTTTAATGTCGGGAAGTACATGACCAAAGCCCTATGGTTTTCTTTTATGATGAAACATATTTGAGTCCACTGCCAGAATTCGGTGTTCTTTACAGATGTCAACACTTTAGCATTAATGCTCATAACATTTTCAAACTGCCCCACATCCCCGTCACAGACAGGTAGATGGCAGGCCATGGGGATTCTTGCTGTATACAACAGATTTATTGACTGAATTTTTAGGTACTTTGTATGATAAGGAAGAGATGAGTGGATGAACAGACGGCATTTTTAAAAGATTACTGGTCCTCTCATAGAATCTCCAGAGCACTTTACCAACAGTAGTGTTAGATTATTTGGAGGGCACGTAAAAATTGGCTTGGAATGTAGACACTTCTGTCTGTGCTTTTCCTGTCTCTGAATGCTTAAATTAGTGTTTGAGTTATCATAAAATTAATCTTTTAACAACACAACCTGTGAAAATTTAGTTATATTACATAAGAAGTTATCACTAAAATACAATACTAGGAGAAAGAAAGAAAGTTTATCTGAATGACCACAAAATAGGTGTTCAAATTTATCGAATGACAGTGAATTCTCCAAGTCAGTGAATCCTCAATTACCCACAACAATGGAAAGGTACACTCGTGTGTAAAGTACAAATAATTTAAAAAGACTTCACATACTGAGGACTTTCTACATAAAACAGAGATACCTGAACCTTCCCCATGGTGTTACTGTGAGGATTAAATAAGCCACAAAAATAGCTCCTCGGTGCTAACTGCTATAATTACAGTCATCATCATCATTTATTATGCATTATATTATCCAGCAAGGCTGATACGATGGTCCTGAATTTGATGATCAAACACCGTGAAGCACAATGGGGCCAAGGGACTTGCTCACAGACACAAGCTGGAAAATGATGCCAATGGAATCTGAGCCCATGTCGGCCTGATGTGCAAGTTTCAGCCCAATTGCCATGTGATGCTGCTTTAAAAATAGGGGCCTATTGGGGCACCTGGGTGACTCAGTAGGTTAAGCGTCCGACTTCGGCTTAGATTACGATCTCACATTTCATGGGTTCAAGCCCCGCATGGGGCTCTGTGCTGACAGCTCAGAGCCTGGAGCCTGCTTCGGATTCTTGTGCCTCCCTCTCTCTCTCTGCCCCTTCCCCACTGTGGTGCATGCACGCGCTCTCTCTTTCTGTCAAAAATAAACATTAAAAAAAAACAGGGACCTTTCCTCTAGAAACTAACCCTACTTACTGATAGCTTGAGAATCATAAAAGCAGGTCAAAAAGAAAAGCAGGGAGGTGCTTTGCAACCAGAGGTCATGGGTTCACATCCAGCTGTGTGACCTTCAACAGGTTATGTGATGGCCCATGTGTCTACTTCCTAATTTGTAAAACTGGGATCATCATACCAATCCTGGCAAGAATGAGGTAAGGATGGCACCTAAAGGATGTAAAGTACTCAGTCCAGGCAACACAAGACAGGTCCTCCAGAAGTCTCAGAAGCATCCTGTCAGCTCACACTGCTCTTACATGGCCTCAAGTCTTCCAGGTAGAGAGGAGAATTGTAACTGTCAATGCTTTTCTTCAAAGATCACTACATCTCAAGAGATATAATAAAATTCTCCCCAAGAGTCAAATAACTTTATTACCTGTAATTTTTCTTTGGTCATATACAACTTCACACACATGTATCTTTTGCCTCTATGTACATAAAGAAAAAAATGAGGTAATAGTCACATATTCTATATATAATCATATTTACATACATTTTGACACTTCCAAAGGGAGAAAGAACATAATGAAAATTAAGCCAATGTTGAAAAGAATGGGAAATTCTTGAAAAACACAATAAATCCACTTTCCTATCATACTACAAAATTACTGAGAAAAGGCTGCTACCCATACACCAGAATTTTTTAAAAAAAGGATAAAGGGACATAGAGCCAAAAGGAAAAATGGTTAAACTTTTTATTTAAAGTTTATCTCTCTCTTTCTCTCTCTCAAAATAAATTAATACACTTAGAAAAAAGAAAACCAGAAGAAAGTCCATTTATAAACGTACTCTAAGCCAGGCACTAGGTGATTTTCAACTCCCCACCAAAGCAATCAAATAGAGATTAACATGCCTATCAGCTGAAACCAAGCTGTCAAAATGAAAGCTTTAAATTACACATGTCCTTACCAAAAAGTATTTAAGAGATTTTTCTCTGAAAAAATAAAAAGCATTGCACAGACTTTAATAATGTTTAAATCTGCTTATATGTTAAGAGGCATTTTTAAAGCAGATTAAAATGCCGAATTCAAGACCACCAGAAGAAACTTTCCAAAATGAAATAAGACATTTGGTCGTCTTTTCCAAAGGCAAATATGCTATTCATCTATCTTTTACCCAACAAAAATTCCTAAAAAATGATAATCAAAACCTTTTGGTAAACAGGAGCTTAAATGCTGCCTTTCAAATCAGATTACATTTCAAGTGGTCTGAAACTAAACTAAGACAGCATTTTATGAGCATGGTTCTCATTTTTAAAAGTAATAAGGAAACTGCCCTTTGAGACACTGAGAGACATGGGCACCAAGGTCAAGGGCTTGAATTCCTATTCAAAAGTCACTGAAACATTCAACTCACTAGCCATTACTTTGAAGGAGAAGCTGATGGGTTGAGGAAGGAGGAGAGATGGAAAGAAAAGGGAGTGGGGGATACTTGACTGTGACCCTCAGGAAGAAAACAAAGCAGCTTCAAGAAATATAAACAACTCTTCATTTCTGAAACACTGGAGTGCAAAACATCTAATAAAATTAGGGAGGACCAGATACTCTTCCTTTCAGAATTGCACCATCATAAACAGGATGAGCTACTTCATGGTACTTTCAGGTCCAGCAGAAAGGGCAAGACCGTACCTCATTATCCAGGCATTGGTATTTCAGAATCGAAAACCTACTGAGACAGGGCACAAGTTTTCCCAATTTACTCCATGGGGAGAAAGAGAAGTTGAGTGCCAGGGAACTATATACTGACTTAAAAGAATAAACTGCGTTTTAAGTTCATCACAAGTATATACATTTATGTAACAAAGTGTGTGTGTGTGCGTGTGTGTGTGTGTGTGTGTGTGTGTATAACAAAAAAGTACCTTAATCAGGATTGCATTCTGGATAGGTCACTAACCTGAGAGCAAAGTTATATAAACACCAATTCGTGGCGCCTGCCACCCCCAAGTTCCCTTCCTAGGTAGGAGCTTCCCATGGTCCTTGTCCAAAGAGGGCACCTGAGCTGGCAGGTGTCCCTATGCAGGGACTCTGGTAAAAACTGGATTCTCAATCTTTGGCATTAAAATTGGTAAATAAAGAGAAAATCTAGCTATTAGCAGCCATAGCTATGGCTAAAAGGGAAAGAGGAAAAGAGAAGCTTTAAGGGCCAGGACAACTATGAATGAGCCAAAATTCTGACCCAACAGAAACCACAGGGCAGAAGTGAGAGGAGCAGGCAGAAAGGGCAAAAGCAGACTCAGCCTGATTGGCCAAATGACACCAATGTTAGAGGATTCTGAAGTGAGAACCCAAAAACTCCCGCTGCTTAGGTCTTGTCCACTTACAGGGCTCATGAGAACCCTGCAATTCCCCAAGAGCCAGGTGCTCAGCTTTTCCTGGGCTGCTGCAAAACCCTGGGGTTATGGATGACATTCCTGTCTCCCTATTCCCACATCTGTCTTTATGGAGAATGTCCCTATTACTCGGGTATATGACTTTAGTGAGTCCCAGGTCCTTGTAACCAAAAGAGTAAATCAACTTTGTTACATTCTATAATCCAAACTTTTCACCAATTGAGAAAAACCTTTCCATAAATTCGTGAACAGTAATAAACCTCTTGACATTTCTTTTTTTTAACCACATGAGGTAATGTGGTTTTATTTCCCAAACTTGGATGGTAATTTTTCTCTTTTCCAATCCATGACCACCCCACCCCATCCACCATTTTCTCCTCCTGGTCTTAGATATTTCAGGGCTGGGTCAACAGGGGATAAGGCAAGATGCCTTCTCAGTCTAACTCCTTTTTACCTTAAAGCCAGAAAGGGGAGCAATTAATGTAAAAACTGGGGGAAATTTCCACAGTATTTATCAAAAACATAAATGTAATACCATTTGTCCCTGCAATTCCACTTCTGGAAATCCATCCCACAGGAATATGGAAACCTGGAGACAACCAAGAAGTTCATCAGTAAAGTCTGGGTTAGAGAAAGTATATCCAAAGAATAGACATGGACCTGGAATTGAAATTAGAATATTTAAATATTTAACATAAATAATAAAATATTACTTTTAAATGAGGTAGAGCTATGAAAAATGATCTAGGAATGACAGCTGTGGATATTTGTAATGTGTATATTTTACTACAAATACATACAGAAGATACACAGAAGTAAAATATACATGTAATAGATATTACTACTCTATGGAAGTAAAAATTATTAAGTGTAGAGTAACAGACACAGGTACCACATTACATGTATAATAATTAAATTTTGGAAAAATCTATGGGCATATGTATACAGAGAAAAACATCCAGAAAGATACACACTAAACTGACCACAGAGAATAACTCTGGGAAATGAAAATTGAGGGTTATTTTTGCCTACTTGATACTAAAGTAGTTTTTATATCTTTGTAATTTAAAAACTTTAATAAAATAAAGGCTGGACATGCCAATAGCTATTTCATCCTTTCATTGAAAATGCTATAAAATCCTTGAAGCTTTTTACTGCCAAAAAGACCAAGAAATTCAACATTCAGATCATCAAATTAAATTCCTAAAGATTCATTTCTCCTGCATACCCATGAAATCAAAGAGCTGGCATTACAAAAAGATAACATATTTAGCAAATCTAAAAAATTCTCACTCTGTCAGTTCTAGGTCTGATATGAAAGGTCAAGGTGAAATCTAAAACTCACTGCTGTGTTCAACACATTCACAAACAATGAGAAAGTTACTTATTCTTAAGTTCCCTCCATTCCAGAGCTTTCTGTAAAATGTTTTCACTTCCCATCAGAAATGTACCAAATAAGGTAGATCCACAGGACTCAAAGGGCAAAAGGCAAATAACCGACACTTCTAAGAAATACTAAATTGTAATATAGATATTTAGATTGTAACTGTATTCTGAAAACATGTTAAGAAAAATACATATAAATAGTTTGCCCAGTAATCATAAAATATGCCTTTCGTAAAGTGTGTATCAAATTTTTGAGAAACAAATCACTTTTGCCAAGCAAGTATTAATCTGCCACTGGTTTATTTTCTTTCTCAAAACAAATGAATTGTGAAAGCATTGAGAATGTGAAGACATATCAATCTCCAAAAATATCAATTTATACTTTTTTTTGTAAGTCCTATCCCATCTCAACTTACACCAAAAGTCAAACACTATCTAGCCCTGGACAATAAGGTAACTGGTAGATTTTCCCCCTTTTACTCAACTGCATTATCCAAATTTTCTATACATTACTTGTATAATATTTGAAAAGTTTAAGATAAATAAGCTTGGAGGTTTTTATAACCCAGAGGTCTAGGTAATATCCTTTTCTCAATCTTTCTTCCCTTTGTGAGAAAGGGGTGTGGGCCAACCACAGGAAGGACATTCCACATATCTAATCCACGTACACATCTATCTCCCCCTTTAGAACAGAAGTCTGTAAATTTATAACAACAACACTCAGCCCTCTTCCCACATCTAAAAGCGTGTGATATTTCGTTAAGTGCTTTTACCAGAAAGACTGCAATTTAACAAATGGTATTACTCGCACATCTCCCATCCATCTATTACTTCTGCCATTTGTATATGATAAACTAAAGAAAATAGGCAAATTCTGCCAATAACTATTACTAGGTTTCTAATCTTTTTATCCTAAGAGGATGGCAATTCTTTTTTGAAAACTCATTATAAAACTGGCAGTAAAATATTGCTGGATTGACTTCAAAGTGAAGAAACTTCCATAATTATGTAAGCAACCGTCTACACTTAAACTGAGTGATGCAGAGACAACATGTTATTTTGGGGGTATGATAGATCTGGTTCACTGACTTCTAAATGGCAGGAGAAGTATACACATGCATGCAGACAATCTATATATTTTTTAAATGTTTATTTATTTTTGAGACACAGAGCAGTGACAGAGCGTGAGCAGGGGAAGGGCACAGAGAGGAGAGACAGAATCTGAAGCGGGCTCCAGGCTCTGAGCTGTAAGCACAGAGCTCGACACGGGGCTCGAACTCATGAACTGCGAGATCATGACCTGAGCAGAAGCCGGCTGCTTAACCAACTGAGCCACCCAGGTGCCCGACAGTCTATATTTTTAATGTGGTATTGAGTTCTAAGAAGGTCAGTCTGGGAATAAAACACCTCAAGGCTAAAAAGGATCAGATCCAATACACACACCCACACACACACACACCTTCCCCCTTCAAATATCATATTAGAATCAACATCTTTAGACTATTTAGCAAGTTATATATTTCTAAAGCCACTTTTCTAGCAAAATAGTTCATACAGCACATTAGTTTATGAAACCTATAATCAATCACACTATAACAACCAGGATGAAGGTAGTTGAGCAATTAGCTCCCCCACCGCAAGCTAAAAAGGAAAAGTTCAATGAATATCAAACATTGTCTATTCATCACTCTTGAGCTAAATAAAGCTGCTGTGGTAGAGACTTTGCAAAGATGGCAGTAAGAAACCCTCCCATCTCTATATGTATGTCCTTTTGCCATGTCATTTTACCATTCCGCCCAACAAGCAGGGAAATGGATTTCCCTTCTCCTTGAATCTGAGCTGGCCTTGTGAGGTGAATGAGGCAGAGTGACACAGGGTGAGTGAGTACCAAGCGGAGGCCTCAAGAGCCCTTGCATCTCCGCCCCTGCAAACTTGGAACGCTGCTGCAGCCGAGGGATAAAGTACAGAGGAGCCTCCTTGAGAATGAGACAGCAATGAAGAGAGAGCCAGTCGACAACCAGCACCAACCACCACACACAAGTGAGACCATTGTAAAAGAGGCAGCCCCAGCTCAGCTAGCCGTGGGCCAGGCAAGACCAGCAGACCTGCCCAGCCCAGCTAAGCCCAAATCGCCAACCCACAGAATCGCAAGCAAATAAAATGGTCATTGTTTTAAGCCTCTAAGTTTTGGGGTGGTTTGTCACACAACTATATACAGCCAACACAGAGACCGTCAGAATCCACACAGAACCTTCCAGTTTGTCAGAGGCGTCCATGAAGGCAAAGCTTTAAATGAGGGGCCCACCTCAACAGGATGTTGCTGCCAAATTTTTCTGGGAAAAACTGTACTGTCCCTTCTTGCCTTGACCCCTTGCTGGACCCCTGCAAATTTTAAACTTGGGTATGCCCCTGAGTTCTTTGTCCATCTCTTACCCTTGCTCAGCTCTGAGGTCTGTTGCTGCCTTGTGCTAGTCTCTGGCTTTATAGATGTGATCTTGGAATCCTACCCCTGACTCTACCATGCCTCCTCAGTCCACCATCAGCTTTTGCTTTCGCTATCCCTACCGCCAAACAGCTCACTGTAATCTCAAACCACAGTCCCGGATCATCTCATCACTTCTGTGAAGTAGTAATGCTTAATCTATTAAAAACAGTGACTTTAAACAACCAACAGCACTATTCAGGCTAGAATCATTCTGCAAGATTAAATTATTATTCCAATAAAGCCACAACTGCTTAAAACAGTTTTTGGAAATACCTTAAGAGCAAATTAATGTCACATTAGAAATCAGTTTCATTTCTTCATAGCAGAGCTGATAAATGGGTAATTTTTTAAATTTAAAATGAAATGTAGCTATAACATATAAGTGGATACCCTCCCACCATGTCCCCTTAAAGGAAATAATATTTCTTGTGTAAATAAATTGATGTGATCAATTTTAAAGTCAGTCATATCCCATAAAGATTACCTTTCATATTTTTAACATTCTCTTTCTTCCAAGTAGCTCCAAGAGACAACGGAGTATTTAATTTTTAAACAACCGTACACAGCTAAACTACTCACTCTTCATATGGTAGACTAAATGCAAAATAACAAGCAAAACAAATCCTTGGGACTTTTACCTATTCTAGTGACTAAACACCAGCTACCTGCCTTTAAGACAATTTAAGCAAATAGGAGCACGTTGGTGGCTCTGTAGGTTAAGCATCTGACTTTGGCTCAGGTGACAATCTCATGGGTCATGAGTTCAAGCCCCTCATCAGGCTCTGTGCTGACAGCTCAGTGACTAGAGCCTGCTTCAGATTCTGTGTCTCCCTCTGCCCGTCCCCCATGCATGCATGCTCTATCTCAAAAATAAATAAACATTAAAAAAAATTTTAAAGACTCTTTAAGCAAATATATAAGCTTCAAAGATGCTTATATTGTCTATTTCTAATGGGCTTTAAAGAGCAGGACATGAAATGAGAGCCCTTAAAAAGTCTTGCTGCTTCTATGGAAACAATCGGGAAGATGGCTATAAATGAACTCGGAGGCTCATTATCTCTTAGCTCTAGAGATAGTCACTTTTTAAACAAGTGATGAGTATTTATTTTAGTAAAGATAAACAATCTAGCCCCTGATCTTGACTTATGCCAAAAATATTCCTCTTCTTAAGTAAGTCCTAATGATCACAATCTGAAACTACACAGAGACACTTTTCCTAGCCCTATTTCAGCCTCCCAAGTGCCCAGGAAAGGTGCCATATTAAAACTGTTTCCACAACAACCCTTTTTGAAGGTCAGGCACTGGAATTAAGGCTCCAGAAGTTTAAAAGGGCACATACAAGGAAAAAATTTAAAGGATTACATAGTAAAATATTCTGTTACAGCCTCAGTTACCCAAGGGACATCAAACATGAGAAAGTACAGACTGTTCCTGAATTGCCCAAAATTAAATCCAGTTAATCCTTCTACATGGATTTTTTCACCCCTCAGTCCTTAATTCTCTCTTCTTACAAAGCAGGTATCCTACCCAAACAGTGGTTACTGAGTGTGAATTTCTGTTAAGGTACTGCCTTAAATACTGGATGTTTTCCTTGCTTTGCGATATAGAACTTAGGTTAAACCATTCATCATTTAATGAAATACCAAATTGTTTTAAACTCAAGAGAAAAGATCCAAACTTAGCATTTAAGTGACTAAAATTGACATAGGTATAAGTTTTCAACGTAAAGTTAATTTCACAACTCCTCTGTAATTTCATTTAAAAAAAAAAAAAAACCCTAGTCAGTTCTTTCTTCATAAGTAAAATAAACTGAAGTGATACTGTCTAGCACATCCAACCCCAAGACTCTGAAGTGATTTCTTAAGGAAATGTAACATTTTGATACTTCTGAAAATACTGGATTTCATTTGGGAGGACACTCTGTTTACAATAATCACAAGAACATCCCTGAATGAGTTAAGTGGTTAAGATAAAAACTCACACTTCAAAATCATCTCCCTACGTCAACAGGGGTATCTATTTCACCACACACACAAAAAAGAATAACTGTTCTTCTGAAAATATGAATCAATTAGCTTTCAAACAGCACAGAGTGAAAACAAAAGATTGTTTTTAAATAGCGTTTAGCATTGCCCTTTTTTTTTAAATAGCGTTTAGCATTGCCTGTCTTTGTGTAAGTCTAAGTCAGTGGCAATGCCCTGGTAGGTTATTGGGAGGTCGCCTCACACTATTTACAGCTATCACAATATTTAGTCATTTTCTGAACATTTCAGAGGAATCATCATCCAGTGCTGCCCAATAAACTTTTTGCGGCAGGTGATGGAAACAGTCTATATCTGAGCTATTCAATATCCTTATACCATAGTGTGGAAGTGAAATAAACAAAATCCAGTTCTGCAACTGCACTGGCCATCATTAGCTACTGGGCACTTCAAATGTGGCTACTAAGTGAGAAACTGTATTTAATTTTTTTAAGGATTCATTTTTAGAGCAGTTTTAGGTTTATAGCAAAACTAAGAAGAATGTAGAGATTTCCCGTATATCTGCTGCCCCCCCACATGCATAGCCTCCCCCCTTATCAGTATCCCCCAACAAAGTGGTACATTTGTCAAAACTGATGAGCCTACACCGGTACATGGTTATCTTCTAAAGTCTGTAGTTTACACTACAGTTCACTCTGGATGCTATATATTCTATGGGTTTGGAAAAAAAGATAATGACATGTATCCATCACTGTGCTATCACACAGAGTGGTCTCACTGCCCTAAACATCCTCTGTGCTCTGCCTATTCATCCCTCACCCCCCAAAAAACTATTTAATTTCCATTCATTTAAACGGAAATAGCCACATGTGGCTACTGGCTGCCATACCCAAAAGCCAAGGAATGAAGGAAAGCTGTTGCTGCTCTGACCACAACAAAACACCAGCCTGGCAGAGGGGACCTGACTACAGTACAGAATCTTTTCTCCAGCTAATGATCAGCCCTGAAGTTCGTCCACTTCATAAGCTTTCTTCACCCATCACGCTGCTGCTCCTCGAATTTCTACCTTCCAACACACCCATGCATGCCCCCAACTCCACATCAGTGACAAGGTTACAATCCAGTCTTTTATTCTTATGTTTATTTATCTTTGAGAGAAGAGTGTGTATGTGGACGTACACAGAGAGAGAGAGGCAGACAGAGGATCCAAAGTGGGCTCTGTGCTGACAACAGAGAGCATGATGTGGGGTGGAACCCAAAAACCATGAGATATGACCTGATCCAAAGTTGGATGGTTAACTGACTGAGCCACCTAGGTGCTCTAACAACTCTATTTTAACAGAGCAGGCAAAAGATGATGATTGAAATGAAGTGACTTTGGAGCACCTGGGTGGCTCAGTCAATTGAGCGACCCGACTCTTGATTCTGGCTCAGGTCATGATCCCAGGGTTGTGAGATCGAGCCCAGCATCAGGCTCCACACTGAGCATGGAGCTTGCTTAAGATTCTCTCTCTTCCTCTGCCCCTCTCTCTCACTCACTCTCTGAAATTAAAAAAAAAAAATTTTTTTAAATGAAGCGACTTCATGTTTATACACCACCATGTTTACATGTTAAATAAAATACTCTGATGAAGAAATATCTATAAAGATCAGTTTAATACCTCTAAAGAAATAAGATTTTTACTATCGTAGTTTGTAGCAAATACGTTTCCAGATAGATATTTACTCTAGTAAAATGATAGTTATAAAATTCATTCAGTTGATAATATTTCTAACCTTCCTTCTCACTAATGATGAATCAATGTGATGTAAGTAGAAGAAAATACTAAACTAGGCAAGAATCACAAGCCTGAGATTCTAAGGCCTTCTGGGCCAACAGCTTAAAAAAAAAATGTTGAAGAACTTAGGCCACTAGAGTCTTTAGCTATAAAACAAAGGAGCAGGAATGGATTCTCTCTTCAATCTATTCCAAAATTAAATTTTCTGATTCTGTATTCTTAAGTCGTTCCTCACCTAGGAATTGACTTATAAAAAACCCAGCAGTGACCTATCATTCCTTCCCCTGAGCACTCTCTCCCCCTTTCTTGAATCACTTCATAATTAAGCAAAGGGGATGGTGATGTTGTCAATTAGGAAGGAGGAGAGGGGAAAGGAAGGGAGGGGAGGTGAGGGGAGAGGAAGAAGGACCAGACAATTCAAATTAAAATGTTAAGTAATACAAAATACGCCAATAGGCACCAATCCAGAAAATACCATCATTTTTCAATCCCTTAACTAAAAAGGGCAAACAAGAAAGCAATTGGAATGCCCCTTGTTATAAACCCCGGTAAAAAATTGATCCTACCAGCTCAAAACAAGAGGACAGATTTTTCTAAAACCTCAGAATTATCACAGTCCACTGGCTTCCAAAATACTCCCCAAATGAAGGCTCCTGGCTGGCTCAGTCAGAAAAGCATGCAACTCTTGACCTCAGAGTCATGAGTTCAAGCCCCACATTGGGGGTAGAGTTTACTTAAAAACATAAATAAAATTAACCTTAAAAAAATATTCCCCAAATGAAGATCTATCATTCACATGGCAGAAAATCATCAATTTTTACTTACCATACTAGCTCTTCCGGTAAATAGCCCTAGCAGTGACTAACAGTTGGAAACCTAAACCCTAAAAAGGTCACCAAAATGTAAACTTATATCTAAGGGAAGAAAGGAATGAGCACCCCCACTACTAGGCCTCTAAGAGTTATACTAAATATCACTAACTGGAAGAAGTTTGAAAATAAAAGTCTATCTTAAAATGATGTTTTCCCATACACAGTTTTAAAAGTCAATTGACATAATTCCTCAGTGTCCAAGAAGTTTCTCAAAACTAAACCAGAGTTTATTCTCAAATAACTGGCAAGTGAAAAGAAATGTGAAATACATCAGCATTTACTCACATCAAATTCCAAAGTGTTTATCTAAATCAATTCTAGAACTAAAGCACAGCCAATCCATTCTCTAAAGAGCTATTTCTCCTTAGCTTCCTTGTTAAGCCAAGTCTAAAATGCCTTTCTAATTAACATACTGAATTCTTCTCGCATATCAAAATCTTGACCAGTGAATGGCAGATTTGCAAAAAGAAACAGAAGACTGCAATCACTTCAACCATCCTGGAATTGTTTTGGTATAATTTTAAAAAACTGTCCCAGAGAAAAATGTAAAACTTCATAGGATTACATGCAGAATTCTATTTAAACAGAAAACAAAAATCTTTCCCAATAAATACACTGTAGAGGAATTATAACACCTACTAGATTGATTCTAACTTAAAAAGAAAAATGGTCTATGGTCTTAGCCATATCCTATCCTATCCACACCGATCCTATTACCCTGGGTCCCTGATTATTTATAAAAAACACAATCCCTGCCATCGTAACAACCTTTGAAAACCACCTGTCCTGATGTTCTATTCCTGTGTTTCACTTACATCCTTGATCTTCTCCCAACAGTCCTGATTTCTACACAGCAAGAGGCCCCACAGAACTTTAAAGTTGGGTTATATATAAATACATAAACAGGAAGAGAGAGGTCATGGGTATGCTCAAGAAAGAAAAGCTCTGGAGAAGAGGAGACCGGTACCGGGAACTCCCTGTCCCACTCTACAATGCCTAAGTAAAAGGATGCCACAAAGGGGCAGAAGGCTCTAGGCCCTTAATGTGGAGAGGCCGCCCCACAGTCCGATGACCTCAGGAAAGCCGGGCTGCTTCACACCTGCCTACCTTACAGTACAGGCAAGCGGGAGCACTCAAGTGCTTACTCTTCATCTGGGAGGATTAATGAGCTAATTTCTACAGAGCCCTTTAAGCTGATTGGCCCTACCGCAACTAAATAAGCAACATCGTCAACCACAGGCAAGATCAAATCTTGAGGATCCAGGGAGGCAAATTTTTAGAAGTCAGGCAACGTTCCCCTTATGTATGAAAGGACGGAGTGTTTGTCCCCCGAGTTCAGACTTTAATCCAAAAAACATTTATCAAATATTTAATATGAGGTGGGGAGTATGGAAGCTAGAGACACGGTTTTCAAGAAAGAGTTAACCCTAGCCCCATAATGGGCAAAGAGCCACCAATCTGCAAAGAGTGTGAGGAGTGCCAGGGGGTAAAATACCCAACAAAGCAAAAGGCAAAGGAGGCTCAGGGGCAGAGACTGTGTGAAGAGAAATCATTCACTCCAGGTCTTAACAGGGAGGCCAGATCAGGGTGTGTTCAATTTATGAACAGGCATCAAGCTGTTCACATTTATGATATGTACACTTTTCCACATCACATGCATATTATACTTCAATAAAGGTAAAAAATAAAAAGAGAGACAGTGTTCTCTGTTAAATGAAAACCGAGGGGTAGGGTGTGGAATGGTGTTTCAAACAGAGTGAAAACGTGCCTCTTAAGGCTAGGAAAGCATGAAGCATCTCAAGAACGGCAAAAGGTTCCCACTGGCTAGGAGTCTGTCTGAAAATGGAAATGACAAGGAAGGGCTGTCCGCAAAAGGCGGCAAGAGACAATTCCCAAAATTGCTTAGAGTTAACCTTAAGGACAACAGAAAAGCCACTAAGAGTTTAAGTTTAAGCCTGGGGTGACAGACAAAAATGTTGGCACAGCACCATCATTTTGGTAAGAGTGCATCGGCTGGAAGCAAGGACGGAGACAAGGAACCTGGTTAGGAAGTGATTACAATAATCCAAGTAAGAACTGATAAGGGCCTGAACTAAACCGGTGATGGCCAAGAGGAAGAGTTAAAGACAGAGCAAAGAAGATATTAAGTATGAAGAGTACCTAGGACTGATGACCAATTAGATGTGGGAGATGGAAGAAGATGGGAAAGTGTGCGATGACCGGTGTCCTTGTTTCGCACTCGAGGGTCTTAAGGAAGATGGAGGATGTTGACAAAGCTCATCAGGATTGTGGCAAAGGGGAACACGCAATGAGTTTAACTGTGAGTGCCAAGTTGTCTGGAACATCTAAACGAAGACATACAAAGGGCAGCCGACACACCAGTCCCCAAAACAGTCCCCAAAACGGGGAGACCCTCAGCATTTCAGGTGGTGGCTCCAGCCGCAGACATACAGTGAAGGGGGTCCTAGAGCAGGAAGGCAGAAGGAGAGAGGACAGACAGTGCCGAATCGTGCAGAGAACAGGGAACTGCAGCATGCCCGGGCTGTGGCCACAGAAGTTGTCACCATGATTGTGGAGATGGTGACTCTGGTTTCTTAACAGGAGGAGGAGAAGGCACACAACAGCCTCCGCGGTGGGCTAAGAAGCAAACGGGAGGCTCTTTCAAACAGCTTAGCTGTGAGAGGAAGGAAGGAGATAAGGTAGTGGCTAGAAGAGGAAGGACTGGTGAGTGTTTTGTTTTGTTCTCATTTGTTGTTAAAGATAAGAAAGACCTGAGAGTATTTTTAAGCTGAGGGGAAAGCAGGGAGGGAAGGAAGGAGATGGGGAGCAAGAGTGATGACTTCATCTGAACACAAAGGCTCCTATCCTCTCGCGCACTGGGACACGGTGATGTTTCTTTTAGTCAGCAGCATTCCCCGCCAGCATGGCAGCCTCCACAGGACCAACCGAGAGGTGGAAGAAAAGTGCAGTCTTAGCAGGTTGTTCTCAGAACCTTGTCATAATGGGCTGTTCCTCCCAGCAACCTTTCCCTCAGGATGCTCTCACCACTTGTCAGAGGGCCATTTGGCACCTAAACCCCTGAGCTCTCCAAACCACCAGGAGATCCACAGGTCCCTCAGCTTCCTCCGGCAGAGGAGGGGAGGGGCAATTGGAGGCCACGCCCCCACCCCCGGGGCTTCAGGGGCCCCCAGCAAGCCACCTTCCAGCCAGGCACCAGAAGAAGGCCACTAGCAGGCAAACTCCCCCTCCTGCTTCCCCCCCACCCCGTAGAAAACCAAGCAGAGAAACCCTCCAAGCCACCCAACATCTCGCCAGAGACAGGGCTGTGTTCTCCCCTGATAATTTGAATCTGATTAGCAAATGTCGCTTTTAGTAGTTATGACTAAGACTAATTGAGAGCATGCCCCGTGCCAGGCACTCTTCTAAGTGCTTTACATTCTCCCAATCCTCACAACCCTATTTTTATCATCTCCATGTTACAAGTGTGGAAACTGAGTGCAGACACATCTAAGTAATTTGCTCAAGGTCACAAGGCCAGGGACTGCTATTGCCAGGATATGAAATAGACCAGGCCCCTCTGACTCCAGAGCCTGCAATGTTTTAATTTATTCTCAAACATCATCAAAAATGTAGTGTATAACAGACTATCAGAGACAGGGAAAAATTCATAATATTATTGGTCACAAATCAAAGGCATAAATGAAGTACTGTAATAATTCTACCAAAAGTTTATTTTCTACCTAGAGAATTTTCTCACATGGCATTTTGAATAACACATTTAAAAGAGCATTTCTGTGTTCTAAAACTCTGCAGATAAAGAACAAAAAACAAAATCCATATTGAATTGTTCATTATATAGGGATGAATTGTATGGTACACGAAGTATACTTCATTAATGCTGTTATTTTTTTAACATTTATTTATTTTTGAGAGGGAGAGGGAGAGGGAGGGAGAGGGAGGGAGAGGGAGGGAGGGAGAGAGAGGGAGAGAGAGGGAGAGAGAGAGGGAGAGAGAGAGGGAGAGAGAGAGGGAGAGAGAGGGAGAGAGAGAGAGAGAGAATCCCAAGCAGGCTCCACACTGTCAGTGCAGATCCCTACACGGGGCTCAATCCCAAGAACTGTGAGATCATGACCTATGCGAAAACCAAGAGTTGGATGCTCAACTGATGGAACCACCCAGGCACCCCAAGGCTGTTATTTAAATGGGAGAATAAGTGAATATTATGAAAAAAGGTATACTGATAAACTTGATAACTTAAAGATAAAAAATTCATGAAAGATACAAATGACCAAAGGTAGGAGAAGACAAAATCCAAACAGTAAATACAATAGATAGTAAATACACTGAGTAATACCTTGATTTTCAAAAAGAAACACAAACTTTAGGAGAAGATGGTTTCACAGGTGAATTCTACAAAATAAGAGACCATTTACCTTATAAATATAACTACTGCCACTGAATTATACACCTAGAAAACGGTTAAAATTGTAAATCTCATGTGGTATTTGTATATTTTACAATAATACAAAAGTGCAAAAAGAGGATTTCTATATACATTTTTCTCTTTACAAAAAAAAAAAAGGTGAAATGAAATGAAAATCAAAGCCTTGTCCTAGGCCATACATCTGAGGGCTTTTTTAGTTAAAAAAAAAAAAAAAAAGGCCAAACTAGCAAACCAATAGTAGCAGCAGAGCAGCCCAGTTATAGGTCTGGAAGATCTAAATACACAGTGCCCTGGCCCTCTGAGGTCCTAGAAAAATGACTGTGACCCAGTGTAGCTCCCGATGTCCTCAAGATCCCTCTAGAGTATCCATAAAACCAGTTCTAATCCCTAAACCACAGAACCAGAACGAACTCTGAGAGCACAGAGCGAGGCGGGAGGTCTGTGGGCTGCTGCTGCCAGGTCTCATTTTAGGTTGCTCCTTGAAAACCTGGCCATATGCCCTATTACCTGGGCTTGGGAGAGATGCATCTGAATGGTTAAACAAAGTGTCACAGGAGAGAAATTAAGGAGAAGCCCTCTGTCAAACTATGGCTAGGATTCTCGGAACCAGTCTTTTGTTGACTGGGACCAAAAATTAAATGTATTACTTTTAGATCATTCTAAATGACCACTCAGGGCAAAATGAAGCCACACTGAGAAACCAAGTACGAAACTAAAGAAAGGCTTATCCTGCAAAAAATCTAAGGAAATCAAACTTTCTCTGAGGCGTAAGTCTATTTAGGGTTTCTCTGAGGGAAATCAGCCAAGAAAACAGCCCTGGACGCCATTATCTGACTCAAATACAGAACCTGGTATTGCAGCAACCACAGCTTTTGCCAGAAAAGTTCCTTGAGGTTGTTCAAGTCAACTACAGATACTCAAGACAGCATTTACACTATTCACTGTTCATTCTGTTCAACAAAGGTAATACTATTAATATCATGAACAAATAAACCAATGTTTCAATTGTCTTATCTTTGGGTAACTCTGATACTTCTAAAGAAGCAATCTTAGGGTGGGATGAAGAGGAGAAATAAGGAGCAAAGGTTAATGAGGCTGAAGAGTATAAAGAGGCTAGAAAACCTCCCAAGAGCCTTTCCTTGTTTAGGAGACAGAAATATTTGAAATCTACTATGATAAGAGTATCGATGGCTAAAAGAAGGAATTTATTAACTTCACAACATTTTCAACCCCTCCAACAAACTTTACAACATTTCCAGGTCATGCATAAACTTCTGAACCAGATTAACCCTAAGAGCATAACAAATTGTCTATTGATCTTTCACAACAAAAGAACAGCAATACAACAAGAAACCTTTATTTTTAGACCTGCAAAATCCTGTGTTTATTTTTCTAAAACAGAAGTCAAACAACTGAACTGGCTTTGTTTAGACTTTCGTAAACCTATTCTCTCATAATCCTGAGGTCCCAATCTCTGCACAGAAGGAAATGAAGAAAAAGTGCTCTGTGCCACGCTGGAAAGTCGAAACACGGTGCCTCCCTTGGTCTTTTCTGCTCAGGCACATCCGAGCCTCCTGCTGGTCACAGTTCACACTGCCGGAGCCCTATCATCTGACACCTGCCGTATGGACGGGGGAGGCAAAGGCTCTATAGGAGCATTCATGTTGAAACTAGTTCAGTTTCTGAACTACTAACTCTTCTGCATGTAATGTTTAAGCAAAAGTGCTTAACCACAAGTTCACTTGTAATCACTCAACTAGCATTAAACACTAAGTGGAAATGGGTTTATAATTCCCTATAAACATTAAGCTCTTGCAAAACCCCATTCCAGTGCTCTGATTTCCCAATAACATAGCCTCCACACAGACCACCTTTTAGTTGGAAAAACAGACGAGATAATTTTAAAACGGAGAAAAACCATGCCCATGGTGTGAATGTGCAAAAACAGGGGTAGAAATAATAAGCAGGTGTTTCTGCTCTCAAATTCCTTAGGTAAATTGACCAACCATAATTAACAATCCTGTTACTGCCAGCAGAGAGAAGCCCTTCAATTAATCCCGTCACTTAAATTAAGATTTTATTCATTAGCTCACAGAACTAGTCAATTCAAAATGTTTTCAAAAGGCAAAGCTCGCATTTTAACCCTAATAATTAATAAAATGAGCAAATAAATTGATAAGTAAATCTGGTGTCCCTGTGTTCCCCTCCCCCTTCCTTTGTGCTCTCCCAGTGCTCACTCATCACATCTTCTAGAACCGTCTACGTAAACTTGCAAAGTCTTTGAGGGCAGAAACCATTTTTATTAACTTGTACACTTCTGAGCATCTAGCACAATGCTTGGGACATAGTACATACACCCTTAGCTTTTGTGGCACAAGTAAAAATAAATAGGAGGTTACATGCTATGAAGTATGTAAAAAGACAAGCAGAGGAGGCCAATGTACTTTGCCTCAGGAGAAGCAAAAGGCTTCTCAAGGAAAATTCCCTCTGGCCTCAGAGCTGGGTGGAATTTACTACAAAGATGGGCACTTGGATGAGAGAAGAGCCTGTGCCCAGGCAATGAGGAATGGAAGACCACATGTGTCACAGGACAACAGAATATTCAGGGCACAATCCAGTACAAGAAGAGTAAGGGAAGGGGCAAGTCTGTTGAGGGCAGGCAGTAACGCTGAAAAACTGAAGGGGCTTATATGCCAGGTTAAAGCACTTTTCACTGACCAGGCTTTGAAAAGTGATTTAATCCAAGCAATGACACAAAGACACATTCCTTGAGAATCTCTGGCCCAAAGTTGTGAAAAGTCTGGGTTTTCAAAGAATTTTATATAGAGATGTCTCTTTTAGATTATTTGAAGTTTTTATATTCTAGGTTACTGTTCTTCCTATCATTTTCTCATATATATGAAAAATATATGTGTATTTCAGTCTATGCTGTTTCATTCACACAGTAGCAGGTGATAAAGGCTCATTTAAACACCCAATGAAATTCTGTTTTAATTTTTTAAAGGGGGTGTGGAGAATTTTTGTAAAGAAAAGCAAAAATAGTAACAACATAAATATCCTAAATTCCTTTTTCATCACAGTACTTAAATATCAAGATATGGGAAAGCCGCATTCTATCCCAGCCCCAGTAAGGTTAGAAGCTGAGGGTGCACTTTGCCTGGAAGCTTCCCCAACTAGGTTTAACAAGACTCTCAAAAGGGATGATCCGATAGGAACAGTTCTAAGTGAAGGGGTCAACACAAATCTCCTGGCCTTTCACGTGCTTGGCCCAAGGAAAAGTAACGCCGGCTTCTTGCCGTTGACTTTGCCAGGTTTTTAAAAATGTAAGATAAGGTGGTATTTGTGAGCCGACTAGATGGCACCGAATGGCAGGAAGCTGATCACAGAAAGCCTCGGGTTTCACTCTTGCAGCTCGGCCCTGAACCACAGGAAAGCACCGGCCCGGTGCAGGGTAGAAGGCCAGGGCGCCTGCTTTCCCCGGGGCCGCCAGGCTGGGCGGCAGGCGGCGCGCCAGGGTATCGAGAGGCGGGTACCGGGGCGCGCCAGGCTGCAAGGCGGGCGTGGAGCAGCGGCTGTCAGGGAGGGAGGCCAGCATCCTCCCCCGCCTCGGGAAAGAACCTGGGCCTCCGCGACTCCTACCTGGCCCCGTAACCCACGGCGAGAGACTGCTGACAGGAGGCAGGGGCGCGGAGCTTGAAGAGCAGAGGCGCGGCTGAGCCCGCAGAGTCCCCCAGGACGCGGCTCCCAGGAGCAGCGCGGGGGCGCTGGAAGCCCAGGGCGGCGCCCCCGCAACCCCACCCCACCCGCGGCTGCCTGCCCGCGTGGCCCACCCGCCAAGGGCTGCGGCCCCATCGCGCGGGAGGAGAGTGATGCGGCGGCGTTGCCGGGTCCCCTGTTCCGGAGATCCGGGAGATAAAAGTTTGCAGCATGCGGCTCGTCTGCAGTACGAGTCACATCCGCCGCGCCGCCTCCTGCAGCACCAGCGCTCAAAGAACGAACAAATAAATTTAAAAAATAAATAAATAAATACTGTTGAAGCCGGTAGGCCCCGAAGCCGGCCGCTCTGCCTCCCGGGCGTGCATGCAGGCAAGCCCAGCATCCCGCACCCCCTCCCGCCCCCGGCCGCGCCTCCCTCCCGGCCCCGGAGCCTGGCCTGGGCCGGCCCCGCTGCGCCCGCCGCACTGACCGATAACCTCCTGCAGCTCGTACGCGTCCCTGCAGATGGGCCAGCCGACGGCCTGCGCCGCCGGGGCTGGGGCGGGAGCCGGGGCCGCGGGCGCTCCCGGGGCCGCCGCTGCTGTCGCGGCCGCAGGGGCCGCCGCCGCCGCTGTCACCGGGGCTGTCTGCTGGGGCTGCTGGACGTGCACGGGCGAGCCGCTCGGCTCCGCCATGATGCTGCCGGAGGAGAGCGGGAGGACGCGCCGGCCGGCGGACGACCTTCCACTTGAAACTTCCCTTCCCTCACCGCCGACACCTCTCGGCCGGCGCACGCCCTCCCCGCCGCGCCGCGCCGCGCCGCGCCGCCGCCGCCGCCGGAGCCAGCCACGAGGGGAGGGAGCGAGGGAGGCCGAGCCGGGCGGAGGGCGGAGGCAGCGCCGGCTGAGGCGGGGTGGGGAGGAGGCGGCGGCCGCCACGCTCGCCGCGCGCTCCGAGCCTCGCGCGCGCCGTTCTCTGCCTCCGCGAGGGGAACCGCCGCCCCGCCGCCCCGCCGCCCCCTCCGGTTCTCCTCGCTGCGGGGGAAGTTTCCACCGAGGGGAGCAAGGCGGGTTTGTGTTTACTTTTGGGGCCTGCGTTCCAGACAATCAGGCTCTCCAGAAGATGCCCCCTGGGGACCCTGAGGGCGGGGTCGTTGAACCGCCGCCAGGTTCTCAGATTCAGAAGTCGCCTCTGCTAATGAGAACCTGAAGTTCATTTACAAGTTAGCGAGAGAGACACCTACACGCGGGCGGTTTGTAGGGCTCCAGTTAAAAAATAACCCAAGTTGTAACTTTCCTGCGCATTACCTGCCAATATCCCTTTCCCACCTTCTCTAATCTAATCTCAGCCCTTCTTTTTTTTTTTTTTTTTTGAGTGAAACATGATTCCTTAAGTCCCTGGCTGTGTTCACAGACTTTCTTCATTTGTTCCTGGCCGCCTGGATCCCAGGGAGGTGGTATAAGGACCTGTGAAGTTAGAATTTTAAAAATGTTAGGGATTTGGACACTATTTCAAATTCTATACTCTTAATAACATGCCGTTTTAACCCCTCTAGGGACAACAGATAGCAGACATTTCTTTTACAGAGCATACTGTGTCATAAATAAACTGCGTTGAAAACTTATGATTAATTGCTTTTTTTTTCAACACTGTCAAAATTACCTCATCTTTAAAATTGCTTTGGTTTAGCCATAGGACTTCCTAATTACAGGTGTCGTATTTCACACTGAATGTTCCCTGTGTTCCCTTGGTAGTAATGACCAAGATTACACCATTTTGGTCTTAAGCAGAAACGGTGCAGTGAACCCAAGGTCATATTGGTCATTTGGCCAAAATTGTGTAGTTTTGATGACAACAACTGAATAAATGAGTAAGAATAATGAGCATTATTAAAAAAAAAAAAAAGCTCTAAGAAAGATGGTGATACTTTGTTTTCTGCGTTTATACACAAAAAAACTTTAGGTTTTTTTTTTTAAAGATAATTAAGAGGAAACTCCGAAATTGATTAGAACAAATGTTATATGTTTAATCAAACACTGATGTAAACTAAAATGAGCGATGCTTAATCCCTTACAGCATTACGGAACAGATGGGGTACAGTGACTGTGGTGCTCTGGTCTATAAGCAGAAATTTATGCTGAACTAAGAAAGTGTACATCTTTTATGCATGGGTGTTCAAAACTGCCTATTGATTTTAATGCCTGTCAAGAAACAGACAACTTCATGAACAAGTAAATTCTAGGCCTCTGATGTTTTAAGTAATGAGGAAAAGGAAACAGGGGAGCTCTCTGTATCTGCTCACCTTTTCAAGGGCTGTGCCCCACCCTTGAAACTTTTAAGAACTATTTTTAAAGGAAAAGAAAACTTCTAAGAACTTTTAAGGACTGTTTTTAAGGGAAAAGAAAAATAATTAAATGAACATGACCTCCATTTTTGTCATATGAATTTATATTTTGAATTTCAAATCATGAAGTGAGACTGTGAGGGCCAAGGGAAGTTCTTGGAACTTAATAGGAAAACATGATGCTGTCAGGACCAATAGCACAGATTTGAATCAAACACAGATCACTTGGTTTCCTACAAAGAACAACTGTTCCATAGTCACATACCAAATATCTGTACCCAGCCCACCACTTTCCAAATGGCTACCAGAATGACGCCTTACAAAACCTGATGTCTCAGTGCATTCCCATCACTACCATCAGGAAATCATTTAAGGACTGTTTACTATCAGTGGTCTTTGGAATTATTTTTATATATAAAGAAAAGAACATGCATTATACTTTTAAATTATAAAATCATAAAAGCATTATATTAGAATTTTAAGTTAATATTTTCATAAACAATTGAGTAAAGTAGTACATAAAACTTGGAAATATGTGTATTTAAAAAGTACTCAACTGTGGGGCACCTGGCTGGCTCAGCTGGTTAAGCATCTGACTTGGGCTCAGGTCATGATCTCATGGGTTCGTGGGTTTGAACCCTGCAACAGGCTTCTGCTCTCAGCACAGAGACCGCTTCAGATCCTCTGTCTACCACTGTCTCTGGCCCTCTCCTGCTTGCACTCAACTGATGAGCATTTTTCCCCCTGAAATCCTATTACTGAATTTAAACTGAATGACGGCAGGGGAGGAAGCCTTCAAAATATAAATAAAGTTTACTTCAATACATAAAGAATACATTCAGTCAGAGACTTTAAAACAGAAAAAATAAGAGTTTAAATGTTACTAAGCATTTACAACTGCCTCATTATAAGCCAGGGTTTCTCAAATTCAGCACTTCCGATATTTTGTGCCAGATAATTCTCTGTGTTGTAGAGGTCTGTTCTCCTGGCTCTACTCACTAGATGCCAGTAGCACCCCCCACTCTCAGTCATAACTATGAAAAATCTCTACAAATGTCCTCTGAAGAGCAAACTGCTGCCTTAGACAAACTGGATATACAAAATTTTCATCGTATAAACCAATTGTTGCAGTAGTTATTTTCTTTATAAAGAGCTTATATAGGGTTCAGTTATTTATTCATATATCCTGAAGGGGATCAGAATCTGCTACCCCAAAATATGCCACTTTGACATAAGGACAATTTTGAGCTGAAGGCAATTAAGAAACAACAGACACAGGAAGAGCTCTCTGCTCTCCCCTATCTGCCTAAAAGCAGGGCATAAATTTCCCTTTTGTAAATGGAATTTCCATTCATAAAGGAAATTTCCAATTGTAAAGGTGCCCCCTCTCCCATACCAGGAAGAGGAGAATGACTCTTATCACCGAGATGGCACTGAAATGAGTCTGCATGAACAGTCTGTATCTATCATCAGTTTACCTTATATATTTCCCAGTCACCTTCCAATGAGTTACCCTTGCTAGAAGCCAAACCCCTTTTTCCGTTGTCAAACCTTCTTCACAATTTATCATCCTTTGTTAAAATGGTATATAAGCCCCCGTTCTACCCACCCCTTCGAGTTATTCATCATGGAGTACGCACACATGTATAGTCATTGCACATACGCAAACAAACTTTATTTTTTACTTATGCTAATCTGTCTTTTGTCAGTTCAATTCTCTGGCTTCCAGTTATTAAGGAAGTTCATAGGAAGTTAGAGGAAGTATTTTTCCTCTTCTGCAGCCCTTGGAACATCTAATAGAAGATGTGTAGTGTAGTGGCCACAGCCTTGAAGAAAGGAAATGCCAGAATCAAATCTTGCCCCCAACATTTTTTTAATTTCTGACTTTGGACTTATTAAATTAAATTAACTTAAATTAAGTTTCACTTTCTTCATTCACAAAATCAACCTCATAATAACTTCCTGGTTGTTAACAACATAATCTGCATGTAAGCAGCTCAGCAAAATGGCTGACACATAGTAAATGTTCAATAAAATGAAAACCCTCATTGATGTCATCATCATTCTTACAATTTGTAACAAAAAATATATATAGGAGAAAGATATGTAAAAATGGCAATCATGAACTACATAGAATATAAGCTCTCTGAGGGCAAGAATTTTTGCTACTTTGGTTCACTGTTGTTTCCCACTGCCTGGAATAACATCTAGCACAGAATGTACTCAGTAAATATTTGTTGAATGAATACAACACTTTTTAAATGTATAAAAACATGCTTTTAAACATCATAATGAGTCAGCTATGTCAAGGGTGGATTAACTGTGAGGAAACTGAAGGCAGAGAGACCTATTTGAAAACTACTGCTATAGTCAAGTTAGAGAAATGTGCATGCGAATAAAGCTCATGATATTGAAGATAATGATGAGGGGGTAGATTTAAGAATTATTTAAGGTGCACAGAATTGGAACTTGATGACAGATGAGATTCCTTTAGAAATCAAATTGCCCCAATGCATTAAAAAAGTAGATATACACAAGTACAATATATAAAATGTATTAAAAATACATCTACTGAAGGAATGGGAGGCTGTTTTGATTGACAGATGGTCTCTCTCCCATGGCTAACCTGTAATCTACTGCAAAATCACTGCCATTGCATGGTGGGAAAAGGCCAGATGCTCTTGGGCACAAAGAAAATCTATCACCATATCTTTCATCTCCAACTCTTTCATACTTACTCTTTTAGTAACTGTGTTTGAGGGGAAAATTGTGAAAGAGTGGAATTTTAATTTAAATGATTCCTTCCTGGGACACCTGGGTGGCTCAGTCTGTTAAGCTTCCAACTTTGGCTCAGGTCATGATCTCCTTGTTTATGAGTTCAAGACCTGTGTTGGACTCTGTGCTGACAGTTCAGAGCTCGGAGCCTGTTTTGGATTCTGTGTCTCCCTCTCTTTCTCTGCCCCTCCCCTGCTTGTACCCTGTCTCTGTCTCTGTCTCTCAAAAATAAATAAACATTTTTTAAAATAAAAAAAAAATAAGACAAGGATCCAATGTTTTTGAGTTAGGATGATGGCAAGGCATAGGAGAAAAGGAATGGGTTTAAGTCAGTAATAGCTGGATTTAAATATTTACTCTGCCCTTACTAGCTGGCAGCTTAAATTCTCTGAGCTTGTTTTTTAAAATAGGGACAGTAACCCCAGGATGATTGGGTTGCTGGAAGGATGAAATGAGCTGGTATGTGCAACACATCTGACCCACTGCACACACTACTGGCTCCAAAATTTTGGACTGGGAGGATTCAGGGGTGGTGGTCTCAGCAGAAGGTACATATTATAGGTTGAATTGTGTTCCTAAAAATATATGTTGAAGTCCTAAACCCCAGTACTTGTGCATATGACCCTATTTGCAAATAGGGTCTTGGCAAATGTAATCAAAATTAAATTCAGTCATTCTGGATGAGATTGGGCCCTAATGACTGGTACCCTCATAAAAAGAGAAAATTTGGACCCAGAGACACAGACACACACAGGAAGAATGCCATGTAACCAAGGAGGCAAAGATTGGAGTGATAGGTCTATAAACCAAGAAAGGCTGAAGATTATCGGCAGCAACCAGATGCTAAGAGTGGTGCATGGAACAGATTCTCCCTTAGAGCCTCCAGTAGGAAACAACCTTACCAATACCTTGATTTTGGACTTCTAGACTTCAGACTGTGAGAGAATACATTTCTGTTATTTTAAGCCACTCAGTTTGTGGTACTTTGTTAAAGCAGCCCTGGAGAGCTAATATAGCAGGATTACGAGACCTGTTCTTTAGCCAGCTGCATTTTATTTGGACCAACTTTAGCAACTTTCCTAATGGAAAGTAGCCACTCGAACCACCACACTACCCAAACCCTGGGCTTTACAACTTGTTTTTAATATAATTTTCAACGAACTCTCTGGAGTAAATATCTGAATGGATTCTTGGCAGAGATGTCAAATGTCCATCTGAAAAATGCATTCAAGAGTATATGAACCTTTCCAACTCTGAAGACCTTTCCCACTTAGCATACTCATTGGGATGTCATGTGCTTTCCACTGACACAGCTGATGCTATCTATCATCTGAAGTCCAGAACTGGTGTGATTCTATTTTATTAGGTTTAACACAATTTAGTGTTAAGGTGTTATTACTGCTTATTTCCTAGCCATAAATGGAAAGAGAGGCTTAAATCTATTTTAAGCTGAATTATTGTAGAGACACTGCTTTTAAAATTCATCATATGTGATTAAGAAATTAAACTTATATAAATTAGAACCTACATGTGTTTTTGTTATTTCCCAACCAGCTCTTGAAATTGACTTTCTATGACATTTTTTATTATAGACAAAACTGCTCTGGTGAAAGCGAATGCCTCTTCGTTAATCTCAGAGGTTTCTGAGATGAAGAAAGGTTTCAGTCCTGATAGAGAGAGGTCTTACCAGAAGCCCTAATCTCTGTACCACAGGGGAAGACCTCCATATTTAGCAAGGTTCGTCCTTTTCTAAAGCATCCAAAGGCATCATGGTAAATCTGTGTGGCATACATATTTCTTTTATGATGTAATCTGCCTAAAACCTGACAGTCCTGTCAGAGGCAGAATGACATTAAAATGTAATTAAAGGCAATTTGATTCTGTAGTGCTGACTCCATTGAAGAATATCAAATAGGAATCCCATTCATTACAGAAAACAGTATTTTCTGAAAATATTTTGTTCATTTCTCTCACCTTCAGATTTTCCCAAACACCAAAGATATCTCAATGTCTCTCTCTTCTTATTAAAAAATCCCCTATCAAAACTATCCACAACCCCCCCCCCCCCAACACTCTTTCCTATCTGCCTCTCTGGCCTCCCTGCCAGGCTCAGATCTTTATCAGGAGCAATAGCTTGGGTTACATGCATTCTGAGACAAAAGAGGGCCAGGGGCTGCCCTGGTTTGTAAGGAGGGGTATGTAATAAAACACTTGTAATTTAACTTTGTTAATATTCTTTCATTCAGTAAATATATTTCTAGGGACTATAATTTGTATGGCACTTTGCCAAATGCTGCAGGAAAATGGAAGACAAAACTACCTATGCCCTTAAGAACTATATGACCCACAGGGCACCTGGGTGACTCAGTCTGATTAAGCATTTGACTTCGGCTCAGGTCATGATCTCACGGTTTGAGTTTGAGCCCCGTATTGGATTCTCCACTGACAGTGTGGAGCCTGCCTGGGATTCTCTCTCCCTCTCTCTCTCTCTCCCTCGCTTTCTGCCCCTCCCCCACTTGCTCACGCATGTGCATGCACGCTCTCAAAAATGAATAAACCTTAAAAACATTTTTTAAGGTTTATTCATTTTTGAGAGAGAGAGTGTGTGTGCAAGTGGGGGAGGGGCACAGAGAGAAGAAGACAAAGAATCTGAAGCAGGCTCCATGCTCTGAGCTGTCAGCACAGAGCTGGACATGGGGCTTGAACCCATGAACCACGAGATCATGATCTGAGCTGAAGTTGGATGCCTGAGCCACCCAGGCACCCCTAAATAAATAAATTTTTTAAAATTTTTTAAAGAATTGTATAACCCATAAAATCCCACTTAATCCAATGTCCAATCTTCCAGTGCCCTAGCCACCCCACAAAGTGACCAAAACATGTGAACAGCTAGAGGTCACAGAGATGTAATATGATGGGTCAGTTTGCTGATCAAAATAAACGACTTCTTTTGCTCTTGCCTGGCAAAGTCTAAACAACAACAAAGCCAAACCATGCCCTTTTAGTGCTAAAATCAAGGATCCTAAGAGAAATGGCAGGAAATGGCAAGAAAACGAAAATGAAGATCCCACTAAAGAGAGGAGAGAGCGGAAGGACAAGTGGATGTTAGAGGTGGCTAGAGATACTTGGAGAGGTAGATGCCTTTGAAATTCAGCAGTTAGGAGAAAAGAACAGCCTTGAGGAAAGAAAAGAATTATGATGGAAGGAAGTTCAGTATCAGTGGCCAGACCTGCATCAAAGGAGACACAGTCCAGGTGCAAGCACATATGTCTACACAGTGTGAGCAGTGGGACCATGTCACGCTGAAACAGCGCTAGCCCAGCACGGCATGCTGTCACGCCAGAAAGCTAGCCCCATGTTGCCAGCTCTTCCGGTTGTTTCAAGAGAAGCCAACAAGTCTGATTTCATGTGAAATTTTTCAGTTTTTAAATATTGGCCCAATTTTAGAAAATGCTGCACAGAATCAGCTACCATATACATAATGTTTAAAAACAAGAAAACACTAAACAGAGTCGTTGAATAAGGACATATTCAGTGAAACATGGATCAGAATAATAAACTCCAAACTCAAGGTAGTCATTACCTCTGGACAGGATAATCAGAGGAAAGGCACACAAAGGGCTTCTATGACATCCTATGACATCTGTAATGTTTTGTCTCTTTAATAAAAATCCGTAATAGAGCAAAATGATAAGATTTGTTAGACCGGATGGAAGGTCCATGAGTTTTTATTACATTAGTATCTCTACTGTTCTGTATGTTTGAAATAGTTCACAGTTCTCAAACAATAATACTGTGCAGGCAAAACACTTGTAGTGCACATCAGACCAGCAGAGCTCTCTTTTGCAGCCTTTGCAGGCCATGTTTCAGAAAACCGAGCCACGCTCAGATCAGGCCAGGGCGGAAAGCACAGATGATCCAGGTGGTTTTCATTCTGGATGGGCATCAGAATCACCTGTGTAGCTTGTTAAACCTCTTCAGGCCTGGGGGTACCTGGGTGGCTCAGTCAGTTAAGTATCCAATGAGTCTTGGTTTCAGCTCCAGTCATGATCTCACTGTTCCTGAGTTCGAGCCCCGCGTCGGGCTCTGCATTGACAGTGTGAAGACTGCTTGGGATTCTCTCTCTCCCTCTCTCTCTGCACCTCCCCTCAAAATAAATAAATAAACTTTAAAAATTACTCTTCAGGCCTAGGTGCCACCTATATTCTATTAAGCCATAGCCCGCAGGTAGAAATTGGGCATCTAGATGATTCTAATGTGCAGTCCAAGTTGCAAATAACTGTGATCACCCGGAGAACACCACTGTGACACAGGAAAGCCACAATAACTAGAAAAGCATCAGAGCTGGGGGATTTCCAGCAAGGTGACAACTTGAAAAGGCTCAATGGTCAGTGATGGTTTTCCTAAATTAGATGTGACAATTAATAATCAAAGCAAAATACCAACTAAAAAGGACTAAGTCTTTTTGAAATAGGAAAATTGAAATAAAAACGGTTGAAATAGTAACTATTGTTAAAAGTATTTTCATTGAGGGGTGCCTGGCTGGCTCAGTAGGTTAGGCCTCCATCTCTTGGTTTTGGCTCAGGTCATGATGTTGTGGTTTCGTGAGTTCAGGCCACATGTCCGGCTCTGTGATGGCAGCGCGGAGGGAGCCTGCTTGGGATTTTCTCTCTCCCTCTCTCTCTGCCTCTCCCCAACTCAATGCTATCTCTGTCTCTCTAAAATAAATAAACTTAAAAAAATATATTTTCGGGGCGCCTGGGTGGCTCAGTCGATTAGGCATCCGACTTCGGCTCAGGTCATGATCTCATGGTTTGTGGGTTGGAGATCTGCATCAGGCTCTGTGCTGACAGCTAGCTTGGAGCCTGGAGCCTGTCTTTGGATTCTGTGTCTCCTTCTCTCTCTGACCCTCCCCTGCTCATGCTGTCTCTCTCTCTCTCAAAAATAAAATAAAACATTAAAAATTTTAAAAAAAATATATATATATTTTCATTAAAAGGGTTAGAATAAAATAATATTCAGTGCACTATTTTAAAGAAAAAACTATGTAGGTACTGCGCACAAGATTTGTGCGGTGGAATAATGGAATGATGAATGAGACACATCCCTGCTCTCAAAGGAGCTTAAGATCTAATGGGACAGACAGACATGTAAATAAAGGATATATCCTTTGGGGACAGGGAGATTGGTCACATGTACAAAACTGTAGTTTGCCTCAGAAACTCCACAACTAGACATTGAAATTATTGGGCCACAGGGTCCTATTTCAACCATTGTCTGGTGGCCTGGGTGTGGTGGAGAGACCCCTGATGCTGGGGGAGGAGAGCAGAAGGGAGAGGAAGATGGTATTAATATATGAAGGGCTCAAAAACGGTAAGTCTTGAAAGAATGTTTTCATCATAATTTATCAGATTTACTCACAAAAATTAAGTTTTTTTCTTTCTTGATTTAAATAGAGGTTTTTTTTCTTTCATATAAAGAAGACTTCAGTGTGACTTTCTGTTTCAGAATCTTGCATGTGAATGAATCACAGAGTGAATGAATGAAATGTTAACTCTCATAACAAAGATAACTTTGGATCATAATCTATTGCTTTAGGGTCATTTTCAGGAAGATCTATAATCCCTTTCACAACACTAACAATGACCACAGTGTATGGAGACATTGTGCCAGGCATTTTAGTTACATTCTATCAATTGATCTTCATCTAAAACTTGAGGATGTAGATCACATTTTATGCATTTGTATAGATGGAGAAACTGAAGGTCATAATGGTTAAGTTAGTTAAACTGTGCCCTAATCTAGTTTATCTGTAGCAGAACCAGGATTCATATCTGCTCTGCCCAAGGGTGCCTCGGTGGCTCAGTCAGTTGAGCATCTGACCCTTGGTTTTGGCTTGAGTCATGACCCCAGGGTCATGGGATCAAGCCCCTGCCTTGGGCTCTGTGCTGAGTGTGGGGCCTGCTTAAGATTCTTTCTCTTGTGCTCATGCGCACTCTATTAAAAAAAAAAAAAAAAAAAAAAAAAAAAAAAGAGGTACCAAATCTGCTCTGTCCAACTCCTAAGTCAGAAAGTTAAACTTTGCACTACATCCCTCCAACTCTTGACAAGGCATTTTTGTTATTAATACATTAAAACTTTTAAACAAAATTTTATTAACTAAATTTAATTACAATTTAATTTTAAAATGACGGCTGATGTGTAATGCAGTTTGATGTCATTTAAAGCCAGAAAATAAGGCTGTTGGTAGCCAAGAAACAATTACCAAGAATGTAATATTCCTTCTTAAAACAATAATTTTTGGCAATTTTGAGCTTGGAGACAAATATTTCATATGTGCCTCTATTCCTCCATCAAAATATTAATAAATAGTACTTCTAAAACTACCTTTGGTACCATCAATAATACTCTGTGAACAATGGCCAATGTTAATCTGTGTCTTTAAAATGTGAAAGTAGCCATTAGTTTGAATAATCAATATAAATAATTTATTAATTTGGTTTTCACATCAAGTAAAAGCTATATGACAGAATTTCATGGTCCATTAACTAAATGGGGCAGTTAATTCAGTCAAGTAGTGAATAATTTTCATATCAATTTTTCCTCAAATACAAAGGATAGTGGTATATATAAGCAATTCAAGAGACTAGAAAAGGCCAGGTGATATTATAGACCTTTGAAACATCTTTCAATTGATAACCCAATAATTTTTTTCATCTTTATTAGTTTAAATCTTTTAAAATGTCATTAAAACATAAAAGAAAATTTTAGAAAAAATCACAATTTCTTGTGTTACTGTCAAGTCACTTAATGCTTGGGTTATTTGAATATTGAGAATCACAGCACGCTTACTGTTCCATGGCTGGGTTCTCAAAACAGGTCAGTCACTACTTAACCAACTGTGTGCATTAAAAAATGGCATTATTTATTCATCTTTCATGAAAATGTATGGCCTGTTATGTATTTTACATAGATATTGTACAGATTTAAGTCAGCAAGTGAAATACTGACCATACCAAGAAAGAGCATACGTCAAGAAAATGTTATTTTATTGGCACAAGTATTTTCTTAAAAAAAGCAAGAATATTTATTGTGAAACAAAAAGCAGCAGTCCTGTAACCCAAAAGGTTCATATATCTATCAACAGAATTAGAGCATTTGGTTTTTCCAATAAGCAATTAACATTGAGAATAGTGGCTGATAACAAACTTAGATTACAAAAGAGCGTCATTTAAAAATATTCCTTTTGAATCCATATTACATGTACAAGTTATAAAAATTTAAAGATATAAGGGGTACATAATGAAAATTACATCTCCTTCCTGCCCTTATCTTCCACCCACGTGGTTTTCTTTCCTAGAAGTAACTATATTACCTCCTCCTTGCATCCTTCAAGAGTTACTCGATGCATATGCAACTATATTAATATAATATTTTCTCTTCAATGGCAATACATACTGATCCATAGCCCCTCTTTTTTCACTGAACAAAGTTGGAAAAGGTGTTATGGAGTCTTTTTCTTTTTTAAGACCTAAGTCTATGGTGTCCATCTTTTTTCTTACTGAGGTATGATTTGCATTTACTAAGATGCAAGATTCAATTTGATACATTCTGAGAATTGAATACAGGAGTATAACCACTTCCTAAAGCAAGATAGAGAACATTTCATAATTCTTTTTTTTTCTGAAAAAATTTTTAGATGTTTATTTATTTTTGAGAGAGAGAGAGAGAGAGAGGGAGAAGACAGAATGTGAGTGGGGGAGAGGCAGAAAGAGTGGGGGACACAGAATCTGAAGCAGGCTCCAGGCTCTGAGCTGTCAGCACAGAGCCCAACATGGGGCTCGAACTCACGAACCGTGCGATCATGACCTATGCCAAAGTTGGACACTTAGCTTACTGAGTCATCCAGGCACCCCTCATAATTATTCTTCTTAAAAGCTAATTAATATTCAATTTCTTGGATGTGCCATGATTGATTTAACCAGACATTTATTGATGGACTCTTTTGCTATTCCAAATACAACTGCAGTGAATAATATGCATATGTATGATGTTATATGTGTCTGAGTGTACCTATAGGAAAATTCTTAGAGGTAGGATTGCCGTATTAAAGGGGATGTGCATTCTTAATTTCAAAGGATATTGACAAATTACCCACCATGGGCTTGTAGCAATTTACACTCCTGCTAACAATGTATGAAGACTCCTTTTTAGTATACTGTGGTTATTGAACTGCCTTATCTTGGCCCATCTGGTAGGTGGGAAAATAATGTGATTGTAGCTTTAATTTTGTTTCCCTCCAGGCGCCTGCATGGCTCAGTTGGTTGGGCGTCTGACTTTGGCTCAGGTCATGATCTCTCTGTTCCTGAGTTTCAGCCCCATGTTGAGCTCTGTGCTGACAGCTCAGATCCTGGAGCCTGCTTCAGATTCTGTGTGTGTGTGTGTGTGTGTGTGTGTGTCTCTCTCTCTCTCTCTTCCTCTCCCCCACTAGTTCTCTCTCTCTCTTTCTCTCTCTCTCTCTCTCTCAAAATATAAATAAACCTTAAAAATTTTTGATTTTGTTTCTCTCATTTGGAGTGATGCTGAGCATCTTTTTCTGTGTTTAAGAGCCATGGAGCAGCTTCACTCCAAAAGAAAATTTGAGCAAAGAGAAAGATGCTGTAAAGATTAGCCCATGCATTTGAGGTGATGAGCAGTAACAGAAAAGACCTGTCATTTATTCTGACCTTTCAAGAGAAGCGGGACAAAGTAATGTGCTTTTTTTTTTCCTGAGGACAATAGAAAACTTGAGGAAACTTGATATTTTCAGTATGACCTGAAAAGTAGATGCCAAAATCTTAAATGGAAAACTCCAAGAAACCAAACATCTAAGAAAGTATGCCTGACTGAATCACAAATGAAGACAATGCTAATCTGTTTCTTCAACATAAATGGTATTGTCCATGCTGAATTAATCTTCAAGGTCAAACGGTCAGGCAGGCTTATTATGCAGAAATTCTAGAACATTTGTGGGATTGTGTGCTGTACAAATCATTGCTTGATCATCCATTTTATTCACTACACTTTGCTCTGAACAACTTTTGGCTGGTTTTTAAAAGCAGAGCAACTCTAAGAGGCAAAAAGCACCCCCAAAAAGAAAAAGAAAACTTGCCACTGAGGATATTCAGAAGAGTATGACTCCAGTTCTAATGGCAATTCCAAAGGAAAAGACTCAAAATACTTGGGGCAATACTTGAAATAACTACATAGCTCCCAATGTAATTTATTTGAAGGGAACAACACTCCCATTGATTTAAACGTTTTTATTTTACATTGGTTCTATTACTAGATAATTACGTCACTTTGCCATCCTAATCTATCAGGCAGGTACTTAAAGTCCTTCAACTACCCTCTCCCCTCCAGTAAAGTACTTCATGGAACAACAGAGCAATAGAAAGAACATTATTATTTAATTTATTAGATACTTATTTATTAGGTGAAAACTATTAAGTTGTTTCTTTTTTTCTGGGCCTCAGTTTTTCTTTTCTGTTAAGTTCAGATAACAGATTGTACTAGCCCAATTAACTATAAAGTCTCTCAATAAATGCCATATTGTAGTCTCAATAAATGCTGATTCTCTTTCCCCTACTCTGAATTAGGCTTTATTGATAGACCCAGAAATAGCAGTTAAAAACAAAACTCGGGTGCCTGGGTGGCACAGTTGGTTAAGCGTCCGACTCTTGATCTCGGCTCTAGTCATGATCTCATGGTTCGTGAGTTTGAGCCCTGTGCTGATGGTGCAGAGCCTGCTTGGCATTCTGTCCCTCCTTCTTTCTGCCCCTACCCTGCTTGTGCTCTCTCCTCTCTCTCTGTCTCTGAAAATAAATAAATTAACTTTTTAAAAAAATACTTAAAAAACAAAACTCTTGAGATTTCAAAAGCTGATTATGAAAAACCTAGGTTTCAAATTAGGAAGCATTTTCTTTTACCAATGCCATGATCAAAAAGCAAAACCTTAAGTTGAACACTTAAGGAAAAATATGTATAAAGATATATTGGCAGAGTTTATCTGCAAAGAAGAGAATATATCTAGCTAGTTAAACAGTAAGGTGTTTATTGCAGGATACCAAAAGACTTTCAGATCTTTGGGAAGCAATAAAAGGACTGTGTCTGGGTTAAACTTTTAGAGAAGATTCCCATAGTTCCATTGCAGTAATGGGACGCTATACTGGGTTGAATGTATCCCCCACCAATTTATCTCTACCTGAAACCTGTAAATGCGACCTTAGTTGAAAATAGGATCTTACAGATACAATCAAGATACAATCAAGTTAAGACGAAGTTGTTCTTGACTAGAGTAGGCCTTAATGGAATTACTGGTGTCCTTCAAAGAAGAGAAAACAGAAGACACACAGACATATGTGAAACTAAAGGCAAAGATGAGCATAATGAATCTGTAAGCCAAGGAATGCCAAGAATTGGAGCAACAACCAGAAACTTCTAGGCAAGGGAAGAGTGCCCTTAGAGCCTTCAGAAAGAGCATGGCCCTGCTGACAACTTGACTTCAGACTTCTAGCCTCCAGAACTGTAAAAAAAAAAATACACTTTTGTTGCTTTAAGTCACTCCAGTTTTGTGGTACTTTATTACGGCAGCCCTAGCAAATTAATACGGGCACCAAGGTAGCTGCTAAATCTTCCTAGTTCCAGAACCACTCTTCTACTTCTGTAGCTAATAAGCCTTCAAAATGAGGAAGCCAACAGGACTGGAACCTGCCATGTTCAGGAAGTTGTCACCACTGCTGCGGGCTCCAGAAATGTGCCACGCCTGCTAGGAACAGTCCATACCTCTTATTAAGACATCATGGAATGGTCCTTGAATGGTGGAACCTTAGTTAAAACTCCCACCAAAAAATCAAATGTCTTTATCCTTGTTTTTGGCAATGAGAGAGGGGAAAAATGCAGCAGAAACACAGCCCGTGCCTCACAGTGGCAAGTACACCTGATTGGTTGATCCTAAGTCACCTCCAGAACCCTACCTGCAAAGGACTCTGGGAAGTACAGTTATTAGCTTTCAGTCTCCACCGTACAGGAAAATGGGATAGATGTTAAGCATCAACCTACCCTATATACTGCAGAGAGTTCATGAAATTCTTCCTTGAATTTAGAAATTACCAGCATTAGATTTATTAAATCATTTAATTTCCTGGACCTCAGTTATTTAATCTGTGTAAAACTAAGATTGGAGGTAATCTTTAAGGTACACTCCAGATTTTAAAATTCTGAAATTTTTTTGAAGCAAATAAAACTTTGTCAGAAGGGCAACCCAATAAGAAGGCAGGGAATCATTCTCAAAGTTGCTTGCCCTGTTGAGCCTTGGGACACCTTATATATGTTTGGGGAAGGAGATGAATACATGAGAGAAGCATAAGGGGTTCCTTGAAACCTTGAGGGGGGTGCCTTGGAATAGTCTGGAGGTACGAATTTTTCCCGACAATGAGGTGACTTTTGGGACCTGGTACATCAGGTATGCCAGAGATAAAATTCTGAATTTTTAAACTACATATAAATGTGTACACACAAACATACCTTTCTCTGTGTATATATCCACATAGTTTTCTAGACTTTCTTGAGAAAGTAGAATTCTACACCGTTTCTATGCTAACACCGTGTAAACTTCCAATTGCTTGGATTCAAAGGGATGCCTAGAATAGAATTGCGCTTTGGAGGAGAATTTGTATAAAGATGTGTGTGTGTGTGTGTGTGTGCGCGCGCGCGTGTGCGTGTGTACGCTTGTGCATATATGTGTGAATGAACTGATCACATAAACTCAACTAAATTTTCTCATGACTAAAATTTCTTGTGACAAGGTAAAAGCAAACTGGAAGAAATTCAATACAAATAGTTGAAACTGACAACATATTGGACTCTGCTTGATATTTTTGTCTGTTTTTCAATTCTTATATTTGCTTCCTATTTTATTTTTTTCTAACTAAAATGAATCAAACCCATGAAACTTTGAATGACTAAGGTTTTCCAGATCTTAAAAGAAGAAATAACAAGTTGTGGATATGCCTTATCATGTTGAATAATAAAAGTAAAATTTTTATTAACTTTATAATTAATTACATATGAGTTGGTTGATTGCTTATAATTTAATCACTAATTGATTTTTTATACTAGACAGAAATGTTTACAGACTATTCTTATACTTAGCATTCAGTATATTATCTGTTTATAAAATAAAGACTAGTATTCAGTGTAAGAGATTTGCAGAAATGACCACAAATTATTCTACTCCCTGTATCTAAGCCCCTTCATGATGTGACTTACCAGCTCCTTCCATTAATAGGTAGAGTCTCTTTTCCTACCTCCAGAGTCTGGACTGGTTTTGTGACTTGCTTTGGCCAATGAACTGCTATAGAAGCAATGCATGATAGTTTCATCAGAACCTCAAGAGTCCTTGCACATTTCTACTTCTGTTGGAAACCTACCAAGTGACTATGTGAATTGCCCTGGGCTAGTTTGCTAGCGGGGTAAGAAACAACATGGAAGAGTGCCAAGACACCCCAGCCACAACCAGCCACCCCCAAACAATCTGGCAGCCAGTCACAGTCAAATGGGTTAGCCCAGCTGAGATCAGGAGGGCCATGTAGCCAAGCCCAGGACACATTGCTGACCCACAGACTCATTTATTAAATAAATGGCTATTGTTTTAAAGACTTTGGGGGAGATTTGTTATGCAGCCAAAGCTAACTATTATTCTCAGTTAACCATATTTAAATTTCCCAACTGCCTCAAATATATGGATTATTTCCTTCCAAGAATAGCACTTACTCTTTTTTTCTTTTCAAAATTAATATATGTTATTGGTAGAAATTTTGAAAAATACTGAAATGCAGGAGAAGTAATAAAAATAATACCTGGAATACTACCACAAGATATAACCTGATAAAATTTTAGTGCATGTTTCTGGTCACCTTCTACATATACACACACAAATTCATATAATTTTATTTATTCTCTTTTTAAATAAAATTTTTATTTTAAAACATTTTATGAGAACTTTCCCATGCCATTGATACTGTATAATTTTTACATGTTTGTTTAGTATTCCATCTTATATATAATAATAACCTTTAAAATGTCAATTTAAAATATCAACTCCAGTTAATTATATTAATAAATAATAACATAACAAACATTATTTACACATTAACACTTCCTATAAATCTAGTATAAAAGTGTCCATTTAACTGAACCTTAGTCAATACTGTATATTTACATTGAAAACAGGGGCTCCTGGGTGGAGTCAGTTAAGCATCCAACTTTGGCTCAGGTCATGATCTTATGGTTTGTGAGTTCGAGCCCAGCATTGGGCTCTGTGCTGACAGCTTGGAGCCTGGAGCCTGCTTAGGATTCTGTGTCTACCTCTCTCTCTCTGCCCCTCCCCTACTCACACTATCTCTCTCTTTCTCAAAAAATAAATATTTTAAAAAAGAAAACAAGTATAAAATTTGTTGCCTTGATAGGTAAAAATATATTTACTATTTATTATATTTAATATTTACAATATGTTAGGGTGGCTCAGTTGGTTGAACATCTAACTTTGGCTCAGGTCATGATCTCAGTTTGTGGGTTCAAGCCCTGCATCGGGCTCTGTGCTGACAGCTCAGAGCCTGGAGCCTGCTTCAGATTCTGTGTCACCCTCTCTCTCTGCCCCTCCCCCACACGTGTGCCTGCTCTCTCTCTCTCTCTCAAAAATAAATAAACTGAAAAAAAATTTACTGTATGTTAACTGTGCATGTATATTATCAACTAGAATTCAAGATTGTTTTTATGTTATTTTTAATCATTTTTATTTATTTTTAATATTTATTTATTTGGTAACATTCTATATCTTGATAGAGGTTTTGGCAGCCTGCTTCAGATTCTGTGTCTCCCGCTCTCTCTGCCCCTCCCCTGCTTGCACTCTGTCTCTTTCTCTTTCACACACACACAAACTAATTAAACATTTAAAAAGTTTTAAAAAAAGACATTTTCACACAAAATGGCATCTTGTTTAAGTTAACAATATTTCAAATATTTCATCTCAGTAAATATATTTAATCAGTCCTGTTTCTATACACTTAGGTTGTTCTGAGTCTTTTGTTATTATAAAAAAATGCTACAGTGATTTTCTGTGTTTGTGTGTATGAAATTTTACATGTGCAAGTATTTTTTAAAAGATTTTATTTTTAAGTAATCTCTACACCCAACGTGGGGCTTGAAGTCACAACCCCAATACCAATAGTCATTTGCTCTTCCAAGCCAGTCAGGTGCCCTTGTGCAAATATATTTTTAAAGTAAACTCTTAGATGTGAAATTGGTGATAGTAACGGTTAGTTTTATATATCACCTGGCTGGGCTACAGTACTGGATCAAACAGTAATCTAGGTGTTGTTGTGTAGGTATTCTGTAAATGAGTTAACTTTAAGTAACTTTTTATTTGTTTATTTGTTTGTTTGTTTTTAAGTCGTTTCCACCCCCAGCATGCAGCATGGAGGGGCTTGAATGCATGACCTTGAGATCAAGACTTAGTCTGAAATCAAGAGTCAGAGGCTCAACTGACTGAGACACTCAGGCACCCCTAAGTAACTTTAAGTAAATATTACCTTCAATAATATAGATGGGCCTCAAAGGAAAAAAACTGCGATTTTCAGAAAAAAAGAATTCTTCCTCAAGAGCACAGCTTTAACTCCTGCCTGAGTTTCTAGCCTGCTGGTCTGCATATCTCCAAGTCAAAAGCCCATGAATAGTTTCAAAGGTATGAACTTCATTTATTGACTAAGCCATTCATTACCTAATAGCTTAAAATGTTTTTTATCATATATTATTTAATATGTATATGTCTTATTTTCTACTTTGCATTTGGTTCTCCTATTTTGCCTTCCTATTCTGGTGTGACTAGTGCAATATTTTAATTTCTTTCTCTTCCTTGTGCATGTAAGGTAAACTGAGATCCCATTTTTCCGGGAATTTTCATAGCTATTTTTGCTTATAGATTAGGATAGCTTTGGTTTATTTTTCCTAAAAATTGCTTTGAGGTTTTACTATAATATTATTAATTAACTAAATTAGATTAGGGAACACTGGCATGTTTTATAATGTTAGGTTTTTACATAATTCTTTTTAACTATTTATTTATTTATTTATTTATTTATTTTAATGTTCATTCACTTTTTTGAGAGAGAGACAGAGACAGAGAGAGAGTGTGAGTGGAGAGAGGCAGAGAGAGAGGGAGACACAGAATCTGAAGCAGGCTGCAGGCTCTGAGCTGTCAGCAGAAAGCCTGATGCAGGGCTAGAACTCACGAACCACAAGATCATGACCTAAGCCGATGTCAGACCTTAACTGACTGAGCTACCCAGGTGTCCCTACATAATTCTTTCAATCAAGTTTATTTCTCTAAAAAGGTAATAGTATTTATAAATAATGATACATTTGTACCATCCTTTCCAGTATTTACCAGTTTACTTTTATTTTGGGATTAGTTTCAGTGGTTAACTCTGAAAAAACAACAGTAACTAATGGTAACACCTGGTTGCACTGAATGAGTCTAGTTTCCACATCAAGCATAACACCAGTAAATAGTTACATATATATTCATATACAGAAATATTGTCATATATAGGGTATGCACAGAATTTATTCTTATTTTTATAAATATACAAATATTCCACTTTTATTTTACTAAATTCTACTAAACTTACTAAACAAAAACAAACCTGTGTTTAATTCCAGCTAATATTTCATGCAAGGATAGTGACACAATTCCAGGGAAGAAGTTGGATTAAAAAAAAACAGTTGGTTTAGTTACATTCTTCAAGTCCAACTACTAATATAATGCTTCTTTTAGCATTTTAAAGTCACCTGGAGTTCTTCTAAAACACGGATTCCTGTGCCTCATCCCCCTCCAGAAATTCTGATTCATTCAGTCTGCAGTGAGGACTCCAGATTTGCATTTCTGAAACAAAAAATCACTTTCCAGTGATGTTGCTGCTATTGGTCTACACACCACACTTCAAATAGCACTGCATTAATTAAAAGTCAGGTTACTACCCAAAGCAATCTACAGATATAATGGAATCCCTTTCAAAACACCAACAGCATTTTTCACAGAACTAGAACAAACAAGCCTAAAATTTGATGAACCCACAAAAGACCCCAAATAGCGAAAGCAATCTTGAAAAAGAAAAGCAAAGCTGGAGGCTCACAATTCTAGACTTCAAGTTATATTACAAAGTTGTAGTAATCAAAACAGTATGGTATTGATACAAAAATAGACATGTAGATTAATGGAATAGAAAACCCAGAAATGAACCCACAATTATATGGTCAATTAATTTTTGACAAAGCAGGAAAGAATATCCCAATGGGAAAATATCCAAGGGTGAGTATCCACCCTTCAACAAGTTGTGTTAGGAAAACTGGTCAGTTACATGCAAAAGAATGAAACTAGACCACTTCTTATACCATACACAAAATAAACTCAAAACATGAGACCTGAAACCATAAAAATTCTCAAAGAGAGCACAAGCAGTAAAGTCTCTGACACCAGCCGTAGCAACTTCTTTCTAGATATGTCTCCTGATGCAACGGAAATAAAAGCAAAAATAAACTATTGGAATTCTATCAAAATAAAAACCTTCTGCACAGCAAAGGAAAAAAAAAACAAAACTAAAAGACAACCTACTGAAAGAAGAAGATATTTACAAATGACATATCAAATAAAGGCTCAGTACCCAAAATATATAAAGAACTTAAACAACTCAAGACCCAAAAGCAAATAACCCAGTTAAAAAATGGGCAGAAGACATGAACAGACTTTTCTCCAAAAAAGACATACAGATAGCCAACAGACACATGAACTGCAAATCAAAACTACAACAGGATTTCACCTCACCTGTCAGAATGTCTAAACTCAAAAACACAAGAAACAACAGGTGTTGACAAGGATGTAGAGAAAAGGAACCCTCTTGCACTGTTGGTGGGAATGCAAACTGGTGCAGCCACTGTGGAAAACAGTATGAAGTTTCCTCAAAAAGTTAAAAATAGAACTACCCTATAATCCAGCAATCAGACCACTGGATATTTACCCAAAGAATAGAAAAACACTAATTCAAAGGGATATATACACCCCTATGTTTAGAGCATCGTTATTTATAATAGCCAAAATATGGAAGCAACCCAAGTGTCCTGCTATAGATGAATGGATAAAGAAAATGTGGTATATACACAATAGAATATTACTCAGCCACAAAAAGGAATGAAATCTTGCCGTTTGCAATGACATGGATGGAGTTAGAGAATAGAATGCTAAGAAAAATCAGTCAGAGAAAGACAACTACCATATGATTTCACTCTTATGTGGAATTTATGAAACAAAACAAATGAGCAAAGGGGGAAAACAGAGAGAGAGAAACTAAGAAACAGACTCTTTAGAGAACAAACTGATGGTTACCAGAGGGGAAGGGGGGTGAAATAGGTGATGGGGATTCAGGAGTTGTGATGAGCACTGGGTGATGTCTAGAATTGTTGAATCATTATAGCATACACCTGAAACTAATAGCACTGTATGTTAACTAACTGGAATTTAAGCTAAAAAATAAAAATAAATAAAAGGTAATTTGTCCAGCATGTTCTCTCTTTTTTTTTTAATGTTTTTGTTTATTTGGGAGAGAGAGAGAGAGAGAGGGAGAGAAAAGTGGGGAAAAGCAGAGAGAGAGGGAGAGAGAGAGAATCCCAAGCAGGCTCCGTGCTGTCCCCAGCTCACAAACGTGAGATCATGACCTGAGGTGAAACCAAGAGTCAGATGCTTAACCGACTGAGCCACTCAGGTGCCCCCAGGCTTTTCTTGATTAAGCTGACGCAGAACATTCCTTCACATCGAACCTCACCTGCTCCTGTATTTCACCATTTTTTCATTTTAGTATGTGACACGGAAGAAAGCCCCTTAATCTGCTGTAGTAGAACATTCTTGGTTGTTTTCAAAGGCAATATTCATTGATACCCCAGGTGTGCCTCAGTATGCCTTCTCCTTGTCCACAATAATAAAATATTTGGCTGAGTCATGGTAGTCAGGAACAAATAGAACATTTCTGAGCCTCCCTTTCTGCTAAATTTAGTCATGTGGGCAATGAGATTTATTTTTTTAAGTTTATTTTCTCATTGAGAGAGAGCCCATGCACGAGTTAGGGGAGGTGGTGGGAGAAAGAGAATCCCAACCAAGCTCTGTGATGTCAGCGCAGAGCCCAACATGGGGCTTGATCCCATGAACCATGAGATCATGACCTGAGCAAAGATCAGAGTCAGACACGCAACCCACTGAGCCACCGAGGTGCCCCTGGACAATGAGATGTAGAAGAAGATCTAGTACAGCAAATTCCAGGAACCTTACTTAAGAGACAACTCCTAAACACCCTGTGTCTGTCTCTCTTTTATCCTTTCCTCCATATGGTGGCTTGGGACCACCTAGAACCATAAAGTTAAGGCCACACACAGAGGAATAAACAGAATGTTTACTCTGCCACAAAAGAATGTCTTGCCCTGGACCACCTTTCCAGACTCTATAAGAAAGAAGTATTCATTTCTAACTTGTGTAAGTGACTGTTAGTTCTGGTTTTCAGTTGGACTTAATCTTCAGTAAATTGCTGGGACAGTTAGAAATGGTGTTTAAATACTTAACTCTTAGCTGTACCCTTTGTTCCAAATTGATGGAATGCCAACTGTGTCTCATTTTTGTGGTTGCAGGATTATAAACAAGCAGTTGCTTTCTCCTTATCTTGCCATGTCTTCATACATCTAATTGACCAAGACATGTTTTCATAAATCCACTAATTTCCTTCATTCTGTTTCTATTGCCATGTAATACATAATGTGCCTGAGCATACATAATTCCATGATTACATGCTTATAAACACTTTGACCAAATAAATTTGTGTACTTACCATTAACCTAAAACATTTTTTCTTCTGACCAGTATTACCTATCACCTTCCAATCTGTTATATGAGACTAAATTTCTTCTCTTCCCATAAAAGTATTTTGCTTCTCTTTCCTCTTCCGTTGGATTAATATTCCCTCACCACAAAACTAATAAGCAATTGGTTATATTTTATAGGTATATCCCTTTATATTTTAAGTTCAACACCATCACATCCTCTAAATTTTTTTTTAACATTTGTGACTGTTAAGTTGCATATTGACCAACAATGAATGTTCAAAGGAAATGTATACTCAGTAGAGTATAAATCTTCACATGTGTGAATATGTGTGTATACATTTAAAAAGTAATAGGTTGGTGGGCAAGATGGCAGAGAAGCAGGGAGCTCTGTAATCTGCGCACACCCGTATGGATTGAACTGAGAAGGACTGAAGGGATAAAACTTGGATTTGCAAGTGGGGGAAAGAAGAAACAGACGCCAGAAAGAAGACAACCTGAAAGATGCCTGAGTGAGTGACTGTGATTTGGGAAATTAGGGGACGGGCGGTCCCGGTGGTAAAGGGGGAAGTAGCCCCCGAGCCCAACACAGAGAGCGCGCTGTGCCCCGGAGAGACCAGGGGAAGAGAAAGAGAGACGGAAAACGCACCTAGAACCATCTCTAAGGGAGGAAAAACTTGCCCGTCTCCCCATATATAACCGCCGGACGCCAGGAGAGAAATCCGTCCCATTGTCAGGTTGGTTTCCATATAACACCCAGTGCTCTTCCCCACAAGTGACCTCCACCAAGACCATCACCCCCCATTACCTTTCCCCCTTCCCCTTCCCCCCTCAGTTTGTTTTCAGTATTCAAGAGTCTCTCCTGCTTTGTCT
>CM053578.1:46106437-46156079 GCA_028646485.1 Cryptoprocta ferox
GGAAAGAAGTAAAGAAAAGGAAAGGAAAGGAAAGGACAGGAAAGAAAAGAAAGAAGAGAAGAGAAGAGAGAAGAAAAAGAAACAAAAACAAAAAGAAGAAAAAAACAACAACAAGGTGGGGACAGAGACAGCATAAGTCTGAGGGCAGTCCAAAAGCATATAACCAGCCAAGAGGAGAGATAAGAATATGCTACGGGATATATATCTGGATGGCAGCAGAAAAGAAGGAGAAGCAAAGAAAAAAGGAAAGAAAAAAAAAGAAAAGAAAAAGACAACTCCCCTGTGCGGATGGGGGTGGTCTGGCATCAGGTCAGGTCTCGGGGGCTGCTCTCTCCGAGGCCCCGCCTTGGTGGTTGCGGGGAGAAGTATGGCGCCGCTTCAAACTTTGCCGGAACCAAGCGTTGCAACCGCCGTTCTGAGTCCGATCTCCCTGTGCCGCGGGTGAGCCAAACTGTATTCTTCATGCTCCGCCTCACTTCCAAATCCGAGTCCATGCAGTTCAACACCGTCACCGGGGATGAGATGCGTTCCCGCTGGCGGCTGGCCTCCTGGCCTGGCTGGCGCCGCCCTTTTCGCGGAGCCGCCGCTGCCGCTTTTCAAGGCGTCTTTCTTGGCTCCACCGCCGCCACTTTTTGTACTGCCGCCCATACCGGTGCGGCTTGGAGTGGATGCCGCTGCCTCTGCGCCCAAGGAAGAATTCACCGGCCAGATGGGACAGATTTCTCTCCTGGCATCCGGCGGTTATATATGGGGAGACGGGCGAGTTTTTCCTCCCTTAGAGATGGTTCTAGGTGCGTTTTCCGTCTGTCTTTCTCTTCCCCTGTTCTCTCTGGGGCACAGCGCGCTCTCCATGTGTTGGGCTGGGGGCTACTTTCCCCTTTACCACCGGGACCCGCCCGTCCCCTAATTTCCCAAATCACAGTCACTCACTCAGGCATCTTTCAGGTTGTCTTCTTTCTGGCGTCTGTTTCTTCTTTCCCCCACTTGCAAATCCAAGTTTTATCCCTTCAGTCCTTCTCAGTTCAATCCATACGGGCGTGCGCAGATTACAGAGCTCCTTGCTTCCAGTATTATATTTTTCTTGTGGACTTTACTTTTAAGCAATATAAAATGATCAATATAAGATGATTATTATTATTTTTATATTTTTTAAAGGAAATTCTATCCTCTACATGGGGCTGAAACCCATGACCCTGAGATCAAGAGTCTCACTCACTCTACCACTTGAGCCAGTCAGGCACCCCATTGATTTAATTATTTTTGTTTTGAACTCCACTTTGATATGAAAAATGCCACTTTTTCTTTCTTTATCCTTTGCCCATAACTTTATTTTCCACTTCTCTTCATTGTTTTGTTTTAATTGGGCCTTTCATTATTTGCTTATACTTGGAGGTGGTTTTTCGATCCCATCCAAGGATCTTTTTCATTTTATAGTAGAATTCAAGCTATTTGCATTTACTGTGAAAATGGATATATTTGATTTTCCTTAACTTTAATTTTATACTTTCTAATATTTTTTTCCAAAATCATTTGCTATGTTCAGTTAGTATCCCTGCTTTTTTTCCCTCTCATTTTGATGATTTGAATTGTTCATTTTTGATGATAAGCAAAATAATGCTCCTAGATCCCCCAAAATATCAGACCTTAATCCCTGGAAGCTGTAAATGTTACCGTATAAAAAAAAGAGGTATTTGCAGGTGTAATGTTAAGGATCTTGAGATGGAGAGATTATCCTGTATTATTTGAGTTAGCCCTAAATACAATTGGAAGAGTCTTTACAAAAGAAAGACAAAGATTTCACAGAAAGAGAGAGAGAGAGAGAGAGAGAGAGAGAGAGTAAGAGCACGCTCAAAGGCAGTATAACCACTGAGGCAGAAACTGGGATGATATGGCCACAAATCAAGGAATCCTGGATGCTATCAGAAGCTGGAAGAGGCAAGATTCCCCCCTAGAGCCTCTGGAGGACTGCAGCTCTGCTGACACCATGATTTCAGCCTGGTGAGAAGGGCCTCCGGAATCCTGAGAGTCTAAATTCACATCACATTTGTGATAATCTGTTACAATAGTCCGAGGAAACTAGTAGACTAGCAGACTTACCTTTAAATTTTTAGAAAATAAATTTGAACATATATTTTGCTACCAATGTCAACATATATCCATATAAGTTTGATGATTTAGATATTTAATTCTTTCTTCCTATTTCCACTGCCCTTTTTTTTTTTTTGGTGGGATTATTTAGGCCTTTAAGTTCCAAGGGTTAATGTTAATTTATTTTTTATATTGCATTCTTTTAAAAAAAATTTTTTTTAAAGTAAGCTTTATGCCCAACATGGGGCTTGAACTCATGACCCCCTAGGATCAAGAGTTGCATGCTCTACCAACTAAGCCTGCCAGGAGCCTCGTGTGTATTCTTATTAAATAATTATTTTCAAAATGTATATTCCTTTTTAGAACCATACACTCATCTCAACAATTAGTTGGATAAGAGCTGCAGTTTTATTAATTATTACTAATTATTTGAACTATATTTTCCATATTTTAATTTCTTTATACTTTGGGCCAATCTTTGATTGCCTGGAATAGTTTTAAGAAATGTATGCAATGAACTAGAAAAAATATTTGCAGCTAATACTACAAAGTGTGCTTATCTCCCCAGTATTTAAAAGATTTTAGGGGTGTCTGGGTGGCTCAGTTGGTTAAGCATGTCTACTTCGGCTCAGGTTATGATCTCACAGTCTGTGGGTTTGAGCCCAGCGTCAGGCTCTGTGCTGACAGTGCAAAGCCTGCTGTGGATTCTCTCTCTGCCCCCTGCCCAAATAAATAAATAAACATTAATTTTTTTAAAAAAACAAAAAAAAAGTTGTGTGCTCTACTAACTGAGCCAGCCAGGCGCCCCTTCCTTTAATTTTTACATTTAAGTTGCTTCATGACTTATCTAAATTTTGAATGATACTTGCTGAATTCTTTCTATTTCGAGATTTATACACTTTTTTTTCTGGTTACCTACATCTTTCTTTATTTTTTCTTTGTTGTTTTTCTTCCACCTGTTCTTTTCTTTCTGGGGTTACTATTAAACAGATATGAAATCTTTGAATTCTATATCTAAACTTTTTTTTCAACATTTTGAATTCCCTTATCTTTTCCCTTTTAAGTTGCAGGAAACTTTCTTGAGCATGTTTCCTAATTCCCTGAATCAATACTCTATCACATTCAACTTGCTTTTTATCACTTCTTATTGTTTATAATTCAGCAATTCTGATTTGCATTTCCAAGAGCACTTTCCTACTCTCAATTATTTTCTTGTTCATGATTATCTCTTACAGTTTCACCTATGTACTGCCTCTATGAAACTTGTTGCAAGAATATATTACAGTTTTCCAAATGTTCTTATTTCCTCAGGAACAGCTTAATACGATGATTCATATTGGCTCCAGCTTTTGAAAATGTTATATCATTTTGTATAGTTGATGATATTCTTTATGATATTTGATCATTCTAATTGAAGGGATTCTAATCATGCTGCTAATAATAATAGTTAATGTTTATTGTTCACTTATTATGGGGCAGGATTTGTGCTAAATGATTTAAACACACCATTCATTTTGTTATCGTCACAACAACTGAGAGCTAAATATTATCATGTTCGTAACCATTGGCCATTGCAAGATTTGTATCTCTCCACATGAATAAGGCTGCTTTGTACAGAATTCTGTCCTCATGTCAATCTAGCCTCCTGCAGGGAATAAATACTTAACTAAAAAAAAAGAGTGGATTTCCTTCACCCGTGTATGAGATGGAGTTTCCCAGCTACTACCTCTGAGTTGAAGGTTTTCTGTCATCCACAGCTGCATTCCAGTTTATTTTAGGTTCTCTGATGATTAGCTGAGCAGTTTTGTTTTGATCTTCCCAATCAATCCATCATGGTAGATAAGCTTCTTCACATGTCTGTTAGACACTTATGTAAAGAGACAATAATGGTCACCAAGCTTACAGAATCTCTATACGCCATTCATATCACTGAGGCATTGGAACCAATTCTGGCTCATCAACCTGTGTGGGTTCCTGTTGCAAAGTCTCAGATCTAGCATAAATAATATTACAGTAGTTTGTTTCCCAGTCAGCTTAGGAGCACAGCATTCTGTGGGAATATAGAGTGATACAAGGGAAAGTACAGCAGGATGCTTGCATATCATGTCACCTGTAGCCACACGAAGACACCTTGGGTCTGATCCCGGTTTGTTGCCTCACACAATTGCCCTCATCATCAGTAAGCCATGGTCCGATCCCTGCTCTTTTCCTGACACTGCCATATGAAGGCTAACTCTAAGCCAGATTAATGAGAGACTAGCTAGGCAGGTTTTTGGGCTGCCAATATACAGAGGGCTATATTGGTCAGCTTCTGCTGCATAACAAATAATCTCAAAATTTATTGGCTACGAATGATGATTATTTACTCTTACTTATGTGTCTTCAGGCTGGTTGGGGATTGGCTTATCTATACTAGGTTCCATTAATTTTGGCTGGGTTTGCTCTTAAGTCTGTTGGTCAACTTATAGTGCAGTTCTGCTCTACTCATTTCTCATTCTCTTTGGGCCAGTGGGCAAGTGGGCTGAAGGCAGAGATGCATGGGGAAATGCAGAAATATGCACAGTCTCCTATGGGCTATGCTCAGAACAAGTTCCCTGTCATTCCTTCCCATATATCACTGGCCATAACAAATCATACAGTGAATTCAAAATCAAGGGCAGGAAAGACAGTCCACTGACTATCAGCCCATGGCACAGGTATAGCTGCAAAAAGGGGTAAAAAATTGGGATCAGTAATGGAATCTAGCTCAGGGACCATGTCATCTGTAAATACAATGAGATGGAGGAAATGTATATATCAAGGTATTGTATGTGTTTTTAAGGAATAGTTTGTTAAGAAACTGTATGGCAGGAACAAAAAATCTTTTTCTTCTATTCCTCTTGCATTCTCTGGCTGGAACCCCATAAACACAAGACAGAGTAACAAGAGAAAAAACAAACAGAAGTTTATTAACATGTACTACATGCATACACAAACACAATAGAAATTTATTAACACGTACAACATGCATACACGTGGTAGCACTTAGAGATGCTCGAATAGATGGTTAAAACTTGTGCTTACATAGCATCTTAACAAAAGAACAGTAACTTTTTATAGAAGTGACAGAACAAAGAAACAGGACTTTGAGTTTCTAGGGCAGCAAACTGTAGGAAGACAAATAAATGAGAGAACTAGTGGAAGGTGTGAGCTAGCTAGTAATGTTTGTTCTGTAGACTCTTCTAGTGCCATCATCTCTGGGCTGATAAGCATCTAGAATTACCTTTGGTGATGAACTTCTGTCCTTCCTGGTAGAGAGGGAAGGGGACACTTGTACCAAACTGTGTCCTGATCTTAGGTAAACAGGAGGGGGAAGAGAGTTTTTCTTGTATCTTACTCTTCTCAATTGTCTTCAGCTCAAAATAGTCCTTATGCCAATGTGGTATATTTTGGAGTGGCATATTCTGCTACCCTTCAAAATGTAAGGTTTGAGATGAAACCCCCAAAGGGCTTTTATGCTTATAACTAGTTGATTACTAACCTACTTTCCAAAGAAGGATGTCAGGTTAATTATAGGTATTTTGAGGGTCTTGATACATCTTCAAGATCTTTCTTTTTAATTTTGGAAAGTGTACACTCTCTGAAACATTTATACTAAACACCTTTTACCAATACAAAGTATTCTTTGATTTGACAACTCTTCTCATGCAATGGTTGCATTATTTTGAGTGCTTTAAGAAATATGGACCATAAAACAAACCTAAATATTGTAATACTCCTCTTTATATAAGATGAAAGAACAAATCTTTGAGATTTTCCAACGACAAATCTCAAAGATTGTTTTAGGTGGAAAAGGCCTTTAAAAAGGTGTTTTCGATTTCTGAGTGTAGGATCTGTGTTGGAAAGGGAAAATCAGAGTAAATTGGCCTCTTCCTTAAGCTAAGATCATGGGTGACTGAGGACAACAGCCTGAGAATGCAGCCCGCCCCAAGGTCTCTGGGCAGTAGTCTTAAAAAATAAAAGAAGACTTTTCACCACTAAATCACAAAATGTGGCTTTTTTTATTCATCAGCACACTGGGAATATTTGGAAACCCACAAGGCACACTCTTCCTCCCACATGGAGAAAGTCAGCCCTTGGTGTCAGAGAATCAAGTTAATGCTCAGAGGGAAAGAGATGGAAGTGTGTTGGTGAGGAGAATGCCCAGTCACTTGTTCCTGAGTTCCCACTACGTCAATGAATATCATATGTTTGTGTCAGCTCAACCTTGCCTTAAATTTCATCAGCCAGTAATTTCCTCTGTTAGCTTAAACAAAGTGTCCATCATTTGCAAGAAACTCCAAGCAGACTGCCCATTTCACAGCCTACTTAGGCAGTAGGAAGACATGTATTCTGAGTTTCATTTATTATGATGTGTCACTCCTCTTTAAGACATTGACATTTATCGGGGTGCCTGGGTGGCTCATTCAGTTGAGTATCCAATTCTTTTTTTTTAAGTTTTTTTTTTAACATATTTTTTAAAAGAGACAGTGAGAGAGCACAAGTAGGGGAGGGGCAGAGAGAGAGGGAGACAGAGCATATGAAGCAGGCTCCATGCTGACAGCAGCGAGCACAATGTGGGGCTCTAACTGAGGAACCATGAGATCATGGCATGAGCTGAAGTCAGATGCTCAACCTACTGAACCACTTAGGCACCCTGAGCATCCAACTCTTGATTTTGTCTCATGTCATGATCTCACGATTACTGAAATCGAGTCCCTTGATGGGCTCTGCATTGACAGTGCAGAGCCTGCTTGGGATTCTCTTTCTCCTTCTCTCTCTGCTCCTCCCCTGCTCTCTCTCTCTCTCCCTCTCTTTCTCTCTCAAAATAAATAAACATTGAAAAGAAATTAAAGATGCTGTTAGAATCCAGATTTTTGACACTAATTAAACAATAAACTTGGTAAAGAAATAAGTTAAACTAATTAAACTTAAATAAGAGTAATTGCTAAGGAAGCATTCCTATTAGAGACCTAATGTTAAATCAGAGTTGGAGACAATCATGTTGAGAGGCAAAAAAAAACTTCCCAAAATTAAGAAATTTTGGTCTTGTTCATCCTGAATAGGTCCAATCTAAACATAAAATGTGACAGGTATTAGTTTTCTTAACTAGCTTTCTATCAGTAAAATTTACAATTGTTTTGGAAGTGAGATATATAGTATTGGCATAATGGTTTCTTTTTAATCACAATTTTAGTGCATGTAACTATTATTTTTATTCATCTCAATGCTAAAATTATTTATACTATTCCTTCTATGCATAAGGCAGTTTGTTTAATAGAATTGTTTTGATCCACAGTGTTGCATGTAACCAAAAACATAAGTGAATCCTGTGTGTTCTGTTGTTTTTGATTTTTTGATTAACAAAAAATAGAACTAATATCTTTTGTTTTTTTCCTCTGTGGCTCCTGTGTTTAGTTAACTTGCTATGCTTTCATTGCAGAACACTAGAGAGTTTCACATGTGCGTTTTTGAAAGTATTGCATTTCGCATTTAGAAGCCAAGTTCAACAAATAAAAATTATGTTTCAGTGGAATTGACGTACTATTTGAATTGAAAAATAAACAAACTGACAGTCTGTGAGAAATGAGTAACTAAAGTTCAAAAAATTAGGAAAGATGTTTTATGTTAAGATAGTTTTGGAGATTATTCTAGTTATCCAGCTCCTTTTGACCCCCAGAATCTTACAGATCTTCAAGGACATAAACATCTTTTGCTAACATGTAGTACTTAGGAGGTAGAAGATACAGATATTAATGTAGGTTTTTGTTGTTTCTCCAGTTATTCATAAATAAGTTTCTGTTATATTTTTCCTAAAATGAGAATTCTAAAAATCTGTGTCATAGTGATAAGGCCTGACATTGCTTGATTTTTTCAATAAAATAATAATATCAGCTTGTTTACTTATTGTCTCTTTTTCATAAAAAGAAACAAGATACAGAAGACTCACCATCTGCTGTTTGAACATGTTGATTACTTGAATTTTGGATGCACAGAAGTTTCATTTAATTGTGTGTTATATTAAGAAATTCTACTGTATTTCTCCTGTTATTTCCTTTTTGAATTACTCTTCTTATTGATTAAAGATATTGCTCAGGGCCTCAAACATCCCGAGAACAAAGAACATACAACATTAGTTAACTGCTACAGTATATTGCTAGACCATTTGTCCTTAATCATTATTAAGAAATATCTGTTATGTTCTCATTTTTTAAAAAAAGTAATTAGGGGTGCCTGGATGGCTCATTTGGAAGAACATGCAACTCTTGGTCTCAGGGTCATGAGTTCGAGCCCCACATTAGATGTAGAGAGTACTAAATAAAATCAAAATTAAATTAAATTAAAAAGTAATTATATCACATTCTAAAATGGCTTCCCCATTGTTCTTTTGTTTGCATAACAAATTACTCCGGGATTTTGTGGCTTAAAACAAAAATTATTTTATGATATATCATAATTTTGTGTGTCACAAATTGGGCAGGGCTTGGCTAGGTGATTCTCCTGTTCCACACACCATCAATGAAGGTCACACAGTGGTCTGGAGGACCCAAGACAGTTTCATTTCTATACCTAATGCCTTGGTGGGGCCAGCTGGAGGGCTGGGCTCAGCTGAGACTATGGTCTGCTGTACCTACAACTGGCCTTGCCAACATGATGGTCTCAGTGCAGTTGGTCTTCCTTTACGTCTGGTCTGAGAGCTAGTGCTCCAGGGATCAAGACGGAAGCTTCAGGGCTCTTATGACCTGGTCTTGAACATTATACAGCCTCACTCTACCACCTCCCATTGGTTGAAGCACTCACAAGCTCACCCAAATTCAAATAGAGGGAACACAGATCTTATCACCCCACAACACTCTATGGGAAGAGTGTTCAAGTTTTACCAAACCTTACTCCAGGAGGTTTCTCTCTCTCCCTTCCTCTAACATCTAAAGTTTCTTTTGCTCTTTCCTTTTTCCAGAAAACGTTCAGTTCTATGAAATCATTTGACTTTAAATTCACTGATGGTGGAGTTTACAATTTCAGGATCTATATTTTTCCTCCAGTTATTTCTTGCCTGAAATATGGGTGCTGATATCTGTGTTTACTACATGTAAAGCTGATAATCCTAAGATCTCTTGTCAGTGGAAAGTTACTCATTTTGTGATGGACTTTAAATTTCCACGATTAAATACAGATTTTCTTTAAAAACCAAAATTATAATTCCAGCTTGTCATATGTCATATTCTTTAAATTTCTATAGAAATATAAAAGTAGAATATTCTCAAGGTCTGGGTTTTTAATTTTATTGGAAATATACATATATTTTTCTACTTGAAAACTTCTCTGCTAGCATTTCTCTACAAATAATCAAGTGAGCATTGATTGACAGATTAGGCTTACTAATATTGTCTTCCCCTTTTCTAAGTGAGCTGTTCTACTTACATTTCTGACAGCTGAAAATGAGTGCTTGCCAACACTGTCAATAATATGTTGAGTAAGAAACTGTGTTCCTCTATGTAGTTCTTCAGTCTCCCATTTTTCTTACCTTTTTCTTTTCCTTTTCTCTTCATAGCCATTGATCTTGAGATGAAACAATTAAAAATGACTAGGGATTGTCTCTCTTCCCTCTACTAAGTTCATTTATGCTTTGCTTAGTTTTATAAATTCTATTTTTAGAAAATGATGTCGAAATTGCAACTAGTCTTGCTTGCAAGTCCTCACAGTGATGACACAGTCTTATCTAATCGGTTCTGTCATTGGTAACCCTAATCCATAGGGCCCGAGCCCCTCTGTCTTGACTCTATTTGGAGGAAGAGTCATCACATCCTGGCAACAGACAACCAAATGGCCCCCTGTGATACTATGCATTGTCTCGAGTGCTGAATTACAGTATTGTGGTCTAATGGATGCTGTACTAGGATCCAGGATACTTGGCTTGTCAAACAAAAGTGGACATTTGGATCCTGAGAGAGTACCTAGGGAAACCATTACTCCTTTCTCTCAGTCCATGTGGGTCCTGTGGAGCTGGGGTAATCCCCTAGACCCAGAGATAGCACCTGACTAAGCAGCACATCTCATGTCCCTGGCCATAGTTCAGGGATAAGCATATTCTCCAGGTAAATACAATAAGAATTAGACTTAACACTTTTGCTGCAATTACAAAAAAAGAAGGAAGTATTTCTGCTGAAGTTGTGAAACAACATAGTACTTGAGCTTCTGATGGCCATATTTGTCCCCACTTAAAGAAAATATGCTGTGAATGAAGTCAGTTAGAAGAAGGTGGAGCCACAGTCTGTTAAGCGTCCGACTTCGGCTCAGGTCATGATCTCCCAGTTCCAGTTCCGGAGTTTGAGCCCTGCGTCTGGCTCTGTGCTGACAGCTCAGAGCCTGGAGCCTGCTTCAGATTCTGTGTCTCCATCTCTCTCTGCCCCTCCCCCACTCACACTCTAAGTCTCTCTCTCAAAAATAAATAAACATTAAAAAAATTTTTTTTAAAAAGAAGAAGGTGGAGCTAAGAAATAGATTAATTCCTGATTAAATTATTTGAATGCTGCCTGAACTATTCTCTTGACTTTTCAGTTATAAAATCCTTATGCTGTGATTCCATTTACAGGCCGTTATAAAACAGGCAAATCTTGTAGTGATAGGAATAAGATCAGTGGTTGTCAGAGGCAGTGAGAAGTCATTGACAGGGAAGGTGTACAATGCAATCTTGTCAAAAATCATTTGACCATGTATGTGTGGATCTACTTCTGGATTCTATTCTGTCCACATGATCTTATGCTTATTCTTACACCAATACCACACTTTGATTATTGCAGTTTTATAATAAGTCTTAAAATCAGGCACTGAAACTCCTCTGTTAGTTCTTCTTAAAATGTATGTGGCTATCATACATTTTTATTTTAATAAAATAAGGTGTTTTACTTTCCATATAAATTTTAGCATCAGCTTGTTAATTTGGAGAGAACTGACATCTTAACAGCATCAAGCCTTCCAATCCATAAACACAATATATGTTTCTATTTATTTAGTCTTCCTTAATTTCTCTTGTCAATATTTTATAATTTTTAGTAGATAGACACTGCACATATTCCTATTAAGTGTATCCCAAATATTTCAAGTTTTTGATCCTATTGTAAATGGTATTTTTTATTTAAATTTTTAATTTTTTATTGCTAGTTTATAGGAATATAATTGATTTGTCTGTCCCTCTCTCAAAAATAAATTTAAAATAAACATAAAAAGGGGGGGGCATCTGGGTGGCTCAGTCAGTTGAACATCTGACTTTGGCTCAGGTCGTGATCTCACAGCTCGCGAGTTTGAGCCCTGCTTCGGGCTCTGTGCTGACAGCTCAGAGCCTGGGGCCTGCTTCAGATTCTGTGTCTCCCCTTCTCTCTGCCCCTCCCCCACTTGCTAGCGATCTCTCTCTGTCTGTCTCTCTCAAAAATAAATTTTAAAAACATTTTAAAAATTAAAAAAAAGAAATCTAGTTGATTTGTATATATTGATCTTTGTCCTACCATGATGCTAAACTCATTTATTACCTCTAGTAGTTTGTTGGCAGATTATTTAGAGTTTTTGTATACATGATCATGTTGTCTGGGATAAAGACAGCTTTATTTCTTCCTTTTAATCTGTATGCCCTTTATTATTCTCTTGCCTCCAGTACAATGTTGACTGAAAATGTGAGGACAGCTATCTTTGCCTTGTTCTTAATCATAGGGAAGAAATATTTTGTATTTCACCACTAAATACAGACTTAACTACAGAGTTTTCATACATATCTTCAATCAGATTGAGGAAGAAGTTTGATCCTGGTTTGCCAAATGTTTTGTTGTTGTTTTATCATATTTTGTTTTATCATAAATGGGTACTTAATTTTATCAAATACATTTCCTGCATATGTTCATATAAACATATGATTTTTCTCCTTTAGTTTGTTAATATGGTGACCTATACTGACTGGATTTTCAAGACCTCTAAATACTGAAGTATGTATTTCCTTAAAAACAAGGACATTCCCTTATATAACTATTTAGTACAGTTACCAAAAATAGGAAATCAGCATTGATACTATGATGTCTAATTTAAAGACCTTATTAAAAATCTCTGTTTCACTAATGTCATTTTTTGGGTCCAGGATTAGATATATGGCCACACTTTACATGGATTGTCATATCTCTCCAGTCTCCTTTAGCCTCTAACCATGCTGTAGTTTCCCTTTTTCATTGTTTTCAACACTTTTGGAGAGTATTGATGACCTATTTTTTAAAATGTCCCTCAGTCTGTGTTTGGTTGATGTTTCCTTATGATTTGATCAGGTTATACATTTTGGGAAGAATGCTAAAGAAGGGATATTATGCCTCAATCAGCATTTTAGGAGAAACATGATGTTAATTCATCCTATTATAGGTGACGTTAACTAAGGACTGCTACCTTTCTCTGCTGTAAGTTACTATTTTCTCCTTTGAATTAATTTGTATCTTATAGGGAAAATACTTTGAGACTTCGTAAATAACCTGTTTTTCACCATACTTTTTCCCACAAATATCATCATCCAATGATGATTTTTTTTTAAGTTTATTTATTTATTTTGAGAGAGACATACACAGCATGAATTGGGTAGGGGCAGAGACAGGGTAGAGAGAGAGAATCCCAAGCAAGCTCCGCAATGGCAGTGCAGAGCCCAATGCGGGGCTCAAACCCAGGAAGCTATGAGATTATGACCTGAGCTGAAACAAAGAGTTGGACACTTAACTGATTGAGCTACCCAGGTGCTCCTTCATCGATGATTCTTGGCTGAAACAATTATTACTGTGATGGCTGCCAAATAGTGATTTCCTAATTCCATTATTCCTTCTATGTTTATCGTAGTATCTTGGATTCCACCACATGAAAAAGCTTTCCCTTGTCACCCATTTATTTGCTTATATAGATAACATACTATATATATAGCATGTAATTCATATGTATATATTAGTTATAGTATATCAGCATGAATTCATGTATTCTTATTTTATGGATTTTAGTCCCTTACTCTCATTATTTATTTTGCTCAAATTGATCAAGACAAAAGGAGACACCTCTTTAAGATGGATGTTCTGTCCATCTGACATCATTTTTAAAGTACTTACTCTAACACAAGATTTTAAAAATTTTTTTAAATATTTATTTTTTTTTAAAATATAATTCATTGTCAAGTTAGCTAGCATACAGTGTATGCAGTGTGTTCTTGGCTTCAGGAGTAGATTCCCATAATCCATCGCTTACATACAACACCCAGTGCTCATCCCAACAAGTGCCCTCCTCAATGCCCATCATTCAATTTCTCCTCTCTATTGCCCCCCACCCCCCGCATCAATCCTCAGTTTGTTCTCTGTCTCTTATGGTTTGCCTCCCTCTCTGCTTGAAACTATTTTCTCCTTCCCTTCCCCCATGGTCTTCTGTTAAGTTTCTCAAGTTCCACATATGAGTGAAAACATATAATATCTGTCTTTCTCTGACTGACTTAATTAACTTAGAACAATACCCTCCAGTTCCATCCACGTTGTTGCAAATGGCCTGATTTCATTCTTTCTCATTGCCAAGTAGTATTCCATTGTATACATAAACCACATCTTCTTTATCCACTCATCACTTGATGGACATTTGGGCTCTTTCCATAATTTGGCTATTGTTGATAGCACTGCTATAAACATTGGGGGTACATGTGCCCCTATGAATCAGCACTCCTCTATCCTTTGGACAAATTCCTAACAGTGCTTTTGCTGAGTTGTATGGTAATCTTATTTTTAATTTTTTGAGGAACCTCCACACTGTTTTCCAGAGCAGCTGCACCAGTTTGCATTCCCACCAACAGCGTAAGAAGGTTCCTGTTCCTCCACATCCTCACCAACATCTGTTGTTGCCTGAGTTATTGATTTTAGCTACTCTGACTGGTGTGAGGTGGTATCTCAATGTGGTTTTGATTTGTATTTCCTTGATGATGAGCCATGTTAAGCATCTTTTCATGTGTCTGTTGGGTATTTATATGTCTTCTTTGGAAAAGTATCAATTCATATCATTTGCCCATTTCTTCACTGGATTATTTGGTTTTTGTGTGTTGTGTTGGGTAAGTTCTTTATAGATTTTGGTCACTAACCCTTTATCTGATATGTCATTTGCAAATTTCTTCTCCCATTCTCCCAACTAAAAGTTGCCTTTTAGTTTTGTTGATTGTTTCCTTTGCAGTGCAGAAGTTTTTTATGTTGATGAGGTCCCAATAGTTCATTTTGCTTTTGTCTTCAGAGATGTGTCGATTAAGAAGTTGCTGTGGCTGTGGTCAGAAAGGTTGTTGCCTGTTTTCTCCTTTAGGATTTTGATGGTTTCCTGTCTCACATTCCGGTCTTTCATCCAGTTTGAGTTTATTTTTGTGTATGGTGTAAGAAAGTGGTCCAGTTTCATTCTTCTGCATCTTGCTGTACAGTTTTCCCAGCACCACTTGCTAAAGAGACTTTTTTCAATTGGATACTCTTTCCTGCATTGTCAAAGATTAGTTGGCCATACATTTGTGGGTCTAATTCTGAGTTCTCTGTTCTATTTCATTGGTCTATGTGCCTGTTTTTATGCCAATATCATACTGTCTTGATGATTACAGCTTTGTAGTAGGGGCTAAAGTCTGGGATTGTGATGCCTCCCGCTTTGGTTTTCTTTTTCAACATTACTTTGGCTATTCGGGGGGTATTTTGTGGTTCCATACAAATTTTAGGATTGTTTGTTCTTTCTTTGAGAAGAATGCTCATGCAATCTTGATTGGGATTGCACTGAATGTGTAGATTGCTTTGGTTGGTATTGACATTTTAACAATATTTGTTCTTCCAATCCATGAACATGGAATGTTTTTCCATCTTTTATGTCTTCAATTTCTTTCATAAATTTTCTATAGTTTTCACCATACAGATCTTTTACATTTTTGGTTAGGTTTATTCCTAACTATTTTATGGTTTTCAGTGCAATTGTAAATGGGATTGATTTATTTCTCTTTCTGTTGCTTCATTATTGGTATATAGAAATACAGCCAATTTCTGTACATTGATTTTATGTCCTGTGACTTTCCTGAATTCATGAATCAGTTCTAGCAGCTTTTTGGTGGAGTCTTTCAGGTTTTCCATGTAGAGTATCATGTCATCTGCAAAAAGTGAAAGTTTAGTTCTTCTCTGCAAATTTGGATGCCTTTTATTTCATTTTGTGGTTTGATTGCTGAGGCTAGGACTTCCAAAACTATGTTAAACAACAGTGGTGAGAGTGGACATTCCTGTCATGTTCCTGATCTCAGTGGGAAAGCTCTCAGTTTCTCCCCAATGAAGATATTAGCTGTGGGCTTTTCAGACATGGCTTTTATGATGTTAAGTTATGTTCCTTCTATCCTTACTTTCTTGATAGTTTTTATTAAGAAAGATGCTGTATTTTGTCAAATGCTTTTCCTGCATCTATTGACAGGATCATATGGGTTCTTATCCTTTCTTCTATTCATGTGATGTATCACATTGATTGATTTGCAAATATTGAACCAGCCCTTCAGTCAGAAATGAATCCCACTTGATCATGGTGAATAATTCTTTTATTCTACTGTTGAATTTGATTTGCTAGTATCTTGTTGAAAATTTTTGCATCCATGTTCATCGGGGATATTGGCCTGTAATTCTCCTTTTGAGTGGGGTCTCTGGCTTGGGAATCAAGGTAATGCTGGCTTCATAGAAAGAGTCTGGAAGCCTTCCTTCTGTTTCTATTTTTGGAAGAGCTTGAGAAGAATAGGTATTAACTCTGTTTTAAATGTCTGGTAGAATTCCCCTGGGAAGCCATCTGGTCCAGGACTATTATTTGTTGAGAGATTTTTGATAACTGATTCAATTTCTTCACTGGTTATGGGTCTGTTCAAATTTTCTATTTCTTCCCATTTGAGTTTTGGTAGTGTGTAGGTGTTTAGGAATTTGTCCATTTCTTCCAGATTGTCCAGTTTGTTGTTGTATAATTTTTTGTAGTATTCTCTGATAATTATTTGTATTTCTGTGGTGTTGGTTGTGGTCTCTCCTCTTTCATTTGTGATTTTATCTATTTGGATTCTCTCTCTTTTCCTTTTGAGAAGTCTAGCTAGGGTTTATCAATTTTGTTTATATTTTCAAAAAACCATCTCTTAGATTCATTGATCTGTTCTAATTTTTTTTGGATTCTATATTGTTTATTTCTGCTCTAACCTTTATAATTTCTCTTCTTCTGCTGGCTATGGGAGTTCTTTGCTGCTCTGCTTCTAGTTCCTTAAAGTGTGAGATTAGGTTTTATAGTTGGGATTTTTCTTGTTTCTTGAGACAAGAAACAAGGCCTGGATTGCAATGTATTTTCCTTTTAGGACTGCCTTTGCTGCATCACAAAGGGTTTGGACTCTTGTGTTTTCACTTTCATTTGCTTCCATATATTTTTTAATTTCTTCTTTAATTGCCTGGTTGACCCGTTCATTCTTTAGTAGGATGTTCTTTAACCTCCATACATTTGGAGGCTTTCCAAAGTTTTTGTTGTGGTTGATTTCAAGTTTCATAGCTTTGTGATCTGAAAATATGCATGGTATGATATCAATTCTTTTATATTTATTAAGGGCTGTTTTGTGACCCATTATGTGATCTATCTTGAAGAACGTTTCATGTGCACTCAAGAAGAATGTGTATTATGTTGCTTTTCAATGAAAAGTTCTGAATATATCTGTCAAGTCCATCTGGTCCAGTGTTTCATTCAATGCCATTGTTTCTTTACTGATTTTCTGCCTATGTGATCTGTCCATTGCTGTAAGTTGAATATTAAAGTCACCTGCAATTGCCATATTCTTATCAATAAGATTGCTTATGTTTGTGATTAATTGATTTTTATATTTGGGTTCTCTCAAGTTGGGGGTATAAACATTTACAATTGTTAGCTCTTCTTGATGAATAGACCCTGTAATTATGATATAATGCCCTCCTTCATCTCTTGTTACCATCTTTGTTTTAAAATCTAGTTTGTCTGAAAAAATATGGCTACTCTGGTTTTCTTTTGACATCCAGTAGCATGATAAATGGTTCTCCATCACCTCTCTTTCAATCTGCAGGTGTCCTTGGGTCTAAAATGACTCTCTTGTAGGCAGCATATAGATGGATCTTGTGGGTTTTTTAAATCCATTCTGATACCCTATGTCTTTTGATTGGGACATTTTGTCCATTTACATTCAGAGTGATTACTGAAAGGTATAAATTTAGTGTCATTGTATTATCTGTAAGTACTGGCTAAGCCACCCAGGCACCCTTGACACCAGATGTTTTTGGTAGGCAGAATTCTCAGGTGGCCCCTGAGATTTCTTCTCCCTCCCTCCCCCTGTACAAACTTGGTATAATCCTTTCCTCTTGGAAAATAGCAGGAGTTAGGATAGGATAGTGACTCCATGATTTTGTTACATTATATGAAATTGTAGCTCTCTGCAGAGACTGTTCTGTTGCCTTTGAAGAAGAAAGCTACCATGAGGTAAGAGGCCCGTTTCTGAATTAGAGGGCCTGCGGGTAGGTTTTAGGACCTAAGAGCAACCCCCACTGACAACCAGAAAGAAAATGGGGGTTTCGGTTCTCAATCACAAGGAACTGAATTCTGCCAACAATGTGCCTGAGCAGAAGACTCTGAATTCCAGATGAGAATGTACCCTGGCTGGCCCCTTGCTTTCAGCTTCATGTGACACTGAGCAGAGATCCATTTGAGCTATGCCTAGACTTTAGACCTACAGAAATGGTGAGGTAATAAATGGCTGTTATTTTAAGCTGCTAGATTTGTGATTTTTTATGCAGCAATCTCAAACTACTACAATGTTTTAGGCTTCCCTTGTGCTTTCCCTGCCCAAGCTCTGAAATCAGTCATTTTTTGAAGAAGTCTTCCAACAATGAGAAACCTAGCTATAATTACATATAAATAATAATAAGCCAGGCTATAATTTTATATATACATACACACAGACACACATTGATATACTTTCTATAAATTAGAACAAAAAGATAAACCCATTTCTCTTTCCTTCTCTGTCAGCACATACCTTTAATCCTTTTTCTCTGTTTAAACTTTCATTGTTTTATCAGTTTTTAATGGTATACTTTATGTCTACTGTTTATAGAAAAATTCATAAACTTATTTAACTTTCCTCTTTCTCTTTTCAAAGAATATCTTTTCATTTCATTGATTTTATCTATTGTTTGCCCTGTTTCTATTTCACAGATTTCCTCTTTATCACTTATTTCCTTTATTTTTTGCTTATGTGCTCTCATTTTATAGCTTCTTATACAACTTGGGTTTGAAATAAATATCTTTCTTTTTTTTGACGCATTTAAAGTTATAACTTTCCCTCTAGTCATTGTTAATCCCACAAATTTTGATACGTTATGTTTTCTTTATCATTTGATTCAAATATTTTCCAATTTCTCTTATGATTTCTTTGGACTGATCATTATTTAGAATGTTTTTCCAATGATTTGGGAAATTTTTAATATTTTAATTAGTAATTAGTTTCTAATTGCACTGTAACCACAAAATACACTTTATGTGATTTCAATCCTTTTAAATTTATCAAAATGTGTTCCAGTCCCAGCATATGACTCTCTTGATAACTCTTCCATGTGTATTTCAAAAGAATGTGTACTTGTTTAGTTAGGTCGAATGCTCTATAAATAACAGTTGGGCAAAATTATTTGATAGTATGGCAAAGTCATTTCTATTTTTAATAGTTTTGTCTACTTACTTATAAATTACTAAGAAAGAAAGTTGAGATTGTCAATTATAACTTTTTTTTTTCAATTTTATTTTAGAGAGGAAGGGAGAGAGTATGGGTGGGGCAGAGAGAGTGCATGAGAGAATCTTAAGCAGGCTCCATACTCAGCATAGAGCCCACTGCATGGCTCCATGCAGGGCTTGATCCCATGACCCTGGGACCATGATCTGAGCAGAAATCAAGAGTCAGAGGCTCAACCAATGGAGCCACCCATGTACCCCTTCATTATTTTTTAAAAACAGCTTTATTGAGCTACACTTCACACACTATGAAACTAATCCCTTTTAAGTGTACAAGTGGTTTTTAAAATATTTTGTAACTAGTACCACCATTTGATATTAGAGTATTTTTGCCACCCAAAAAGAAACCCTGTACCCATTGGCAATCACTCCTCCTTCCACCTAGCCCTTGGCAACCACCAATTTACTTTCTGTTTTTATAGATTCGTCTATTCTGAACATTTCTATAAATGAATCATATGATATATGGCTTAGTGTGCCTGGTTCTATCATTTAGCATGTTTTCAAGGTTCATTCATGTTGTAACATGTATTAGTACTTTATTCCTTTTTATAGCTGGGTAATATTAGGTCTATAATAAATTTTAAGTTATATTTTATGGATGGTAGGAGGTTGAGATCCAACTTCATTGTTTTACATCTGAATATCCATTTATACCAGCACCTCTTGTTGAAAAAACTATTTTTTTCCTTAATAAATCACTTAGTATCTTTGTCAAAATCAATTGACTGTAAATGTAAAGTTTATTTAATAATTTATTAAAATTACTTATTTTAATTCTATTCCATTGAATTGTTTATCCTTTTGCCAGCATCACACTACCTTGATTATTGTTGTTTGGTCATAAGTTTTGAAATCAGGCAATGTGAGTCCTCCAATTTTGTTCTTTTTAAAGATGATTTTGCCTAATCTGGATCCCTACATTTACAAATGAATTTTGGATAATTGTCAAATTCTGAAAAAAAAAATACAACTGGGATTTTGATAGGGATTGCAGTTCATCTGTAGTTGGGTAATATTATAATTTTAACAATGCCAAGTCTTCTGATCCATGAACATGAATTAGCTTTCCATATATTTAAGTCTGTAATTTTTTAAATAATATTTTATAGTTTACTTCTTCTTTTTTTTAATGTGTATTTATTTTTGAGAGAGAGAGAGCAAGAGCGAGAGCAAGAGGGAGAGGGAGAGCGAGAGCGAGAGCGCACACACGTTGGGGAGGGGCAGAGAAGGAGGGAGACACAGAATCTGAAGCAGGCTCCAGGCTCCCAGCTGTCAGCACAGAGCCTGACATAGGGCTCAAACCCACAAACTGTGAGATCATGAGCTGAGCTGAAGTTGGACACTTAACCGACTGAGCCACCCAGGAACCTCATATTTTACAGTTTTCAATGTGGAAATCTTAAACTTCCTTTGTTAAAATATTCCTAAGTATTTTTGTTTTTTAATGCTATTATAAATAGGACTGTTTTCTTAGTATGATTTTAAGGTTGTTCATTGATAGTGTATAGAAATAAACAATAGAAATAAATTTTGTATATTGATTTTGTGTCCTCCAACTTTGCTGTACTTACTAATTCTAATGTTTCCATGGTTAGGTTTTTTTTGTATACAAGACCATATCTTCTGTGAATAGAGGTAGTTTTATTTTTTTCCTTTTCAATTTGGATGCTTTTTATTTCCTTTTCTTTTTTAACTGTCTTGGCCAGATTCTCCAGAAAAATGTTGAATAAAATACTTTCTGGGGTGCCTGGGTGGCTCAGTTGGTTAAATATCTGACTCTTGCTCTCAGCTCGGGTCTTCATAGCAGGGTTGTGTATTTAAGCCCTGCACTGGACTCTGTACTGCACATGAAGCCTACTGAAAGTTTTTTTAATCTTTTCTTTTTTTTTTTTTTTTAATTTATAACCTATCTCTGTCTTATCCTTTAAGTGTGTTTAATATAAATAGCATCATATTGAATATTATGTTATATTGATATGCCATTCTTGGCCCTTTATTTAGAACATTTATTCCTTTCGTATTTCATACAATTTTTTGTTTGCAGTCAGTGGTATGATGGTAAACAGACTTTCCAAAGCAAGAAGTCACAACTTTCAGCACCTGCTGAATTCCACGTGTAAATATTCCCACCAGTGCAGGTTTCAAACTACCAACATGCTATCACTAAATAGAGAATTGGGAAAGGTACACAGCATTTACTTTCATGAAATGGCACCAATCACCTCCAGCATACCACTGGTTTAATACTACCATGTTTCTATTTGTTTTGTCTCTCTCCCATTGTAATTTGTTTCTCCCCACCATCCCCACCCCAATTCTATACCTTGTTATAAGTTGAGTTGTCTTAGAATTCTATTCAGTCTTCTCAATTGGATTATTATCTCTACTTCCACATTCTATTTTTTTCCAGTGATTGTCCTAAGGTTTACACTATCCATATTTAACTTATCATAGCCTATCATCACATACTTTTACATCATTTCATGCATAATATAAGAGCCCAATTTACAAAAGTATATTTCTCATTTTCCCTTCCCATCCTTTTTCTTCTTATTAATTTCTTGTTAATTTTATTTCAAAAATGTGGTTAATCACAAAAGTTGTTATTGTTTTGGTTCAGAAAATCAATAATTTTTTAATACATTAAAAATTTTTTAAATGTTTTATTTATTTTTGAGAGAGACAGAGAGACAGCGTGAGCAGGGGAGGGTCAGAGAGAGAGAGGGAGACACAGAATCCGAAGACAGCTCCAGGCTTTGAGCTAGCTGTCAGCACAGAGCCCGACACGGGGCTCGAACCCACGAACCGTGAGATCATGACCTGAGCCAAAGTTGGACGCTCAACCGACTGAGCCACCCAGGTGCCCCTTAATACATTTTAAAAACAGTAAAATGCATTTTATATTGCCCCATATTTTAACCATTTATGAAATTTTTTATTACTTGGTGTATATTTGAATTTTTACTTAGTATTATTTTTCTTTAGCCTGAAGAACTTTTTTTAACATTTTTGTAATATGGATTTGTTGACCAAAAATTTTTCCAGGTTTGTTTGTCTAAGGATATCTTTATTTTACTATCATTTGAGTGATCTTTTGACTAGATATAGATTTCTAGTTTGACTGATTCAATTTTCTTTTGGCATTTTAAAAATCACTTTCTATTGTCTTCTGGCTTACATTCTTTCTTATGAAAAGTCAGTTATAATCCTAACTTCCTACTCCTGTATGTAATGCGTCTTTTATTCTTCTGGCTAACTTTAAGAATCTTTCTTCATAATAATTGCTTTTAAAAAACCCCAATTTCATCATGATATGCCTTCTTGGTTTTCCATCTTGGAGCATGTTGAGCTCTTCAGATTGCAGGGTTAACATGTTAAATTAAATCTACAAATTTTCAGTCATGTTAAAAAATTTTTTCTGTTGAAGTGATAGGTATATTTATGGCATAGATTATGGGGATGGTTTCATGGATGTAAATCATCTCCAAACTCATAAAGTTGTAGACATTAAATACGTACAGTTTTTTGTCAGTCACTCATACCTCAATAAACTATTAAAAAATTTTTTTTTCTGACTCTTCCCTTTTCTGAGACTCTAATTACACATGTTAAGCCATGAGATATTATTCCTTAGGCAATTTATGCTTTGTTGTTGATTTTTAAAAAATAGTTTGTGTTATAATTTACTTATCACACAATTCACTTATTTCAAGTATATAATTCAATTATATGATGTTGTAGATTTACAGAGATATGCACCATTACCACAATTTAATTTTAGAACATTTTCAACATCTTAACAAAGAATCCTATACCCATTTATAGTCACTCACCATTCCTAACCCTAGCACTAAGCAACCACTGCTCTACTTTCTATCTCAATGATTTGTTTTGGTTTTTTTTTCTTGCCATTTAAAATAAATGGAATCATACAATATGTATTATTTTGTGTCTGGCTTCTTTCATTGGGCCTAATATATTTGGGATTTGTTTATTTTTTACCCCTTTTCTATCTCTACTTCAATTTTGATATTTTCCATTGCACAGTCTTTTTTTTTAATGTTTATTCATTAATTTTTGAGAGAGATAGAGAGCACAAGTAGGGGAGGGGCAGAGAAAGGGAGGAAGCCACAGAATCTGAAGTAGGCACCACGCTCTGAGCTGCAGCACAGAGCCAGATGTGGTGCTTGAACCCACAAACAGTGAGATCATGACCTGAACTGAAGTTGGATCTCAAGTGATTGAGCCACCCAGGTGTCCCATCCATTGCACAATCTTCAAGTTTGCTTATTCTTTTTCCCTGCAGTGTCTCATATATTCGGTTTGACTTGGGTCTTTTTTATAGTGTCCATTTCTTTCTTCATTGTATACATGTTTTCCTTAAATCCTTAATTACATTCATTATAGTTGATTCACAATTCTTATCTGTTAATTTAATTGTCTCTGTCACTTCTGGGTCTGCTTCTATTGACTGATTTTCTCTTGGCTATGGGTCACATTATTCTGCTTCCTTGCAGTTCTGATATATTCTTATTACATGCCTTCTACTGTGAATGTTATCTTATTGAGTGTATGGATTTTGTTATCTCTCTTTGAAGAAGGTTATGTTTCATTCTCATGAGCAGTTAATCTATTGAAGCTCCCCGTGATCATTTTGAGACTTGTTTTAAAGCTTTAGTATGGCATAGGTAGCATAAGCTATCTTGTAGTGGTAATTTAGCTTTAATCTTAAAGGAGAAACCTTCTAAAGTCTCTCCTAAATGCCCAGCTGTCGAAGAATTTCTCTTTACTATGGCTCAAGTACAGAACTTCAATGCCTTCTAGTTCTGCAGTGATTTTTCAGTTTATAGTTCCCTGGTAGTTGTCTTTGCCTGGCCTCACCGAGTGTCACCCTATGCGTATACAGATTTAGCCAAAGATTTAAGGGAACTTTATGAAGATTTCTGGAGTTATTATTCCATGTAGTTGTCATTCTCTCACTTTCTGTGCCACAAATTCCAGCTGTCTCAGCCTCCTAATCTCTGATATGTCTTCATGTCCACTGAGACTATTGTGCTTTGCTGGTTTTTCGCCTCTCTGCTCCATAGCCCGAACAGTGCTTGTATCAGTCAATCCGAGTTATTGTAGGGTTTCTCTTGCTTGTTTTCCCTCCCTTGGGGATAACAATCCTGTACTGTCTGTAGTCCAATATCTGAAAATCATTATTTCAAATATTTTACCCAGTTTTCTAGTATTTTATCACAGGAGAGCTAGCCTAGTACCAATACTCCAACCTGGCAAAACCTTAAGCTCCATAACTATGAATTTTTAAACCAGAAATATTCTTTCCAAGATGTATCTTATAATTTTAAAAAGTATTTTTAAATTATTTTTAAATTATCAAAAGGATATTTAAGTAAGTTTTTAAAAATGTTAGAAATCTACAAGGTATTTATGCAGGTCAATGAAAAACAAAACATTAAGACCCAGGTAGTAAGTATGAGCTCATGGCAATATTTTTCCCCATTTATATCTCTATCTTTATTCTCCAAGGATGTCACACATTTCCAAATTATTTTTCTTCTAAAAGTAAATTATTCGCAGAAGGGGTTTATATTTGATTTAGGATCATTTGGAAATGTTTAGGTATAGAAAATATGTCTTAAAATATTCTCTAAGGGGAAATTGTATCAGCTAGATAATTATATAGGTTCAGAATACATATAAAATCTTTGCAGCTTCCCTCTCTCAACCCAATAATGTTAATACTAATAATAGCTAATATTTATATAGATTTTATGATGTGCCAGGTAATCCAAGTGCTTTACATATGTTAACTTGTTTAAGAAACTTATGAAGTAACTATTATAATTACTCATCCTACGGATGAACAAACAGAGCTACAGAGAGATTAAGTAATTCTTCCATGGTCACACAGCGAGAATGATTCAAATGTATTCTGAATAAGTTTTGGAGAAGGTGCCTGTGTTCTGGCCAAAAAGCAGACTTCACTAGGTGATGTAATCATTTAAATTTACAATCCCTTTTGACTGCTGGCTCAAAGCCCAAACTCATACTCATACCTAAGGAAGCTCTTGTCAGATTAAATCAACTGGAGTGTTGCCTGCATTCATCGTATAAGACTCATATCATCATAAACATCCTGTAACTGAGGCCAGAATTTAGGAGAAAAGTGGTCATTCACATCAACAGTGTTACTTGGATTGAAAAAGTTGGGATTTTTTTTATTAGCATCATAATAGTTTTATTTAAGACATTGTTTATGTCTATTTAAATGGAAATAACATTCTGGGTTGGTTCACTGGAAGAAATTTTATCTTTTCTTACAGGGTTAGAGGTTGAGAGACTTGGAAAGTAGTTCCTTTTTGAACTCTTGGTGGGAAATTAATCTTTCTTTCATCACATAAAATCTTAATGATTGAATTGTGCATGTGTTAAAAGTCCCCAGAACAGACTTGCTCATTTTATTTGGTAGAGAATCTACTGATAGAAGTAGTGGCTAAAAGAAGAGAAAGAGAAGGTGTCTTTGGCAAAGGTAAAGGTTCAAGTTTGGGAAAGCAGTCACCTGGGGATAATCACACTTTCTTTGGAACGGAGACTTGGCCCACCTAGTGCATTCTGGGTTCATTCACAATCAAACCAGAAAGAAATGATACCTTGGTGGGTGAACTCTCCCAAGAGCTAAGTTATGGGAGTTGGAAAAATCTATGAATTCTTCTAGCAATAGCAGAGACACTATAGACCTGGATTTGTCAGGAATACCTAAAGCATCTTTAAAAGGACCTGCAACCCAGGGGCATGGGTAGGGTAGTCAGCAGTATTTCCTCAGGGATTTCCTACCATCTGAGTCCCTGGTTGGAATAGCTGAAGACACATATTAATTACATCTGACCCAAAATGCACTATTGCCTGATCAATATGGCCTGACTTGATGGGCCTGGATACTATGACATTTACCAGAGCTGTCCTTTCGAGCCTCTAAGCACTGAAAAAACAAACTGGTGTCCTTTTTTCAATACATATGACTAGAAATAAAAACCAGAATAAGCCACATTAAGCCAGAATATGAATGGTTTACATTAAAGATAAATTAAAATAGTTCCCCGCCCCCCTGGATTTTGACATTGTAATATTCTGGATAAATTCATTGAAGCTGAACTTGACTTTTTTTTTTCTTTCTCACTCATTTTTTTTATGCTCAAGCTTGTTAGTCTGCCCATTTAGCAATTCAGCATAACCCACCAGCCAGCTCAAATGTGACCTTTTTTTTTTCATATCCCATCTTTATTTTAGTTTTGAACTTAACCTGCCAGTCACTCTCAACAATACACAAAATTGGATTATTGTATGAATAAATAACTATACCTAACACAATAATGCTTACTTTTGTAAGCTTTTAGAAAAAGCTCAAAAAGAATGGCCACAGCTCTTTTCCCTTTATCATTATAAATATCCTGTAACTGAAACCAGGATTTAGAAGTGGGAGAAGCAGACATTGGGGATAGCATGGGATTGAGTGAGGTTTACACATCCAATCTGAAACATATATATATTTTAAAGTTTATCCATTTATTTTGAGAGAAGAGACAGAAAGAGAGACAGAAAGAGAGAGAGAGACCGCCTGTGTGCCTGTGCATGAGCAGGGTAGGGGCGGGGAGGGGGGAGAGAATTCCAAGCAGGCTCTACACTGTCAGCACTGAGCCTGACCCCACCCTTGACATCATGACATGAGCTGAAATCGAGTAGGGCGCTTAATCAACTGAGACACCCAGGCACCCTGAAAACATATTTTGATAAACATTTCTTCTGGTAAACAAAGGAATTGAACAATTAAAAACTTTCATATGGTACTGGATAGAGAAATGTCTAATAGCTACAGGTAATAAATAGGTTACAAAGAATTGGAAAACACAGTGTAAGAGTGAAAAAGCATGGAGCCATTATGCATCTTAATGTCAACCTGATGCATTTATAAATGTGTGACATTAGTAATCTACATACAAGGGACACCTAGGTGGCTAAGTTGGTTAAGTGACCAACTCTTGATTTTGGCTCAAGTCATGATCTCACAGTTTGTGGGTTCGAGCCCTGCACTGGGCTCTGGGCTGATGGTGCAAAGCTTTCTTGGGAACCACTCTCCCTCTCTCTCTCTCTCTCTCTCTGCCCCTTCAGAGCTCTCTCTCTTTCAAAATAAATAAATGAACTTAAAAAAATAATAATCTATGTATAAAAGTAAACATAATTGTATAATTATAAAATAAAGAAGTTCAATTTCTAAGAAAGACATGTGAATTAAAATGACTCCAATACTTTAGATCACTATAATTTAAAAAGTCATGTTATGGCAATCATAAAAATATTTTAAAGTAAGAGAGCCATTTTCCAAAATCGAAGTCAATAAAAAATCCCTATTGCAATTTTGAAGATGGTTTAACTCATCTGAAATTAGGGCAATTATTCTCTGAATTTTAATACATGTACAAAATCTGTTAGGTACAGAACCATGTACAGAAACCAATTATTTGCAATGCAGATCAAACCTACCCAAATGAACTGAAAAACTTCATTTGGAACTTAGTAAACAAAAAGTCAATATTTACAAGTATGCTATTTGTTGAGATATTATGAGTTTGAAAACTGTTAATAAAAATCATAACTTAATGGAATTTAAATATATCTTTAAATTTTTTATTATTTACCTAAAATTTTAAATGTTTTAAAATTAAGTTTTAATGTTTTAATCCTTGAATTAAGTTTTTTCACCAGGTAGGCATGTCCCATCTGCTAATTTACTGGTTATGTGGTCTCCTGCCAATTGGAGTATTTCTAAATGTGGGTTATTTATACAAACTATTCATGGGTGAGCTGTTAGACTACAGCTGCCTGTGTCTTCATGAAATGAGTATCAACTGCTCTCCCACACTGAGGGTACAAGTAACATCAAGTCTTTTCCTTTTCCCTGGTTAAATTAAGATTGCTTAACGCCCTACATGCCAAAGGAGAAGGAAATCCTATAGTACATCCCCTGGGCTCCCTTAATCCCTTTGTTCATCCAAAAATTGTGGTAGCTTTTCATCCAACAAAGAGGTCCATCTACTTTCACTTCTATCTGGGGAAGAACTGTGTGTCTTAAGATCTGCTGTTGCCTTGTGATCATTGTTCCTTGGTGCCACACTGTCCCTTTTTTTGTGTCCACTTGACTGTCCAGAACTGCAGCAAAGTTACTGTAATCCACTTATGCCAAGCTTCTGGGTAAGCCTAAGCTTTCAAAAGAAGTCCTACTTGACCCAAAGCTTCTTCTCTGGGATCCCTGAACATCATCTAAATGCCTATGCAGTGAAGTCTTCTGCCCAGATGTGCTATGCTTGAGTTGATTAGAGGATCAACCCATCACAGAATATGCAACAACTGTCCCTTTTTCCAGTCTCAGAAATTCAGGGAGATGGGGTGCAGGGAGGAGTTGGTTAGCCTCTTTTCTTTCCTAACAAGACACAGAGAGCTTATTCCATAGTCTTCATCAGAAAACAGAGTTTGCTTGTCTTTGAAAAGGGCCCAGATTATTATTATTTTTAAAAATATTTTTATGTTTATTTATTATTGAGACAGAGAGAAACAGAGCATGAGTAGGGGAGGGACAGAGAGAGAGGGAGACACAGAATCGGAAGCAGGCTCCAGGCTCCGAGCTGTCAGCACAGAGCCCAATGCAGGGCTCGAACCCACAAACAGTGAGATCATTACCTAAGCTGAAATTGGACGCTCAACGAACTGAGCCACCCAGGCACTCTGGGCCCAGATTATTTTTAGTGGAAATACTTTCTCTGCTTCCCTGATCAGTCATCCTACCCAGGATAATCCAAAGGAATCTCTGGCATCTACCTTGCTAAAGCAACAAATAACTACCACTACTACCAACAACCCAATTAAAACCAGAAGTTAAATCTTCACTGGGTCACCCTGCTACTTTAATGGCATTATATAGTATCAGAATCTTCAGGTGCCTCTCTGTTTTTAAAAATGTCTACTGTTTCCAATAAACTACCTATATCTTCTCTTTCCAATAAACTGCATATATCTTCTAAAACCTAAGAGAATTTTAGACATGATCAATTCTTGGCTATTCTCCAGGTAGGATATAGAGCTGTGCTGTTCAGTAGAACTTTCTGTGATGATGGAAATGTTCTGCATCTGTCCTGTTTAATATGGTAGCCACAACTTACACTGAGCACTTGAAATGTGGCACATGCAACTGAGAAACTGAAAATTTAATTTTATTTTAAATTTTAAATAATTTAAATTTTAAGTAATTTAAATCTACATAGCATATGCAGCTAATAGCTAATTGACAGAAAGAATATTTGTCTTAATTACTCTTTATGAAAAAATTAATCAAAATTCATTTCCAGAGTGAGCTTTTCTCTTAAATTCTGAGCTTAAATAGATTGTTATTTAAACAAAACAAAACACTTCATCTGGTATTTTTTTATGAATGTTGAAAATAGGTATTTTTGTTCTTTTATCAAAACAAGAGCTTAGTATAAACTTTAGAACCAGATATTTTTGCTGGATAAGCCTTACCCACTGGCCTTTCCCTCTTCCACAGCATGGCTTTTATAAGTTAAACATTTGCAGTGGTAACATAAATAATTTCCCTCCAAAATTAATACACACTGAATTTTGAGTGCAGAGAGACATTCTCCACCCTCCTCAGCCCATCTTTCTGTCAACATAACCTGTCTCACAGAGCTGTTCTATGAATTGATTCATTTATGAAATGTGATTTTTTTGCCTCTTAAGAATTAGACCCTACTATGTAGAGAAATTGAAAATTAAAAATAAATGTGAACTTATGTTATTTCTTTGGACTTACTATCTCTTTGACAACTTGCCTTCAACTAAAACAGACTGAGTTTGGTTAATAGTCTCATCCAACAGACTTGAATTTCTGTACCACCCCAAAAGCTAAATATATATGGAACTTGATTATCTTCAGAGGGAGGTATTTTAATTTACCACAAGGCCACAGTTTTACCCAGGGTTATTTTTAGAATCATGTTCATATTGGACAATTGTATACTCCACCACAGGCTAAAGTTAGTTGCCAAAGATCCATTTATCTTCTCTCGTACACACTGGGCCTCCAATCTCTAAAATTATTACTTAAATGTCTGACCACTCAAGAATAATTCCAGTGTTCAAACATTATACATTTTTGGGTAGCTGAAAAGTGAATCTGCAAAGAAAAACAATTCACTTATGCCTCTGTGACAAAAAGGCTAAGGGATTTCACTTGGAAAAGCTATCTATATTTAGGAAGTCTGATTTATGCAACTTGTAGTCAGTAGGTCTTTTAAGAAACAGCTGGTATACCTGAGTCTTCAGTAAACATGCTTTAAAAGCTGGCTCTGGAAGGATCTGTTTGAATAGAATTACAAATTATTTTCTACGGGAATGAAAAATTACAGCTGATTTAAAGAATATATTTTCCCCTTGACTGTCTATTGTAGTGACCTGAGAGATGTGCCATGCCATAATAATTTATTCAAGAATTCAAAGCCATGGTACAGTCTATACAAGTATCATGTAAAAGCATACTTAATTTAAAACGCCTGCTACTGAAGAAGGAGAGTCATACATCAGAGTTGGCATCAGAAATGTAGCAACAGGGATCTGTGAGCAGACAAATGCCAGGAAAATCAGGCTCATGCCTTAGAAGTTCTCTCCTGTGGGTCTGAGCATTAAAGAGAATTACATACTGGAGGAAGTATATTTGTACCAAAAGGCAATAACACTGCATCACGGGGTTGGTCTCTGAGTCCAAATTGGGATTGATGAAATCTCTCATCCACACAATATGGCTGGGGACAAGTACATAAGAAACACAGAGATATACATTATTTATTTCTCTTGTGCTTATCACAGTGGGATCGGTGCCCTTTAAAAATTAATGACTTTGACACTGAGCTGGGTAATCTGGAGTCTGTGAAGGGTTTGTTATACTGAGTATGTTCCCTGTCTTCACCAAAGAAGTGATAGGAATATGGGGACTCAAATCATGGCATGAACTTTGCCTAAGGAAGGGAACAAACATCTTAAATGAAGTAATAAGATATGAAAACAACTCTCAGAGTTCTGGTGCAATCTCCGTCCCTAAAATATTTCAAAAAAAAAAATAGGATAGTCCCCCTTTGGTAAGGGTGCCTTATTAAATGCAGCTTCTTTGGAAATAGGGGCAGTTCTGCGGCTAAAGTTGGGAACTGCCCATAAGTCTGAAATGTAGCTGTTTTCTTCTATCCATGGATGCTTGTACTGCGTACTCTGCCATAGTCTGCTTTGCAACTGAGCCAACAGAGCTCAATAATTTTTTGTTGGATCAAATGGATAAATGTAGGGAGAAATGAGGAAGTTATCTACTGCAACATATCAAAAGTGTCCTGTATTTGGTAGCTTAAAACATCAACATTTATTATCTCACAGTTTGTGTGGATCAAAAATTTAGGAGTGGCTTAGCTAGGTGGTTCTAGCTCAAGGTCTCTCATGAAGGTGTAGTAAAGAGGTTGGCTGGGCTGTGGAAGTGAGACTAAGGTTCTCTGTACCATAGGAGTTTGGAAGCCAAAGGTGTAATTGTTAAGGAACTTGAGGCAAGCACAATGAAGCAATGGGTGGAGAGCCCACCTTTAGAAGGTGCTCAGAATTAGACCAGAGGGAATGGTACCATGTTAAGAAGAGCAAGGAGGAGTCAGAATGTCCAAGTAGAATGAGGAAGCATAAGAGGTGAGCCAAATAGCAAACCGATAGTATATGACTAGGAACAAAGAGGGCAGGCAGGTAGATTAGCTGGTGAGAAAAGAAAGCAGGCAGGGAAGTATCAACCAGAGCATTCTGATTTTGGTCTTCTGCTGCCCCATGCCTATGTTTGCTCTACCCAGGTAACAGAGAGAGGTTAACAGATAGGATAGGATAGGTGGAGATGAAGTTTTAGGAGGCTTAGAAGAGGATTGCTTTTACCCTGAAAGCCTCTCTGTGTAGGCGATTGCCCACTCACCTTGAGGTAGTTCTGCCCTGTTTCACCCTTGGATTTCCACTGATACATATTGGGTCCAGCTCCTGACCTTGCTGGAGTCTTGATATGACATCATGCTACTGCTTCTGTCACTGTGGGATTCTGAAAATATTTATTGGCAACCCCCAGAGATGGAACATAAAATCAATAAACATTAGGTTCCATTGCAATTTTTGAAACTATGTCACCATAAGAAATGAGTAAAGTATTTCCCTTTTATTTTTTTTTAAACAACTGAGAGGGGCACCTGGGTTACTTAGTCAGTTAAGCATCCGACTTCCGGCTCAGGTCATGATCTCACAGTATGTGAGTTCAAGCCTCGAGTGGAGCTCTGTGCAGACAGCTAGGAGCCTAGGGCCTGCTTCTGATTCTGGGTCTCCCTGTCTCTGTACCCCTCCCTGTCTCTGTCTCATAAAAAATAAAATAAACATTAAAAAAATGAGAAAATTAGAAAGTGGTGTGGGTACTACATAATATTAAGTAATCATTGTTTGTATTTATTTGTTTAGTTTTTAAGTGTGACAATGGTATTGTGTTTATCTAGGAAAATGTCACTGGTGCTTAAAGTTCTAGAAACCTATATTAGTATCTGGATGCAATTTCATTAAAAGATCCCTAATTTTTCAAGATCTTGATTTGAAACTCTTTCCCATGTGATTGGTTACAGCCTTCATCCTGACCTGTTCTTGTTCTGCCTCGCCCTCTGCATTTGGAGTTGTAGCCAGTCTTCTAACTTCTGACATAAATACTTGTTGCTGAATGATGGTCTTGCTTCACTCCTTAGACTCGATATTCAGCGCTCCCTTTCTGGCTTTGATGTTTTGCTTCCTCCTCAACTATAACATAAGCTCTCCTTTTGGGTATATGATAAGAGTTTTCCTTATATATATCTTTGGACTTTACATATTAGTTCAGGTGTGTGTGTGTGTGTGTGTGTGTGTGTGTGTGTGGTCCTTGCTGGATTTGTCACAAATACGAGATGAGATCTTCACATAGATGACCATGTTGCCTTCTCTGAAATCTGTTTGAAATACACTGGCTCTTCTTTGTGTTTTAAAGCCCATGTCTCTCCTTGGACCACACACTAGGTTTGTTTCCTATCTGAAGGATCCTTTTTATACTTAACTTATTGGTTCAGCAAAAATGACTGACATGTACTGTATCCAACGAATGAGCAAACTTAACCTTGCTTGTAAGATCAGTGCTACTTGTTTCTTCAGCAACTTATTAATCATGTTACCCCAGATACCACCTTCTGTATTCTACCCTTGTATGTTATCAAATTATGCTGAAACTTCTACCAAATGCTTGTAGTAGTTTACTGACTGACAGAGAGTGCTTCATGGAATACCTGGCTTGGCAAACTTTTGATCCACACAGATCCAGAACTTATATTTCCAAATTCCAACACACAAATTCATAGAAGGAATGATCTAGATCAATTTCACCAAGAGGAGCAAATTCTTCACCTAAATATTAAGTAGTAAACTCAGAAAATGTGAGAGCATTGTGGAGTATGCCGTGACATCTTTAGGAGTTGCTATGATCTGTATTAGCAATTTGCATCTGTTCTTTATCTGGCCAGAGAGAATTTCCAGCAGCCCCTGGGGGTTTACTCAATGCCAGGCTCACCCTTACGTTGTGTTCTGGGAACCCCACTCCAGTGAATACTGCAGCCTGGAGCAGCAAATACTGAGGCCCAAGCAAAGAGGAAATCACTCAGCCATTTTTTAGGAACCCGAGAAATGGCTTGTGTTTATATTTGACCCTAATTTACTTCAGTTACAAATATTTACAAAGTTTATTTGGTCCATAACTCATTTTATAGATGCTGCAATGGTGGAAGGAATTTGTAAAAAAATTTTTTTTTAACTTAAAAAAGTAAGAATTAGTCTCTCAATTCTCAAGGTGCTTCCAGCTTAATAAAAAATTTACACACATAGTGTTTTTAAGTTTATTTATTTATTTTGAGAGAGACAGAGAGTGTGAGTGGGGGCAGGGCAGAGAGAGAGGAGGACAGAGGATCTGAGGCAGGCTCCACACTGTCAGGAGAGAACCTGATGTGGGGCTTGAACTTGCAAACTGCAAGATCATGACGTGAGCCAAAGTCGGATGCTCAATCAACTGAGCCACCCTGGCGCTCCCACAAATAATTATTGTATAACAGAGAAGAGCTCTGAGAGAGCCCAAAAAGACCCTAACAGAGTTCAAAGAAGGAGAAATTTGAGCAAATGAGCAGAAAAGGGTATATGAGGCTACATTTAGCATAGGCATACAGTGATAAATGTGATTGTAATGGGAGCAACAAGAGGAGGGTGTTATCTAGGCCAGAGGTTGGCAAACTTTTTCTGTAAAAGGCCAGGTAATAAATATTTTAAGGTTTGCAGGTCACATCCTGTCTCTGTTGCATATTCTTACCCTCTTCCTCCTTGGCCTTTTAAACATGTAAAAGCCATTCTTAGCTTACACTGCTGTACAAAAACAGCCCGCAGACCACTTCCTACAGGGCATAGTTTGCCAACCCGTGTTGTAGGCAGCAAGAGCAAAGATATGAATGTGGGAAGCTAGAGTGTGTTTCCTGTGGCTGAAGGTTATGGAAGTTTGGGGTGCCACGTAGAGTGGGAGATAGGAGTGGAAAATTTACTCAGTCTGCATAGCCTTGGATGCCAGTGTGAGTTCATGAGGCAATAAAGAAAAACTGAAGGTTTCCAAGCATGGAAAATGATATGATAGATCCTCAATTTTGAAAGATTAATTTGATGAGAGTACATAGAATGGAATAGTGTAGAGAGATGGGGGCAATACATAGGAAAAAAATGAACGAGGTCCAAATTAGGATGATAGTTATTGAAAGATGGAGACAGACAGGAGGGACCAGGTGACTTTTTCTGAAGGAAAAAATTAACTATTGTTATGGAAAGTACATTCGCATAAATAAAGCATGAAAGTAAGAATGCAAGGCTTGGTGGAACCACATGCATCATGAATACAGTCATTAGTAATGTACAATTTCACAATGTCACTGTCAAGTTTTACTCTACATGTTGGAATTCTGATTCTCAGGCTGCTGAGTGCAGCACAGTAATTCCCCATGAAACTGACACCTGGCCTGGTGAGATTATTTTGGAGATCTATCTGATGGTCGATCAAGGATTTATTAAAAACCATTTGTCATTGAAGATGGCCATGTCTCAGGAGGAAAGCAGACAAGAGCCATGTAGGAAAAATGTTTGGGAGAAAAAGAACTTCCAATGCATTTCTGAAATGTGAAGAAGCAAACAAAAGAAGCAGCATGACTGGAATTAATTCATAAAGCTAACAATTTAATTTTTCTTTTGGAAAACTACAGAAAGAATGAACAAAAACTGAGACCTTGCAAGGTCTGCTATCTCCAAAGGCCAATCTAGCATCCCAACCTTTCTCATAGTCATAGAAGTGTTTTCCTTTCTAGAAGGAATAGAAACTATGTGCCAGTGCCTTTTCATCATCACCTACAATGTATACTCATGGACACGCCTTTGTATAACTCCAAACCTGTCCAGAAATCACACAACTCCCAAGCAGAGTACAGAAAGAACTTTAAGGAAATATTGGAGGGGGTGAAGGAAGAGCCCCAAAGTTGCATATGTAAGAGTGAAATGTAATAATGAAAATAGTTATATCGGAAAGGTAAACGAAAACTAGTAAGTACTCCAAACATTGTATTCTCATGTGTGTTTGAAACCTTTTCCTAGGACCTAGAAATTATTGAGTCTTCAAAGACACAAATCAGAGCAGTTTCCTAGAAGGTTCTAAATGGTTAGTGATTATTGTGATCACAATCTATAAATACTGGGAGATTATTTTCTTCAGGAGCTTCTTGGGCATAGGATGTAGAAAAACATTCTTAGAAAGACTAAGGAATTTCCTGCGCCCAACAGGCACTGAGTAGTTTGGAATTACATTTACTGAAAATGGCTTCCTTTCATATATCAAGAAATTGTGGCATAATTTTAAATAAGATTGTTTTTTTCATTTAGCCTGTATAGCTAAAAATGGCCAACTTAAAAAAACAAACATGTTTTTTCCTGTCGCTTTATGTAGGTTGGGAATTTGAAGCAAGAATAGGAACTCATTCCAAATGCAGAACTCTCAGAGAGTTATGCCTTTTTAAAGAAATAATACCACCTTCACTGTTTAAAATATTGTAAATTATGAGTAATGATTGATGGTACCTAAGGGGTCAAATCCTCTACAATCCTCCAAATTATATGCTTTCCTTTCAAAGAAGTTCATCGCAAACTAGTACATTCATTATTCTCTGTTGGGTACACTTAGCCACCAATTACATGAAAATGTATTATAAAAATAATTGCTTTTCATCCTCATTAACAAACTATTAGGAACAAAAATGATGGAAAAATCACTCAACATTTTATTAATTCTACAACAGTATTTCTAATGAATCCTCTTATCAAGTTATGCATAGAAAAGCATTTCCCTCACCATTTTCGAGTGAATTACGTGGCACTTAAGCAAAAAGATAGATGCTTCGTCATGAACACAATACAGCATTCCCCATGGACTATGGAGGCTCTTCAGTATCTGGGGGGAAAATTAAATCTTGCCTTCCCACTGTTCCTTCTCACAGGCTTTGTAGAAGATTTAATTGAACCTGGCACACCCTCCGAGATTTTCTACACAAAATTCACTATTTGTTCCTTTTTGAGTAATTGCAAGGAAGCTAATGCATCCGTAGATTGCATGGGCCATAAAGATTGAGCAAAAAGGGAAGTGCTCTCAGACATCTCCATAAACCCGCAGGGAGCGGGCTAGGAGCCTTGCACCTGTGCTTTGCTCCAGCCCTTTCTCTCTGGTGGATGCAGATGAGATCTGATTCCCCACCCCCACTACCCATCTGTTGCTACAGCTGAGCCCCAGCCATTTCCCGAAAGAAATGTTTATCAGGGTGCCACCTGATTGACTTTCACACGAGTTCACACTACCCACCTTTGGTTCAGGGCCAGTACGTCATGGTTGGATATCTGTCTGAAGTGTCTGGTTATCCTCATCAATAATTTGGGCTTAAGAACATGGTGTCCTGGCTGGTTTGAAAGGACTGGCAGCTATAGCCTAAAAAGCTCCTCAGCTACCTTTTTAAGTTCATTAGAGGTAAAGCAAATCTACTAGAATCAATAAAATTAAGTCATTACCTGCCATGTGCAAGTCAGAGGACACAAGCCAGTACAGGATGAACTGCCAAGTGGCTCGTGGGAAAGGGCCCAGCCAAGTGCAGAACTAGGAGCAGGATTCCCTACAGGGGATTCAATGGAGGCCATGTGAAGAAGGTAGCCAATGACTTGGGGTTTGGAGGCCACGCAGAATTTGAAAGGGCAGAAGGAGAGGATGATCTCTGGGAGGTGGGATCATATGAGGACAAATTCACAGCTGACCATATGACAAGTATTTTGTGAAGACTGTCACAAGTCACCCCACCACTACAGTGGTTCTCAAACTCGGAATCACCCAGAGGGCTTGTTAGAACACAAGTTGCTGAGTTCCATACCTCCCTGCCTTTCCTGATGGAATAGGTCTGAGGCAGACTGAGAAGCAGTATTTTTTTAAGTTTATTTATTTCTTTGGAGAGAGAGCACAAGTTGCAGAGGGGCAGAGAGGGAGGGACAGAATCTCAAGCAGGCTCTGTTCAGTGCAGGGCCCAATGCGGGGCCTGAGCCCATAAACCGGGAGACCATGACCTGAGCCGAAATCAAGAGTTGGACGCTTACCAACTGAGCCACCCAGAAGCTGCATTTCTAACAAGTTCCCAGGTAATGCTAATACTGGTGACCCAGGGCTCCTACTCTGAGAACTCCTTGGCAAGAATTTAGCAGTTCCAGGGGGAAGATGTGACTGAAAAGGTGAATGGAGCTGGACTGTGAATGGCTCTAAAGTCAGGCTAAGGGGTTTGGATTATATTGTTTAGGCATGAGAACTGCTGAAAGGTTTTGAAAGAAGTTGAGATGAATGTGAGAAACAAGAGAGGTGTTCAGGAAAACACCTGACTGCTCTGCTGAGAAAAACTTGGAAAAGAAAAGGACTTGTCACCGAAGATCCTTCCAGTAGGTGAGGCCCAGGGTTTTAGGACTTTGTCACAGATGCTGAAAAGGGAACAGCAAAAGAAAAGGGAGATGGCAGAAACCTACTCATTTATCCACACCCTTCAATAAAACTGAATTCCAGAAGGTGTTTGCATAAGATTTGACAAAATCATTTACTAGTAAAGCCTCTAAGCTAGTGGCTATCAAAATTAAGGGCAAGAAGCTCACCAAAAAGCTTGTTAATAACGCAAATCTCCCTATGTACTCAAAAGAACTCAAAGGGGCTCTGACAGATATTTGTACATCCATGTGGACAGCAGCATTGAATGGAATATTATTCAGCCTTAACAAGAAAAATATTTTGATACATGCTATAACATGGATGAACCTCGAAAACATTATGCTAAGTGAAATGAGCCAGACACAAAAGGATAAGTATAGTAGGATTCCACTGATGCAAGGTATCCAGAATAGTCAAATTCGTAGAGACAGAAAGTAGAGTAGAGTAGAGGCTACTAGGGGCCGAGAGAAATGGGGGATGGCATTTACTGTTTAATGGGTATGGAGTTTTAGTAGGAGATGAAGAAAAAGTTTAGTATAAGATGAAGATATGAATGGTGGTGATGGTTGCAAATCAGTGTAAATATATTTAATGCCACTGAACTATACACTTAAAAAGTATTAAATGGTAACTTTTATGTTATGTACGTGCATGCATATGCACACACACACATATATATACATACACGTATTTTTTCATTTTTTTAATTTTTATTTTTGAAGGACAGAGTATGAGCGGGGGAGGGGCAGAAAGAGAGGGGGACACAGAATCCAAAGCAGGCTCCAGGCTCTGAGCTGTCAGCCCAGAGCCCAACATGGGGCTTGAACTCACGAACCATGACATCATGACTTGAGCCAAAGTTGGACACCCAACTGACTGAGCCGCCCACACGCCCCTCACACACACGTATTTTATACACACTATTCAAATGGCTTAGGCAGCCCTCCAGCTGGAGATTGTGATTCAACTGGTCTGGGTGGGGCCTGGGAATCTGCACTTGAACACCTAGTCCACTATCCCAAAGCAGATGTTGGAAGATAACCTCCATCTCAGCACTAGGGAAAATCAACTCCTTGAAGTCAAGTGTTTTGTGAGTAAGAGAGTAGGGTTCTGCTTAATGGGAGAATTCTTCAGGTACCACTTAGACCAGAAGATTGCTTTTCCTGCCTCAGGCCATAGATGTCCATAATATTTCTCTGCCTACACAAAATCTGAATAGGAGCCTTCCTCCAAGATTCTGCTCCCCATTAGAAGGCAGCCACATGCGAGAGTCAGTCTCCTGCAATTCTTGCATTACATGTTTTCTGTAATAACTACTGGAAGCAGAAATAGAAAGAGCAACATAAACACAGATGATGAGCTTTTTGTAGTTGCTACAGAATGCCTGAATTTTATGGCTTGAACTTTGTACAGCTATTGACTGTCTGAGAGCTCTCTACAATGAGTATTAATTAATGTGAGGCAGGAAACAGTCTAGCAGGAAACAGAATGGCATATAGATGAGGATAATGGAAGTTAGAGTCACAGAAACAGGATAATAAATGTGAACTGGGATCTGCATTAGGACCAAAATGGAGATATCACCCTAGCTACTCTCTGATGATTTAAACCTAGAGATGCAGAAGTTATTCCTGCCCAGACTGAACTTGTGCATTACATATTTCTGTGAGTCTCTTTATGACCTGAGAATTATTAGATAAAATATATGTGATTCTCCAGTTATTCCAATTAGTGATTTAGGGAGAATAACTCTGAGTGCTGATGGAACTGGAAAGTCAGAAAACAAAAAGAAGGATGCTTAGTATATAAATGACCTGGAATAAAACAAAAGGAATATTTTTTAAGTGTTTTTTTTTTTTCGTAATCTCTACACACAATGTGCGGCTCAAACTCAGGGCCCTGATATCAAGAGTCTCATGCTCCTCCAACTGAGCCGGCCAGCTGCCCCAAGACAAAAGGAACTTTTAAGTATTTTGTAAAAACTGAGAATGTGATAGAGAGGTGATATGATGGTTAATGTTACGCGTCAAGTTGGCTGGGCCATAGGAGGCTGGACTATTTGGTCAAACATTCTCGGTGTTTCTATGGGAATGTATAGAGGAGGTTAACATTTGAATCAATTACTTAGAGTAAAGCAGATTATCCTCTATAGTGTGGGTGGGCCTCATCCAGTCATGTGAAGGTCTGATTAGAACAAAGGCCTCTCTCCAGCAAGAGAGAATCCTCCCACAGACTGTGTTGGAACTTCATCTACAATGTCAGCTTTTCTTGGCTTTGCAGCACTCTGCCAGCCTTTGGACTAAAACTTCTGGATCTCCAGCCTGCCAGCCTATCCTGCAGGAATAGAAATTTTGGAATTGCGAGCCTCCATAATTGTGTGAGCCAATTCCTTATAATTAATCTACATCTACATATATATATATATATATATATATATATATATATATTCTTCTTCGACATTCTTCCCATCTAGAGGTGAGGCATATGTCCCCTCAAATCTGGGTAGGTTTATGACTGCTTTGCCCAGAAATTACAGCAGAAATGTACTATGCAATGCCTAAGGCTAGATCATAAAAGTCATGCAGCTATCTCCTTGCTCACTGAACACATGTTCACATGTTCACAGGGCCATGTAAGAATTCCAAACATCCTGAGGCTGCCATGCTATAAAGAAGTCCAAACCATGACCAGAGGCCCTGCCTATGCTTTCTGGTGACAGCCTCAGCTGAGCCCAGCATTCAAATCATCCTGGCCCAGAAGCCAAACATGAGACCAAAGAAGTTTCCAGATGATTTTAGCTCCCACTTATTAAAGTCTTCCCAGTTGAGGACCCAGATACTGTGATACAAGACAAATCATCCTGCTGAGCTCTGAATTCTTGATCTGCAGACTCCATGAACTTAATAAAATGGTTTATGTCACCATGTTTTGGGGTGGCTTGTTAGTTAGCAAGAGATCATTGGAACACTGACACCTACTATTTTAAGACATATAGGGAGCACCTGGGTGGCTCAGCTGGTTAAGCGTCTGACTCTTGGTTTTGGCTCAGGTCATAATCTCATGGTTTTGTGAGTTTGAGCCCACGTTGGGCTCCACCCTGACAGTGCAGAGCTTGCTTGGGATTCTTTCTCTCCCTCTCTCTCTACCCCTACCCTGCTCCTGCTGTCTCTGTCTCTGTCTCTCTCAAATAAACATTTTAAAAAAAGATATAAAAATGTCACTGATTTCTCCTTTACATAGCTATAGAATCCATTGCTTTATTTTAGTGAACATTAAAGAGTTATAAAATGTTTCTAGGTGTACTCCTAACCTTAGCCCACTAATCAAATTTTTACTTAAATTTGTCTCAGTGACATTTTCTACATTGGGAATCTTTAAGGATATAATCTTAGTAGAAGAGGAAACTTAAACTAATATATATATTTTTAGTTGTTAGCAAACTATAAATAGTGAATTCCTATTTTCTGGTTTATTCAACTTTTATTTTTGTTGTTGTACTTATACATCATGGAATTTTAAAAATTCATGCAATTACTACCAAGGAGATTTAGCTGATCTGGTGTGGACCTTCCTGGCATTTGAAAGGAACATCTTGTTGCCTATTATCTGGAAGAAGTAAGCATAGATTTTTAGTGGGTTTTAAAAACCTAAGTGATCTTAGTACTTTCAGCTACAAAGATCATTAATCTTGTTCAATGCAAGAAATATTAAGCCTATAATATGCAAATTTGGGCTCAAAATAATTAAGAGAAAAATTATTCTTTAAAAGCACAGATTAACTACTATGATAAAGTAATTGTTTTATTATCCTTAAAAGTGTAGTTACATAATCATTAGTGGTTTGTAAAAATTCCTTTAAATTAAGTTAATTCAACCACATTCAGAACATTTTTATAGTGTGTCTGATATTTTACTGGATCATGTGATAAACATTTAAAAGTTAATATATAGAAACTGACCTTGCGAATCTTCTACTCCAATGAGCACAGTAAGATTTGCTCACTTGAAACAACTACACAGTAGTCCTTGCTGGAAAGGTACATTCATGCGAGAATCTAGAAGAATGACCACTGAGCCTTTCTTTCAGACATGAAGGAAATCATTCTCTAAGTGATAGGAAATGCAGGCTTTCACTTCTTTTTCTAAGGCATTCTAATAGTTTAAACTTGACAAGATCCTTTCCGTGTTTTCAGCTTGGTTGGTCACAAAACAAGGAAAAGCAATTCAAAGCAAAAATAACCTCCCCACAGAACTGGCATGCTGGAATCTTACACTGGATAATTTTGTATTAGTTTTAAATGTTACTGGATTTGTCTCTTGCTGTAATTAAAAAAAATTTCATGAAAATGGCTGCAGTAGATTAGTAAGCAAAATAGTCCAGGCTTTTGTTTTTTTCTTAGTTCTGTGAAGTAAACTAGCCTTTCTTTCTGCCTACTTTTCATATAAATAACTTGGTCCTGGGAATTCTACCTCCCTTAGGATCTCAGTAGTCGCAATTCTCTGTTTTGTGTCTCACTACTGTGATTTCCAGAAGCAGGGGGGTGCTCAAGGAAGGCAAAAGAAAGTTGGATTTTGGGTAACAAAAATGACATTGGCCCCTATAACATATGTACTCTTTATTGTGAAAGAAATTTTAAGAAGAGGGATAGAGCAGAAAATTGTTGCTTTCAGTAAACTTATAAATTAAAAGAATGATAGTAATATAAATATATTATAATTTATAATATACACTTACACTTATATAATAGTAATAAACATATTATAATTTATTTTAATACACTTACTGGAACTCCCAACTCTTGCAGTGTTTTACCTTATTTTTACTCTCTACAATTTCTCATGCTTCTATCTTTCTCTTCATGAAACCCTGATTGTTCCTACCTTCATCTCAGTCTCTGACAGTTTCTCATCCAGTCACCTTTAGGGCCAGGAAGTGTGGTAACTGGCTTAACCCCAACTTCTTGTGTTAACTGTGTCTGGTGTCTTAGGACATGTGAGTACCAGCTAACCTTGAGCCATCTCCCTAGCTCTCTCCTCCATAGGATCTGGTCCAATGAGTTACCTAATGGTCCAGTTTCCCTTTAGGACTACAGCACTTCCCTGACCTCACCTACGAGAGCTTGGGGTCCCTGTCTGTCGCCAGTAGGTCCCTTTTCAGTTGTCTCTTGTTGCGTAATTAACTTTCTCAAAATGCAATAGTTTCAGATAACCATAGAGTCTTCATGGTGAGGTGCCTCCATGCTCCTTGTCCCTCCCACCCAACTCTCTCTCTCTCCTACCCTCTGTTCTGTACCCTTCCCCCACTCTCTCACCTAGGCTCATCCTTCAGGGCTAGCCACAGCATGGTAACTTGGGCTTCTCATACAAGAAATCTGCAAGTATGTGGATTTCTTACATGATCTCTGACTTTCTCAGAGACAGAGTTCCAAGAGACAAGATTTGAATGCTGCTAATCTTGTAAAGACTGGGCTCAGAAACTTGCACAGCATCACTTCTGGCAAATTCTACTGGCCACAGCCAACAGAGTCTGCCCAGATTCAAGGAGAGAAGACATAGACTCCACCTTCAGACTGTCAAAAGTTTAGAGCCCATCTTTAGTCTGCCATGACCCCCTTCCCCTGGAGTCCCTATGGCTTCAACCACTGGTATGAGTCCTTCTGTGAATGACTAGAATGTTGCAAGCAACTTGATATAGTTGTGCTTGACCCTATTTGTGTCCATGCTTCATCCAACAGATCATGCACCAGGGCTGAGGACTGCCTAAACCTTTCCCATGAGCTTGCCCCACCCTCTTGGGCCCAGTGCAAGGGCTGCCTAAATTCTCTTGCTGGGAGCAGCCACCATGGACAGTGTCCCCAGTCATACATAATCTCAACTGTCTCTATCTTCACCTCACTGTCTGTGACAAAGCCTGCCCCATAATAACAAGCGCCTTTGTTTCTGAGTTTTAACAGAAACATTTTCTTAAAATGTGTCACTTCATCCACTAATGGTGCCATTGCAGGGCTTGTGATTTGTTTATGAGGACAATTACTTAATAGTCAAACCAGGTACATGCCAGGTTGCTGAAGCACAGTTGTCTCTGTATGAACATGCGCATTAGATGGCTGTGCCAGGGATTACTGAGGTGTTTGTAGGAAAAGGAACGAAGGCATATCAATGATCACATACTGTTAATATTTGTCTAGTGCTTTACCTTTTATAAACAACTATTATATACCTACCTTATGTAGTTCTTGTGATATTGACAGTCAGTATTACTGTTAAAACAAACAAACAAACCTCCTTTGGGAGTGCCTGGGTGGCTCAGTAGGCCAAGCATACAGGTCTTCATTTCAGCTCAGGTCATGATCTCACAGTTCGTGAATTCGAGCCCCACATTGGGCTTTGCACTAACAGTGCAGAGCCTGCTTGGGATTCTCTCTCTCTCTGTTCCTCCCCCACTTGTGCGCTCTCTCTCTCTCTCTCTCTCTCAAAATAAATAAATAAAAACTTCTAAAAAATGTTTTTAGAAGTCTCTTTTGGAGAAGATATTATTAATAATAACAACACAGTGATAAGTAATTGACATAATGGTCTCCTTTATTTTCACAACAATTACTCATTCATTTATTCCATAAATGTTTATTGAACATTGGGCACTGGAGATAATAAAACGGTGGCAGAAAACAGATGGGTCTGCTCTCAGGAGCCTGCAGTCTATTATAGGAGACTGATGTTAATTAAATAATCTCCCAAATCAATATGAATTTAGAACTGTGATCACTGTCCTGAGGTGAGGTCCATGGGGGCTTGAGAGCAACATGTGGCCTAGTGCCTGAGGATGTGACCACTGATACCTGAGAAAAGAGTAGGCATTTACCAGAGTAAAAGGTGGTGAGGAGCCCATGTTCCAGGTAGGGGGAATAGCTTTTGCAAAAGCCCTGTGGTAGTGGGGACAGGGCATGGTTCCTTCCAAGAATGGAAAGAAAGCTAGTGCATCTGGAGCACAACCCTATGAGGTAAGATTAATCCTAATCCCATTTTACAGATAAGGAAAATGAAGACCAGGCTGATAATACAGCTAGGAAGTTGCAAAGCCAGACCTTGAACAGAGTTCCTCTCATTCCTCAGCTCCTGTTCTTCCCTGTATGGCTTGCTATTTCAGACAGATCAATTTTAGCAGTGTGTTCAAAAGGATAAAAATGTAGCATGGCCAGGGTGGGAAACCTACATCCTAGTCAAGAAAGCCTGGAGTTGCAGAAAACATGAGCTGAGAATTTTGAGTGAGGCAGCTGAGCTGTGGAGAGCTTAGAGAAGGAGTGATGAAGATCAAAGCAGTGGTTGAAGGAGGAGGAGGAGAAGTTGGAGGAGGTAGGGGGGAGGGGGAGGGGGAGGAGGGGGAGATGGAGAAGGAGGAGGGGGGAGATGGAGAAGGACAAGGAGAAGGAGGAGGAGGAGGGAGAGGAGTAGAAGAAGAAGAAGGATGAGGGGGGAGAAGGAGATGGAAAAGGAGAAGAAGTAGAAGAAGGGGGGATGGAGAGGTATAAGGAGAAGAAGGAGGAAGAGGGGGAGGAGGAGAAGGAGGAGGAAGGGGAGGAAGGGGAGGAACAGGAGGAGAAGGAGGAGGAAGAAAGGGAGGAGTAGAAGAAGAAGGAGGAGGAGGGGAGGAGGAGGGAAAGGAGGAAGAGGAGAAGTTAGAGGAGGTGGTGGAGGGGAATATGGAGAAGGAGAAGGAGGAGGAAGAGGAGTAGACAGAGAAGAAGGAGGAGGAGGGGGGAGGAGGAGATGGAAAAGGAGAAGAAGAAGAAGGGGAGGGAGAGGTATAAGGAGAAGAAGGAGGGGAGGATGAGGAGGAGGAGAAAAAGGAGGAGGAGGGGGAGGAGTAGAAGGAGAAGGAGAAAGAGGAGGAAGGGGAGGAAGAAGATGAGAAGTAGGAGGAGGAAAGGGAGGAGTAGAAGGAGAAGAAGGAGGGGGGGAGGAGGAGAAGGGAAAGGAGTAGAAGCAGTGGGAGAAGAAGAAGGAGAAGGAGCAGGAGGAGTAGGAGGAGGAGGAGGTGGAGGGGGAGGAGTAGAAGGAGAAGGAGAAAGAGAAGAAGGAGGAGAAGGGAGAGGAGTAGAAGAAGAGAGAGAAGGAGGAGGAGGGGGAGGAGTAGTAGGAGAAGGAGGAGGAAGGGGAGGAGGAGGATGAGAAGTAGGTGGAGGGGGAGGAGTATAAGGAGAAGAAAGAGGAGGAGGAGGAGGAGAAGGGGGAGGAGGAGGAGAAGGAGAAGAAGGAGAAGCAGCAGTAGCAGCAACAAGAAAAAAGAAAAAGGAAAGGGAGGGGCTTGTTCTGTGATTAGGATTCTAAATTTGAAACAACTATAGGTCAATCAGTCAACTAATCCAGTCACAACTAATGATAATTCTAGTGTTCGAGCAGTCTAATTTGTCTCACTTTTCATCCTCAGTGGTCTTTACAAATAGGTTTCATGTTCATCTGAATAAAGAAGTTTCACTTTTATCCCCTCTGGAAGGTAGGGCTGAAAGGACTCAGTGACACCTCCAGTTCCTAGTGATTCATAAAATGGCAAGTCTTCCAAACATGTGATGAAATACAGAGTTGGGTAAAACAAGGCCCATCAGTTCTACAGAGAGACTGACCTCTATTCTCTGGGCAATTACACATTAGGAAATGGGAAGTCTCATAAGGGGAATAGAGCTCCTCAAACAGTGACGATTAAAATGCAAATCTCCAGGCTCTATTCCAGTCCTACTGAATCAGGGTCCCTGGAAACAGTGTCTGGGAAATTGAATTCTTAACATATTTCCTTGGGACTAATAAAGGATCTATAACAGTGAATGAGTTAGAATTAAAAAAAAGATGGGACGCCTGGGTGGCTCAGTCGGTTAAGTGTCCGACTTTGTCTCAGGTCATGATCTCACAGTTTGTGGGTTTGAGCCCCACATCGGGCTCTGTGCTGAATGCTTGCTCAGAGCCTGGAGTCTGCTTCGGATTCTGTGTCTCCTTCTTTCTCTGCCCCTTCCCCGCTTGTGCTCTGTTTCACTCTGTCTCTCAAAAATAAATAAATGTAAAAAAAGATTGTTTTAAATAATTAAAAGAAAATGCTCCCATCTGACATCAATCATATGAGATGCCCCAAATAAAACCACTGACTGAGCTCAGTCAATTCACAAAACTGATGCATTATAATAAAGTGTTGTTTTAATCCACTAAGTTTTGCAGTGATTTGCTATGCAGCAATAGATAATTGAAAGACAACTTCAGGTTTCCAACTGGCAGGCTATTCTCTTAAATCCCCAAAGACCCAGATGTCTTCCATAAATGGTTCCACCATTTTCATTACACTCTTTCCAAGATCATTGTGGAAAAGAAAAGAGCATAAAGAATAAGGCAGGAGACATCTTTATGGGTCAGGGGCCTGAAAATGGGGTGTATCACCTCCACCCACATTTTTAAGGCCAGAGCTCACTCACATGGCTACACCTAATTGCAAGGAAGCTGGGAAACATAGTCCATGAGGAAGGGAAATGGGTTTAATGAACAGCTAGTCGGTCTCTGTCTCATGAATTGTTTCTTATGAATCTCTTTCTCATTGAGTGTGGGGACAGAAATTACTAAACTAGACAGATATCCATATTTTCATGTTTTCTTGTTCAAACAGTCTCTTTTTATATTGTATTTCTTCTCTCTTCTCCTGCTCCTCACCAAAATGATATCTGGGTGTTTGTGGCTGGGAAATGGGCAACCTATGTAATGTTGTAGCTTGGGAAAGAGGAAGCCTCAGATCAGCACATGTGGACTCTAGGGAGAATTCCTGTTTTGCATCTAGAACCTGATCCCCTGCCCAGAGTCTGGTCCTGTATGGCACTTATGGATATTATGCTTTTAACCTCAGATCTGAAGTTAATGGTTTAGCCCGTCTCTGCCTTTGGCAACCTCTTGGATACAACCTGTGGTTGCTGGCAGGTCAGTGGCTCTCTTAGGACTTCCATGTTCCCTTAGTATCGACACAATGGAACTTTCTGCCTTCCCCAAGCCCCCAACCCGTCATGCTTCTTATAGGATTTGGAGAATATGGAGCTCTTTGGCTTGGATCCCTTAGTTTGCATATAATCTACAAAGAACTTTGGAAGCCCAGTAGGGCCTAGAAGGGAACTGAAAAGAAATAAAAAAGATAATCTCCTCCTTTGAGCGGCCAGCAGCAGCTGCCAGGATAATACCTTTTTCTCTGTGAATCCTATTTTACCTCTTGGCACTATAGTGTATAATATTTACATAATCAGAATACTTTATAGTTTTTAAAGCTTATTTTTTAAGTTTGTTTATTACTTTGAGCGGGAGAGGGAGAGAGAGAGAATCCCAAGCAGGCTCCACACTGACAGCGCTGAGCCCAATGGGGGCCCAGAACCCACAAACTGTGAGATCATGACTGGAGCCAAAACCAAGAATTGGATTAACTGACTGAGCCACCCAAGTGCCCCTGGAATACTTGACATATTTATTGAGATGGGCTTTATGTTTTTTGAAACCTCTAACAAAGCACAAAAGACACATTTAGAAAAATATATAAAGGTAATTAAACTGAATAACTTAAAAATAATATAATATATTATGTAATACAGCTAACAATCTAAAGAGGGAGGCAGAGATGCAAAAATATGTTAAAATTCACAGGTATCACTGAGGCAAGACAACAGTATGTTCTAAAACAGATAAATCAAGACCTATCAGCATCTGTATTTAATTCAGTTATAATGTTAAGTACCAGAAAAACAAAAACAAAAGCAGTAATAACAACAACAAACTCTGGGGAGTGGGAATTGGAATCCTTGGAGGGGAGGAGAAAAAGAGCTTTTCCATTTCAGATTTCCTCTGCATGGCTTAAATTTGAAAACTTACATGCAGATAATACTTTAATGAGAAAACATTAATTTTGAATTTCAAAATAAAACAGTCATCCTCATCAATAAGGAAATGCTTAAGTAAGATATGACATATATTATATATTAATATTATATTATTGTATTATACTACATCCATGATGTGGTATTAAGTGACAGAAATAAATTATAGAACGATATAGTTAGGATGTCCATTTATGTAAAAATTATACATATTCACCCACACAAGTATATGTCATGTGTAAAGACATCTTTGTGCATGGGTGGCAAAAATCACAAAAAATCTACGGGATATACCCTAAACAATTTGAAAGGTAGAGAAGGGAAGACTTTTATTTGTTATATTTTCACACTTCTTTCTCCTTTTTACTTTGTAAAAAGCAACATATATGTCTTAGTTATCATTGTTCATTGTGAGTTTGCATTATGGCACTGTCTCTTAGAAACTGTGTAACATGCAGATATCATGCAACCTTTTGCCCTTCAGTTTGCCGATCTTTACCCAGAACTTCCCACCCACTGCCCAGCAGTATGTGCAGATGATGAAAGGCACAAATGTATCCCAGCATCTTATAAGGATTCTAGAGAAATTGCATCCTTTCCTTTTTCTCCTTTCCGAGTGAGAAATGGCAATCTGGGC
>CM053578.1:46156579-46290427 GCA_028646485.1 Cryptoprocta ferox
GCCCTTTATCTGATATGTCATTTGCAACTATCTTTTCCCATTCCGTCGGTTGCCTATTAGTTTTTTTGATTGTTTCCTTTGCAGTGCAGAAGCTTTTTATCTTGATGAGGTCCCAATAGTTTATTGTGGTTCTTGATTCCCTTGTCTTTGGGGATGTGTCGCATTATACTCTCTACCCCCATCCATGTCATTGCAAGTGGAAAGATTTCATTTTTTAAATGCTGAATAACATTCCATTGTGTGTGTATGTATGTATATATTATATATATACACCACATCTTTTTATTTTAAAAGGGTACTTATTTATTTTGAGAGAGACAGAAAGAGCAAGAGTGGGGGGAATGGCAGAAAGAAAGGTAGAGAGAGAGAGGGAGGGAGAGAATCCCAAGCAGGCTCCAAGCTGTCAACACAGAGCCTGAGCTGGGGCTCCAACTCATGAACCATGAGATCATGACCTGAGCTGAAATCAAGAGTCAGTCACTTAACCGACTGACCCACCCAGGTGCCCCTTATACTACATCTTCTTTATCCATTCATCCATCAATGGACATGTGGTCTGCTTCCATATGTTGGCTATTGTAAATAATGCTGCTATACACATCAGGGTGCATGTATCTCTTTGAATTAGTGTTTTTTGTATTCTTTGGGGGTAAATACCCAGTAGTGTGATTGCTGGGTCATAGGGTAGTTCTATTTTTAACTTTTTGAGGAAACTCCATATAGTTTTTCACAATGGCTGCACTAGTTGGCATTCCCACCAAGAGTACACAAGTGTTCCTTTTTCTCCACATCTTCAATGACACCGTTGTTTCTTGTCTGACAGATGTGAGGTGTTACCTCATTGTCGTTTTGATTTGTATTTCCCTGATGATGAGTGATGTTGAGCATCTTTTCATATGTCTGTTGGCCATCTGGATGTCTTCTTTGGAGACATATCTGTTCACGTCTTCTGCCCATTTTTTAATTGAATTATTTGGCTTTTGCTCTTGAGTAACTTCTATATATTTTGTATACTGACCCTTTATTGGATGTGTCATTTGCAAATATCTTCTCCCATTCAGTATCCTGCCTTTTAGTTTTGTTGATTGATTCCTTCACTGTGCAGAATCTTTTTATTTTGATGTAGTCTCAATAGTTTACTTTTGCTTTTAATGCCCTTGTCTCAGGAGCCATACCTAGAAAGAAGTTGCTAGAGCCAATGTCAGAGAAATTACTGCCTGTGTTCTCTTCAAGGATTTTTTATGGTTCCGGTCTCATATTTAGGTGTTTAATCCATTTTGAGTTTATTTTGTGTATGGTGTAAGAAAGTGGCCTAGTTTCATTCTTTTGCAACACCATTTGTTGAAAAGGCTGTCTTTTTCCCATTGGATATTCTTTCCTGCTTTGTCAAAGATTAATTGACCATGTAATTGTGGACTTATTTCTATTCTGTTCCATTAATCTTCATGTGTATTTTTGTGCCAGTACCATACTCTTTTGATTACTACAACTTTGTAACATAACTTGAAGTCTGGAATTGTAATGCCTCCAGCTTTGCTTTTGTTTTTCAAGATTGCTTTGGCTATTCAAAGTCTTTTGTGGTTCCATACAAATTTTAGGATTGTTTGTTCTAGGTCTGTGAAAATGCTGCTGGTATTTTGAAAAAGATTGAATTAAATCAGTAGATTGCTTTGGGTAGTATAAACATTTTAACAATATTTGTTCTTCTAATCCATGGAATGTCCTTCTATTTCTTTGTGTCACCTTCAATTTTTAATAAAGTATTTTAAAGTGTTATTTTTAAGTAATCTCTATGCCCAGTGTGAGGCTTGAACTTACAACCTCAAGATCAAGTCACATGCCCTACTAAGTCAGCCATGCATACTACCTTGTCTTTAATTTTTTTCATCAATGTTTTATAAAGTTTTTAAAGTACAGGTTTTTCACCTGTTTGGTTAGGTTGATTCTGAGGTATCTTATTATTTTTTGGTGCAATTGTAAATGGAATAGTTTTCCTAATTTCTCTACATGCTGCTTCATTATTAGTGTATAGAAATACAACAGATTTCTGCACATTGATTTTGTATCCTGTGGCCTTACTGAATTCATTAATCAGTTATAGTAGTTTTTTGGTGGAGTCTTTGGGTTTTCTATATATAGTATCATGTCATCTGCAAAGAGTGAAAGTTTTTCTTCCTTACCAATTTGGATACATTTTATTTCTTTTTGTTGTCTGACTGCTGTGATTAGGACTTCCAGTAATAATGTTAAATAAAAATGGTGAGAGTGGACATTCTTGACTTGTTCCTGACCTTAGGGAACAGTTTTTCCCCATTGAATATGATGTTAGCTGTAGGTTTTTCATATATGGCCCTTATTATGTTGAGGTATGTTCCCTCTAAACCTACTTTACTGAGGACTTTTATCATGAATGGATGTTATACTTTGTCAAATGCTTTTTCTGCATTTATTGAAAGGATTATATGGTTTTTATCATTTCTGTTCTTGATGTGACATATTACGTTGATTGATTTGCAATTATTGAATGACCACTGCATCCTGGGAATAAATCCCACTTGATAGTGGTGAATGATTATTTTAATATATTTTTGGATTCAGTTTGCTAGTATTTTATTGAGATTTTTGCGTCTATGTCCATTAGAGAAATTGGTCTGTAATTCTCTTTTTTTGTGGTGTCTTTATCTGATTTGGTATCAGGATGATCCTGGCCTCATAAAATGAAGTTGGAAGTTTTCTTTCTTCTATTTTTTGGAATAGTTTGAGAAGAATAGGTATTGACTTTTTTTTTAAGCGTTTGGTAGAATTTGCCTGTGAAGCCATTTGGTCCTGGTCTTTGGTTTGTTGGAAATTTTTTGATTACTGCTTCAATCTCTTTGCTGGTAATTGGTTTGTTCAAATTTTCTGTTTCCTCCTGCTTCAATTTTGGTTATACATTTCTAGGAATGTATACATTTCTTTTAGGTTGTCTATTTTTTTGGCATATAGTTTTTCATAATATTCTCACAATTATTTATATTTCTGTGGTGTTGGTTGTTATTTCTCGTCTTTCATTTGTAATTTTCTTTACTTGAGGCCTTTCTCTCTCTCTCTCTCTCTCTCTCTCTCTGAGTCTGCTAGTGATTTATCAATTTTGTTGATATTTTCAAAGAACCAGCTCTTGGTTTCATTGATCTCTTCTGTTATTTTCTTCATTTTTAAATTATTTATTTGTGCTCCAATCTTTATTATTTCCTTCCTTCTGTTGGTTTTAGGTTTGGTTTTTCTTTTTCTATCTCCTTTAGGTGTAGGTTAGGTTGTTGTTGTTGTTTTGTTTTGTTTTTTGTTTTTGTTTTTTTTGCAGTTTTTCTTGCTTCTTGAGGTATTGCTATAAATTTCCCTCTTAGAACTGCTTTTCCTGCATCTCGAAGATTTTGGACCTTTGTGTTTTCATTTTTGTTTATTTCCATGTACTTTTTGATTTCTTCTTTGATTCTTTGGTTGACCCATTCATTGTTTAATAGCATGTTATTTAACCTCTATGTATTTGAGGTCTTTCCAGTTTGTTTCTTGTGGTTGATTTCTAGTTTTATAACATTGTGGTCAGAAAAGACACATGATATGACTTCGATTTTTTTTTAATTTGTTGAGAATTGTTTTATGGCCTACTATGTGATCTATTCTGGAGAAGGTTCCATGTGCACTTGGAAAGAATGTGTATTCTGTTTTAGGATGGAATGTTCTGAATGTATCTGCCAGATCCATCTGGTCTAGTGTGTCATTCCAAGCCACTGTTACCCTGTTGATTTTCTGTTTGGATGATCTATCCATTGATGTAAGTGGAGTGTTAACATCCCCTACTATATTATATTGCTATCTTTTAGTTCCTTTAAGTTTGTTATTAACTGTTTTATGTATTTGAGTGCTCCAAAAATAAAAGTTTATTACAGTGGCATTATATTAATAAAGTATATACTGATATGATACTATATAAATTTATCTCTATATTTTTATAATTGTCCCATTTTTATCTCATATATATTAGACAATTTCTGGAGTGTTGCCTTTATGTCTGAACCAGAGGAAGGGGGTCACATTTTAAATGGCACACTAACAGAATGTAGAAAAAAATAGATGGGGATGTTTCTGGAAATTATCATATGAAAACTAGTTGAAAGAGTTGGGGCAGGGAGACCTGGGTGGCTCAGTTGGTTAAGCGTCTCAGGCTCAGGTCATGATCTCATGGTTTGTGGGTTCAAGCCCCACGTCAGGCTCAGTGCTGACAGCCCAGAGCCTGGAGCCTGGTTCAGTTTCTGTACCTCCCTCTCTCTCTGCCCCTTCCCCTCTTGTGCTCTCTCTCTTTCTCTCTCAAAAATAAATAATAAAAATAACTAAAAAAGAAAGAGTTGGGACTATTTAAACTTGAGAGTGTGATTTATGAGGAATATGAGAAGTATTTTTAAACACATAGCTGAAGGAAATCCTTACTAAGAGACCTGGATAAGAGCCTAATCTTCCAGAACAAGTGGGTTTTCCATTTGTTTCTGTTAGCTGCCTGAGGGGAATTACCACCCTCACCTCAGTTTGTTTATTTCTCAGCCTGGGTGTTCTTGGAACAAATGTAATGACAGACCCATGGTTCAAATTATCAAGGGAAATTCTCTTCCCCAGAGCCCAGACTAAGACAGAAAAGCATCCTTATTGCCTCCTTGAGCCAATGAGCATATTTTTCCTGATTTACCCTTTCACTGTGAATATGGTCCTTGCTTCAAATTCTGATCATGATGCTTATGAAAACCTTTCTACAGCTCTAATATTTTATAGTTTAAAGAGTTTCTCTTATGCAAACATTTTCTTTAATTGTCACCAGAGCTCTGTGAAATATACAGAGATTATCATCCATTGCAATTTGTCTAAGGACATATAAGTAGACAAGACAGTACTGGAATTAATGTCTTAGGCTGGATCATGTGATACCAATTCTATAATGTGAATTACACTCATTCTCAAGTGTCTGCCACACCGCCTTCATGTCAGTATGTTAAATTCTTTGGTTGTCCCTTTTTTTTTTTGGTTGTCCCTTTTTGAGGCTATAGATCTTTAATACAGAATTTCTGCTCTTACTTGGTATGTCTGATTCTAACACACCTTAAAAAAGAAAGTTAGTGTAAAGTGTGGTAGCTCTTTATTCCACTCCATGGCTCAGATACTATGCTTTTGATACTTTGGTGCTAGCATATAACCACAATCAGTTACATTTGAATCATTGGACTAACTTAGAACAAGCATATTGTGTAATATAGTAGCTGTGAGAGAGACAAATTGGGGACTGGGCCCACTCTTTCAAGTGTTGTTATCAAGGTAAGTAGAGAGCAAATTTTAATGGCCAACCAATTAGACTAGAGCAGGAATAAACCCAGCAGGACAAAAGTCTTGAGGACCTACAAATGCAGGTTTGTGAAACATTCAATGAAAGTATATAACTTCCTTTCTACTCTCTTTTCTATCTCCAATCGGAGGTGACTGCTCATCCATTATAGAGGCTAGCATTCTATGTGAGGACATAAGGGTTGCCCTAATCATCTGCCATCTTCTTTTTTTCTAAAACTACTTCTCTGTATAGGATAAAAAGTACTGTCCAGCACTGCAATACAATGTCTTGGATTCATTTCTTCCCTCCGATTTCATATAAAGGCTCTATGCGCTCTGGGATCACTAACCTTAACCTCAGCCTGGCTAACGGAAACACTCACTGAAAACACTATATCAGTCTATCTTACCAGCTGATCACATTTGTTCTTTTCATAAACACCATTACATATATTCCCCTGGAATTCACAGGAAAACATAATAATAGCCAAAAATAATGAGAGGTTGCAAAGAATAAAAGAGCCCATTCTGATGAACAACAACAGCCAACAAAATCATGCCAAAAGCCTTTTAATCTTTCTGACCTTTGTCATGAAAATATGATTGTGTTAAAAAGTGCTAATAATCACTAATGATATCATCTATTAAGGTGAATGCAAGATGGGGTGTGCCACTGTAGGAAATAAAGAGGTTTTTTAATTTTTTTAATTTTTTAAAAGTATGTATGCATTTTTGAAAGAGAGACAGACAGAAGACAGAGCACAAGCAGGGGAGGGACAGAGAGAGAGGGAGACACAGAACCCAAAGCAGGCTCTAGGCTCTGAGGTGTCAGCACAGAGCCCAACACGGGGCTCGAACCCACAAACTGTGAGATCATGACATGAGCAGAAGTTGGATGCTCAACTGACTGAGCCACCCAGGTGCCCCTGAAGATGCTTTTTAAAATTAAAAAAAAAAATTCTCTTAATGTTTATTTATTTTTGAGAGAGAGAGACAGAGTGTGAGCAGGGGAGGGGCAGAGAGAGAAGGAGACACAGAATTAGAAGCAGGCTTCAGGCTCTGAGGTGACAACCCAGAGGGCTTTAACTCACAATCCGCGAGATCATGACCTGAGCCAAAGTCCGATACTTAAATGACTGAGCCACCCAGGCACCCCAGAAATAAAGAGGTTTAAAACCTCATGACTTTGGAAGCCAGTCATGTGATAATGATGTGAATTCCAAGATCTGTCAGGTCCTCTCCATGGAAAATAACAGAAACAGAATATCAAGAAAAGATTTCAGTCCCATACAGTATATATGTGTAAATATTGTAGAAATGACTGTCACAAGGATGATAAGTATAGCCCTATTACATTTAACTCAGCTGAAAAATCCAACTAAAACATTAAGACAGCAGTTACTCCCTCTGATGGCCAGAAGTTTTATAACAGGGAGATAGGATGACTTCAATGAAGATAGCTGGATTTATATGATAGAAGCTCAGCCAGCACTTAAGCATTCATCCATGCAAACTCACCACCTCAGGACCTGCCAAAGCCTGGCTTTTACCTGCTTTGATCCTGGGTAAATTTGTAAAGTTTGTGTATGAAGCTCCCAGATTTCTGGTTTTAACCCTATTTTCAATGGAACCAAGTTCCATTCAAACACTTCTCATCTCTCAAGAAAACTAATTCTACCGAAGTGTGATGTTGATAATAGTTTAAGTATTACCGCTTTACCTGTCCTACGGGAGTTGCAATTTAACAAGAATAAAAATTCTAAGCTAAACATGGAGCAGAATAGTGTCCAGTGCATGCTACCTACATATTAAGAAAATATGTAATAATCAGCTTATTTTCAAAAATAAACAATGAAAAGATGAGACGAAATCTAATAAAAATGGTTACACAAACAGTAATGGAGGCAACTGGGTAGAAAGAATAGGTATGAAGGCAATACTTTTCTGAATGCTTTGTTATTTGGTTTTGACTTTGGAACAGAGGTGTGCTGAAGCCATGTCACACTAGCTAGCAAGAGCCAGTTGTTAAGTTTGTGAGAATTTTATTAAACAGCCATTATTGAAAATTAAATTATATGAACTTAGTATTAAACAAATTATTTTAAAATAAAGATAGTATATACTAATAACTCATCAATCTATAATCATTTTACTATTATTTATGCTACTGAGATTATTATATCTGTATGGGAGAAATATGACATAATGGTGTGCTACTGTGCACCTCCCAAATTCTGCATTCAGTGATGTAATACTGGTAGCTTGAAATCAATCACGGTGGTAATATTTACACCACAGAAATTGTCAAAATCAGAGCTTTTATTCTAGGTAGACAGTTGTTAAATATTTACCAGCACATTGTTGCTTTGGAACCATTTAATATTTTACATAATTTAAAAATAAAAGCAAATTTTAAAAAGAGTAATCAATAAAAACAAAAACAAACTGAAATTGACAAAGTTATCAAATATAGATTATTTAGCTGCCATAACAATTGAAAGGAAAGTTATTTCAAATGACTTTAAAACACAGTATTTTGTCTGTAAATTTCTACTGGCATATATCCTAAATGGGATAAAATGCAAAGAATTCTTCATCTATATTAAGCGGCCTTATTGCAATATATTTTACATATGTTTATATGTGTGTATGTGTGTGTGTGTATGTATGTATGTATATGTGTGTATGTATGTATCTATGTATATACACATACATACAAATAAGTAATTTTCTTATTACAAGCCAAATTTTTTTTAGCATAAGAGAAAAGACATACCAATATAAAACCAAAAAACATTAAGTAAAACTCTATAATCTTAAATTTAAATAGTAAATATAAGTATGAATTCAAGATTTGTGTTTCTTTTTTCTATAAATACTTAGTTCTAAGCTCTCCACTAAATGGGCTTAGAAGTAGTGACTACTCACAATAATCTTGGCACCCAGATTCTACTATCTAAATACCATTTCCTACTAAAAAAGAATGGGGGCTACTTAGACAGTTCACTTCATGTCTGGGTCAGGAAATCTAGAAGAGATCTGGGATATTATGTTTTTTCAGAAACCAATAAAGCTATCAGAATAATCTTAATCTGAAGGGGGCATCAATTTGAAGGGGCTCCTCTTGGCCGAAGATGGAACAGCTTAAACACTAAAAAAACCCCAAAATATATAAAAACTCATCAAATATGTTAAATTCCATGACCTCACAATGATAATGTAAGTATAATTTTTAAAAGCAACTCATTGATTATCTCTAGAAAGATGCCGGTGAAATAGCTAGTTATTATGAAAACTAAAAACTATAGCAAGAAAGTATTTACTCTTTCTTTTATTTATGAACTGGACTATCAGGTAACAAACTAAATGATACAAGAAAAATCTTTAAAAAATAATTCCATTTAACAAATGCAGAAGAAAATAGAGAATCAAATATCATCATTTTATAATTCCTAATGATATAATGGCTCTAGGACTTGAGCATCAGAATTGCTAAAACAATTGAGTGAAAGGTACTTTAAGGTACTTTACTTTAAGAATAGTGTTCCCTTAGAGTTGGGAAACAAATGAGGTGAGCCCTACAATTGCCACAGCTTTGAGATTACCTTGAGAGATTTTCCAGGCCATGGTGCAGGAAAGGCCTAGCCAAGTGAATCTTAGTAGATTGCCATAGTTGAGGACAGAAAGTACTCAGAAAGGTATTTTCTCAGTAGTAGAAAATAATTAGCCCTGGGAGGCCTTGGGTGGCTCAGTGTTTTTTGGTGTCTGACTCTTTATTTCAGCTCAGTTTGTGATCTTGCCCTTGTGGGATTGAGCCCTGTGTTGGGCTCTGTGCTGGTGGTGTGGAGTCTGCTTGGGATCCTCTCTCTCTCTCTCTGACCCTCCCCCTGCTCACAAGCACATACTCTCTCTCTCTCTCAAAATAATTAAACATTAAAAAAAAAAAAAGAAAACAATTAGCCTTTGACTAACCATGGCTTTTGTCCTGCATAACAAATCATAGAAAGCAAAGTCTGAAGAGATCAAACTATTTCCAAATAACTGTCCCAGAACAAAGCTCAAGCTTATTTATGGGACATTTAAATGTCCAGCACCCAACAAGTCAAAATTCACAATGTCTCGCATCCAATCAAATAGGTTTGCAAAGAAGCAGGAAAATATAACCAAAAATGAGGAGAAAAATCAATCAATCAAAGCAGACTCAGAACTGGCACAGAAGTTAAAATTAGCAGATAAGCATATTTAAACAGTTTTTATAACTATACTCCATATGTGTGAAAAGTTAAGTACAGATGTAAAGATAATTGTTTTAAGGGCCCAAATCAGACTTCTCTACATGAAAACTACAGTATGTAATGTTTTCAAAAAAAAAAAAAAAAAAAAACACTGGATGAAATTAAATACAGAAGAGACATTGCAAAAGAGAAGATTACTGAATTTGAAGAGATAGTAATAGAAACTATCCAAAACAAAACACAATAAGAAAAAGGAATTTTTAAAAAATGAACATAATTGAGCTGTGTACAATTTCTGTGTATAATTTCAAGTGGCCTAATATAGGCATAATTGGAGTCCTTGAAGGAGAGAAGAGAGTGGTGTGGGAAAGAAGAAATATTTGAATAAATCATGGCCAAAATTTTTCCAAATTTGATGAAACTATAAACCATAGTTCTAAAAAGTTGAAAGAACCCAAGCACAAGAAATGAACTACAACAAGGCATATAGTCAAATTTCCCAAAACCAGTGATAAAAGGGAAAACTTTTAAAACAGACAGAGGGGAGGGAAAAAAAGGCTTGTTATGTACTGAGGAAAAGGATGTATCTTTCATCTACCCCTAGTCCATGTGATTTTCTCACTGGAAACAAGGCAAGCAAGCAAGACAGTGAGAAACATCTTTAAAGTACTATAAGAAAAAAAACTGTCAATCTAGAATTCTATATTGCAGCAAAAATATAGTGAACACACTAATCATTCCCAGAAGTTTAATCATGACTCCTTATAAATCTTCCTTCCTGCCAATCCCTGCCACTCCCTCCCCATGGATCCTCAGGCTATCATTGATCCTTTCTCTGCCACTATAGTTTGCACATTCTAGAATTTTATATAAATGTAATCATATACTATGCATGCTTTTTGTCTGAGTTATTTCACTAGGGATAATTTTTTTCAGATTTTTCCAAGTTGTTGTGTGTGTCCAGTTCATTCCCTTTTCACTGCAGAGTAGAATTACATTTTATAAATTTACCATAATTTATTTATCCATTTGCCTATTGATGGACACTGAGTTGTTTCACTTTTCAACTATTACAAATAAAGCTACTATGAACATTCCTGTATGACACATGCCTTCCTTTATGTGGAATAAATACCTGGGAGTAAAATGGCTACATCATATGGTAGGTTTATATTTAACATTTTATGAAACTGCCAACCTGTTTTTGAAAATTTCTTAATGACCTAGTGAGGTAAAAATAATTACTCCTCTCTTTGAGATGAGAAAATTGAGTCTCAGAGATATCATGATGGTTTGTTCAATGTTACTCAGCCAATAAGTAGTAAAATAAAAAAAAAAACTATGCTTTTCCAACTCTACATTTAGGGAAGCTTCCATAAGCCCCTAAAATCTCACCACTCATCTTACCAGGATTGATAAATTGTTATGAGAGAAACAAGAGCTTGGAGACCTACTGTTAGGACCATGCTTCAAAAATTTATTCCATGAAACTGTAGTCTACAAGATGATGTGTGGACACAAGGGTTTCACTGTCAAGGAGGTTTGGGAAGGCTGAACCCATTAGCCACCCACTCATGTAATTCATCATTCACACTGGAATATGAAGGAGATGAGAAATTCTGTATTAACAAAAACCATTTATTTTTTTAATAAAATATTTCCTAACCGTTTTTGAACATAGAACTTTTTTTTTTTTTTTGGCCCGCAACTTTTAACAGCCAGAGGTTTTAACTTTTAATGGGATGTTATAAACTTATGATAATAAAACTGTGCTAGAGATAACAAAATTAAAGTTAGGACTTACCAGTTAGAATAAGAGTAGAGTCTCTTTTATCTGGCTTTTCAGGCATCATGAAAGAAATAAGTAGAGCCACATGTCTCGGAGAAGTAAAACTCGTGCACCCAGGCATCAAAGTGAGGTTTCTGCAGTGATCACCTAGACATCAGAATTAAACAATTTTATTTTTATACTGACTCAAAATTGATTGGGGGTTTATAATTTCAAGCTGAGTTATTCTTTGACATTTTGAACTTCCATAAAAGAAAGAAGCCACCTCAGAGTTGATGAACAAATTGTCCAAACGGTGAGAACATGTCTTCTCTTGGGTCCTACAATTTATGGGGGCCCCATGCAATTAAGTAAAGTGGAAAGAGTCATGAACAATTTGTTAACCTCAATGACTTTTTCTCTGCAGGAATCAAATTCTATTAAAAACTATATTCCAGGCCATATTTATGCTTTAGGAAAAAGGCACCAAATTTTGATTTAGACTGCCTGGGTTGCCTCTTGAAACTGCTATTGTCCTTGTTTTGACTGTGATTTTTTGTTGTTGTTGTTGTTGTTTTTAAAAGAATTTGCCCCAAATCAAAATGGAGAGCATTGCAAAATCCAGAAAGAAGTAGTTTATCTGTTCTTCCTGTCTAGCCACACTGTCAGGACTTTCCAGGGTGATGGAGAGCCAGGCAGCAGGGCAGCAGAAGGCTGTGGAGAAAGAACCTCTATGTGCAGGTTATTCTCTATTTGCCCTTTCAGAGCCATTCTCTCTGTTCTCCAGCCTGCCCTGTGCCCATGGAGGATGACTTTCAGGGAATCCATCACTTCTGTTTCCTCTCCCTCTGGTTTCTGATGGGATCGGCCAATGGGAAATGCCAACAAGGTACAAAATCCTGGACCCCTTCTGCCACCCCTGTGCACCCTCCTCCCTGGCGGTGCTCCAGATAAGATTGCTTCCTTTCCCCTCAGCATTCACCTGTCAGGCAACCACCCTCCTATACCTCCCCTCTTCCCTGTCCCTTCAGGCTTAGGGATGGCAATGGCTTCCCAGTGTTGCTTATCTTAAGGTGCCTCGCCATCCCCTATTTTTTTTTCTCTTGACCCTGATCCTATCTCTGTCAATGGTTCCTTTATTAAAGTTCACCAGTTTAACTTTGAGTGTGCCCAACTGTTTCCTGCCTGTATTTTGACACATATTCCTGTTCTGATATTAAAATTCTTACTAAATTTCTTAATATCATGCTATGCTTCAAAGTTGTGATATGATATCTTTTCAAATTAGATGTCCTGCTTTGAAAGGAGGATTTTTAAAAAATTTTTTAAAGTTTTATTTATTTATTTTTAGAGAGAGAGAGAGACAGACAGACAAACAGACACCAAGGGGGGAGTGGGGGAGGGCAGAGAGAAAGAGAGAGAGTCCCAAATAGGCTCTGCCCTGTCAGCATGGAGCCAGACACAGGGCTCAATCCCACGAACTGAACTGTGAGATCATGACTTGAGGAGAAATCAAGAGTGAAGTTATTTCATACTAAAGTTATTTCATACTAAAATGGTGATTGTAATAATTACATTACTATATACCTGATCTTGAATGGATCCTGTATTACCTGCTAAAGATCGTGGGTTTTGGGAAAGCATTTTAGCTACTTAGACTGGCTGTCAAAAGTGTATGTCATCTCTTAACTTTACAAAGTGTTTTCACAAAAAGTTCTAAGACATGCTGGCCCAGTCCAGGCCATCTTCTCACCCCTACCAAGGCCTGTGACTCCTCTGAATAAAGGACAGTCTGTCTGCTTCCCTGTTTCCGAACCATATCTGCTAAATTGGAGCAAGTGAGAGGAGCTGATGGTCTGACACTCCACAACTCCTTCCAATTCTTCTTTTCTGTTTCGCCCCCTATTCTCTTGCCTACCGATTTCCATTTTGCATCAAAATGGCTTGTTTTCCTTTTCGCTTCCTCATTTCCTCTTGTCACTTGATAACCTAAATGCCAAGGCTGTAAGTCTCAACCACGTAGCAGGTGCATAACACTAATGTGTAGCTAATGACAGCTAAAGTTCTCAAATATGCAAATATATTAATTTAAAAACAAATAACATAACTTTCAATCATCTAAAATCCATAATGCTTTCTTGAGTGGGAGGAAAAGATGTGGAATTACCACTAATGTATCAGGAATTAAGCATCACTGGCAGTCTTGTCTATCCATTACTGATGTACAGTTAATAGCCCCGGCCATTACAAATAATTGTAGTGCTTTATTTCTGCGCACACAAAAATTGTTTTTGATTCATTAAAATCTGGGCATGCCTGTGGGAATGTCACATATTTAAATGTCATCCATCAAGTGAATTGTAGGACTGAAAAGGTTGAGCACAGCTGCTCCAGGGAACAACTAAGACAAATCCCATTACTGTAGGAATTCCCAGGTGGAAGCCTTGGTATGATTTGAAAGAGAAATTCTCTATTGTAATAATTACATTACTATATACCTGATCTTGAATGGATCCTGTATTACCTGCTAAAGATCGTTTCCCCATCTTCCCCCATCAACAACTGTTTCTGAAAGCCATTTTTTTCCTATACCATCTGAAAAAATTTCATACTAAGGCTAAGGTTGTTAACTAGCCCCATTTTGCTTCATTCTTACTTTTTCTCAAGTGGAACAAAGTAAATCACCCTGTTTCCTGTCATTTTTCAAAACAATTTCTATCCCCAATGTGGGGTTCAAACTCAGGATCCCGGGATCAAGAGGCACATGCAATACTGACCCGGCCAGCCAGGTGCCCCACCCTATTTTCAGTCTTTTGAATTCATCAGTCCAGAATTTCTGATGTTGACATCAAGCCACCCTTGTACAGCCTCTCATCACTCTTCAGTCATATTCCTTCTTAGCCTCAGACAATGGATCATGCATACATTTCCCTTGAACATTCTATAAGCTGCTTTCTTCAAGCCTAGGGGAACCCTTAGCCACTCACAACTCCTCTCCCTTCACATTGAAGGGAAACTCCCATCACTTCCCTACCCCTGACCAGTCCTTCACATTGGCTAGAGGTACAGCCAAGGTAGCTGTTATCCTCATCATTTTTCCTACTCTACCAGAGGAGAGATTGTCAGCAAGCTAGCTAAGGATTTGTTAGATGCTCCCCTTTAGGTAGGATAGCATGTCTTGAAGAAGTATGATACTTTCCAGCCTTCCGTTACTAAATAAGCTGAGATGTCCCTCTGAATTTCATACAGGGTTTTATAATTTCTTGACATATTTTTCATTGCTTCTTTGAACTAGAAAAAAATCCCTTCCAACACCTTATTCCAACTGACAGTTCTATTCCTTTGGGACTTTGTAATACCAATGGTGTTATATTTACTTTCTGTATGAAAGATCATATTCATTATATCTATTACCTATGTTCTATGAAGCTTACTTGTCTTTACATTACCTGCATTAATCAGAGTGCCTGACACATGGTAAATTGTCAATAAAGGCAAGTTGAATAGAAACAGTTGGTAGAAACACATATAAAGCCTTAAATAATTTTTAAGACACTTTCCCCAGATGTATTTTCTGGTCAATAATTGGGCTCTTTCTTTGGTGTTATTGTTTTCTCTGTATAACATGGGCTTACATTTTATGAGTTTACAGGTTCTGGAGCTTGAGTCTTCAGTCCTAACATGTGCCTATGGGCTTACTAAGATTCAGAATTGCCTTCTTACCCGCCCTCCCTCCAAAAAACAATATAACATTGAGATTCAGAGAGTGCTAGAGAAAACCACAGTGAAATTTCCTTATAAAACAGCCAAAGAACCCGATTCCCATGGTACCTTTAAAACAAAGGTCATTCTTTGTATTATTTGAAACTTTACATGAGAGATGTGCCTGCTTTTCAGGAGGCTGTCTTGCATATTTGGGCCTGAAAGAAACAGTAAGGAGGAGGAAAAAGAAAAATGTGAAGACTCAAAGGTTTTATTCTAAAATATGAATAAGTTACTGTGGACAGTGTTCTAAGAGAAAGCTAGATGCAGCTTTTATAGGAAAATCAACAAAAACCTAATTGAAGATTCGGGAAGAGTTGATTGTTCCCACCTAGATAAAGAAAAATGACACTGCAATGCAGAATAGGACAGCTATCATTTTAGGTTTAGAAAAGAGTAAGTTAGAGAGGAAACAGGGTAGTTTAAACTAAATTGAAGAAAGGAAGAAGGACTGAAAGAAATACTGGAAATATGGCAAGTATTTGGTCAAAGGATCATGTTAAGAACAGTTTTTGTGAACAGGACACATTGTTTTTTCTTGTTCCTTATCATTGAACAGTATTTTTTAGAGTTGCATATTTTTAGAGACTACTTTTCTAGGAAAGCATTTGATCTCAGAGTTAATAAATTACTGGAAATACTTCTAAGGATAAGAGTGAACTTCCAAGTTATTAAATGAAGAAACGTCATCATTTGTGCCCATGAGCAAATTTCATCTGTTAATGATGATATGGTCTGATTAGTCCTGTCTTCAACAATTTCCCTTTCCCATCATTATGTCTATGGACATTGACAGAGCTCAGTCCTTGGCTTACTCCTCTTCCTTCCTGATGCACTTTCTTTGAGGTCTACTTGCAAACTTCATCACCCCACCAAAAAGTGATACCCAAGTCTTTATCTCTAGTCCGGATCCATGCCCACCACTTCCACCCCTGTGATGTTGTTATTGGATATTTCCCACTTCTACATCATGCTGTGTGTCCTCAAACTCCTCAATCAAACTCACATCACATCTCTCCATCTGCTACCTAAGGTTTTCCTTTGGCAGGTAAGGGCAGACACTGGGAAGTTAATTGGTAAACAAGGGGCAGATAGAAGACATTGCCACATTCAGATAGGGACATAAATAACAGATGTAAGAATGTTCTTTCTACTTAAGGACTGCCTGTTCTGACCTCTGATCCTGAGTCTTAGTGCTATTTCTTCCTCATAACTCTGACCTGGTGGGTTGTTTTTTTGCTTTGAGGTCTTAAAACTCCTTGAGCTGATTAGTCTCATCCTGTTTGTTAATTCTTCACTTTGCTCATAAGTCAGTATGCTACCATTAAGAAAAAGAGAGAATATATTATATATGTTTGTATATTCACAGAATAGTTCAAGTAGAACACACAAGAAATTAGTAAAGTGTGTTGAATCTAAGTAGACATATTAGGTAGTTACAGGCAAGGAAAGAGAGACTTATTTGTCAATTAAACCCTATTATAGATTTTAAGTTGTTATAGTTCTCCTTTCCGTCTTCCTTCTCCTCCTCCTCCCCCTCATCCTTGTCCTACTTCTCCTTCCCCCCTCCTCTATCTCCTCCTTCTTCCACTTACATGCATCATGTACTTTTAAAATTAAGTGAAAAACGATGTGCTCTATTGTCAAATAGTCATTCTTTTTTCAGTCAGAAAATAACAAGTACCTACCATATGTCAGACACTATGGAATAAGTAAAAACAGAATTAGCATATGATCCAGCAATTCCATTTCTGGATATATGACCAAAAGAACTGTAGGCAAGGACTCTAAGAGACATTTATACACTGTGTGCCTAGCAGTAGTTATCACAACAGCCAAAAGGTGAAAGCCAGACAAGTGTCAATTAGTGGATGAATGGATAAACAAAATGTGGTGTTTAGTAATACAATGAAATATTATTCAACCTTAAAAAGGAAGGAAATTCTGACACATGCTATAAGATGGATGAGCCTTGAGCTAAGTGAAATCGTCCAGACACAAAAAGACAAAATACTGTATGATTCCCCTGAGATGAGAGGTCCAGGAGCAGTCACATTTCTAGAGACAGAAAGTAGAACAGTGATTGCCAGGGGCTGGGAGGGTGGGGAATGGGTATTACTGTTTAGTAGGTACAGAGTTTCAGATTTGTAAGATGAAAGAGTTCTGGACATGGCTGGTTGTGATGGTTGCATAATGGTACTTAATGCCACTGAACTACATGCTTAAAATGGCCAAGGCAGTAAATTTCATGTTGTGTGTGTTTTACCACAATTTTTACAAAGTAAAAACAGTGAATCTTAGAGAGTGCAAATAGTGGAAATAGAGAAAAACAAAATTAGGTGACAGAACAGGAAGTAATGGGGTAAGTTACACACTGGTCAGAAGAGGCCTCTCCAAGGAGACAGTGTCTGGATGAGATGGGAATGATGGAAACGGGCTAGCCAGGAGAAGATCTTGGGCACCAGAGCAGGCAGAGGACACGCAGTGTGAAGACCACCAGGTGGGAAAGAGCTTTGTGTACTTGGGGGGCAGAAAGAAGGCAAGAGGGAGGCAGGGCAGGTCTTCGCAGAGGCAGCCGCACCATTCAAGTCAGCAGGTCAACACTGGTAACTGACCACACTATCTTTGCTCTTCTTATACAGGGACTCTAATTACTTTTGTTACTCCATATCTTTCTCCTAGGATATCAAGATTAAAATTTCTTCCTAATGAGTTTTCTCAAGAGTCTAAAAGTGGGAAAATGTGGAGGTCTGAGGACAAGAATGATCCCAAATGTCCAGAACTGCAGGCAGACAGTGGGTACCAATTTGACTCAGTTTTGAGTTTAGGCTCAGAGGCTTTCTAACTATGTGAACTTTAGCCAATTCACATCTCTGATACTCAGTTTCTCCTTCTGTCAGAGGAGATTCATTAGAACTCTTTCCTTACAGTGTTGTTGTGAAGATCAAATTAATTATGAATAACCAGTTGATATATTAGTTATTATTATGCTATCAATTTTCTGGCCCTGTCTTACCTCACTTTAGAGTGGTTCTAGCTATCTCAAAATTATCAATATAAAATTAACATGTTTTAAAAGAAAAAAAAACATGATATGTAGTAGTTTTGAGGACACAGAGAGGAGAAATGGCAAGAAATGAAGTACCGACTCTAGCAACTCTAGAAAGTTTGGGCCTCTGTAAGGGCAGATCCTGGAGACCACATATATTGTGGCTTCCATGAAGCCAGTCAGTATGTCTCCTTTGGACAGCTTACTGAGATCACAGAGTATGGAAACCTGGGTTTCTACTTTTCTATGACCTGCTGGTGACAGAGAAGAGAAAGGTTTAAAAGAAATGAGATGTTGATATTTGAGTTTGTTCAGAGAATGAATTTTATTTTTTTAATTTTTATTTTTTTTCTAATGTTTTATTTATTTTTTGAGAGAGAGAGAGAGACAGCATGAGCAGGGGAGGGTCAGAGATAAAGGGAGACACAGAATTTGAAGCAGGCTCCAGGCTCTGAGCTAGCTGTCAGCACAGAGCCCAATGCAGGGCTCGAACCCACGAACTGTGAGATCACGACCTGAGCCAAAGCCAGACTCTCAACCGACTGAGATGCCCAGGCACCCCAGAGAATGAATTTTAAATGCCTGAAAGAACGTCATTGATGGGGGGAATTGAGAAACAGTATGGATGAAGAGGAAAACCTTTTAATCCCCAACATTTTGGTCATAGAATAATAATGTCTTTGGGGATTGGGTAATGTTTTGGCAATCTTTCAACATACTGTAAATTATCTTCTCAACTGCTATATTAGACACATCCAGATAATCTTTTGAACCTTATACAGAAGGTGCAAGTTGTCATAAGACATGTCTAAGATCATTTTCTTTGGAAAGATATGCTTTGAGCAAAGTTTGCTTGGATACACGGAGAATATCTTGGGTAAATGACTTGGTTAGGGAGCATATGTAGCAGCACATAGCTGACTCTTACTGAAATGTAAGTTCCATGAAGCACAGACCATGTTTACATTGGTCACTCTTGTATATGAAGAGCTTGTCACAGTGTCTGGCACACAGTAGGTTATCAATAATATTTGTTGAAAAAAATGAGCAAATGAATTAATAGTGGTGGTATCGGCAATTTCTCAAGTTTACCAACTCTCTTGAAGAGTGATTTTTCTTCCCAACATGGTGGTTCATATCACAAATCTATTGAATAACTGTTGTTTTAAAGGATGCTGATTACTCAACCAGCCTTTAATTAGAGGCTGCCTCAAGGATTTCTGCAGGGAAGAGCAATCCCGAAATACTCCAACCCTCTTCAATCAGAAGAGCTCTCTTTTATTTGGTTTACACCTGGAGTCTGTGTAACTTTTATTTGACAAAATTTTGGCCACTAAATTTAAAATGTGAAAAACTACTGCATTACATACCTGACACTGAATAATTTAATTGGGCCATAAACAAATAAGAATTGTGTGAAATGATGAATAAATATATCTATATGGATAATTGTGCAATATTCCCTAAAACTTTCCTCCTTCTCCTCTCCTTTGATGAATTTTGAATAATCAAATATCTTCTTACACTGTGCTGCCCTCTAGGCATTTTCTAGACCTTTCTCTACCACTTCTGATTTGTCCTTTCTATAAAAAACTAACCTGCTATGAGTTCATATTCCTTTAGTGTCTGTTTTCCATTAGGTAACTATGAATGGTAATAAGTTTCACTAGTCACAATAGATGTGTTACTAACCCTAAACAAACATCTTTACAGAAAGCCCTTAAGAAGTGGTTCTTCTGAACGTGGGTCAGAGAAATATTTGGGGCCAAGTAGTTTTTCAGAGGCCTGAAATCATTCAATCATTCCAGTCAGTCACTTGCTCAGAGAATACAGGGATAGCCTAAACTATAAAGCAGCAGTCTTAAAGGAAGTATACCTCTCTGTATTTCACACCTCTAACTTCTCTACCATTGGAAGAAAAAATGTTCTACTCAGAAATTTTATGCACAATTACATTCTTTCCTATGGATTAAAATATTCCTTACATCTTTCCTATGATAACATACCCACCTATTAACATTATGATTATTTTTGCTAAAATTATATAGCTCTGAAAAAAAAATGCCTTATAAAGTTTCACAGGAAACTAGGATGTTGGCAAGACATCATGGAAAACAACATGAATATGGTGGGTGGTGGGAGGAGGTGGAGAGAGAATTTTGTAACAGAATTTCAATGCAGTCAAAACAATATCCATTATGCTGCTGAGGTTCTGTGAAGGCTGGAGAATAAACTACAACAGAGAAATGGTTTCAAACACACAAGACGAAGGCAAAGGCAAAACACTGCCAAGCAAAGGAGGCTGGTTGAGCTGGGAAAAAAACAGCAACACATAAAGATCAAGACATGAACTGGTAGAGCTAAATAGTAATTAGTGACTGGATATTGTACAAAGACTTAATTAATATTCCCATGTTACAAAAGAGCACCTGCAAAGCATTGCACACTCAACCCTCTAATGAGCATGAATTCATGTTGCGCTAGTAAAAGAATAAGAGAAATTGCTCCTGTCATTTGCTTTAAGATGGTTCACAAAGGAAAGCAATGTTGTCTGGGTTTTTTTGTTTTTTGTTTTTTGTTTTCTGGCAGGATTATTGCCGAGTCCTGTTAACCACATTCTTCCTTGGACAGAATATCCCTAACTGTCCAGGTTATCATCAGTGAGTATTTTTCCGTCATGTATTCTATAAATCAGGAGGTGCAGATTTGATATTATCTGACATGCCGACAACAACCACAACTGAGGATCCTTTTTACAATGGAACATTGGTTTCCTGGTCACTAACATTCACAGGTAGTTAAACAAAAATATATGGATCATGAACTTCTGTTTTCAAACACAGGGTACACTTGAACTAGACATTATTCTATGATTATCTACCAGCTGGACCAAGTTTTAAAGGCATTGAAAGCCATGTATCTTTAATGTGAATATTAAATTTTGATGAATTATCATTTAAAATTTAGCACCTTTGTTACTTATTTTATTGCTAAAGGCCTTTGTTGGCATAAATTCATTGACATGTAGCATAATACTTACCTTTAAAAGATGAGAAAAATAGATTCAACATCAACCATAACTATCTTGAACAATACTTTCAAGACTTTTTGTCTAATAAAAAATGTAACTATGGTAGAAAAAAAAGCCATGGCTAGTGAAAAGAGGAAATATAGAGAACTGTAAATTCATTAATTCCTAAAAATATCTTTAGTTTGAAATAAACATGATTTTTGTAAAAAGAAGATGACAAAACCAAAAACTAATCATTTAATCTATCTGGCTTAAATATTACACTCTAGTTGAGGCATTGGGGGGAATTTACAATTATACTATAAACAAACTATTAAACTAATGAGAACAAGGGCTTCTAGGAAAGACCTAGTTCTTAATAATATTAAATTGCTTTTAGAAAGTATGATAGAATAATGTTCTCCCAACAATATTCATGTCCTGGTCTCTGGAACCTATGAATATTTTACTTTTCAGGGCAAAAGGAACATTGCAGATATGATTAAGTTAAGGTTTATGACATAGGGAGATTATCCTGATTATATGGGTGAGCTCAATGTAATCACAAAGGTCCTTGAAAGAGGAAAGCAAGAGGAACAAAGTCAGAAAGGGAGATATGACAAGGGAACCAGAGGTTGGAGTGAGGCACATGGAAGACAGAGGAAGGGGTCACAATGCAAGCAGTATAGATGACACAAAAGATGGAAAAAGCCTCGAAACAGATACTAGCCTGCAGCCTCTAGAAGGAACACAGCCCTTCTGACATCTTCATGTCAGCCCAGTAAGTCTCATTTTACACTTCTGATCTCCAGAATTGTAAGATAATAAATTTGTATTGTTTAAGCCACTCAACCTGTGGTCTTTTGTTATAGCACCAATTGGAAATGAATACATAATGCCTATGAAAAAAATAAAAATTCTCTCTGTATTTCTACTTCCCACTGAGAGCCATCATGAAGTTCTTCTGTGTTATATTTACATATATGTTCACAAACATGCCCTTTTCAAAAATTGGGCTATACTTGGGACTGCTGTTCTGCCTAGTTTGATGTTAGGGTTTTGAGGATTTTTCTTTAAATTTTTTAATGTTTATTTATTTTTGAGAGAGAGAGAGAGAGAGAGATGCAGAGAGAGAGAGAGGCAGAGAAAGGGAGAAACAGAACTTGAAGCAGGCTCCAGGCTCTGAACTGTCAGCACAGAGCCTGATATTGAGGCTTGAACTCACAAACCATGAGCCGAAGTCAGACTTGAGGATTTTTTTACTTAAAATTTTGTCACTGACATTTTTCTAAAGCCCACATATGAATTTTCACCATTAACTTTTGGTGGAATGGTGGACGGGTGGGCAGTAGGAGGGGACAGGTGCTGTAGTATAGTCTGTCTTAATGTGGCCGATCCAATTGGTGACATTTCCCTCATTTTTGTTTTACTACTATGAACAATATTTGGTGAACATCCCTATTCATCAATAATAACCTAAATTAAGAAGTTCAAGTGGAATGCAGTAAAAAATGTTAACTACCACACCATTAGAAGAGCTCCATGATTATTCAAACTGCTACTGTGGTATGTTTCTACTAGGTTTTGTTAGTGTTCTTTGAGTAATTTTTGGCCTCCTCTTTGTTTCTTCTTTGATACATCTTATGTTTTAAGGTCCCTTCCAGATGCCCATTTAAAGTTTTGCATACATTCCAGGTGTATCAGTGAGGTTTCTTGATAGCAAAAACAGAAACATTGATTATGCAGAAAATAATTTAGTCAAATGGTATTGAGTAGCTCAAAGAATGGCCAGCAGAGCTGAAAATCCAGTGTGGTAACTACTCAACCAGCACCACAGCCATAGCTATGTTAACATACTAGCCCCACATCAACTTCATTGCTGAGCATTTATCAACATACTTTACACATGGATGCTGAACTCAGACATAGGCACCACTGCCACTGTGTCCCCTATTCTTCTTCTCCCCTCCCCACCTGTGAAAAGGACATGGCTGCCAGAGCCACTACCTACATAGCAGGCTTTCTCTGTCCCTGCTTCTTTTGGTCATCCACTCCCTTATTAAAATCTGGGGCAGGTATTTCTCATGGCTAAGCATTAGTTAAGGCCTGAACCTAGTCTCAAGGGACCAGGAAAGAAAGTCTTCCACATTTTCAGCTCCTACAATGGGAAACAGACTCTGTCTCCCATGAAGCCCCAGGCGCAATTAAGATTCTAAAGATAGAAAAGGGTCTTTAGATACTAGGTAGACAAAAAATTTGTACATCCTGCTACATATGACAGTGGATTTTGGGTTCTTGACTTTTTCTCCAGTGGACTACTAGACTTGGTTGAAACTGTGGTCTTATCCTTCTTGGGCTAAAATTAGAAGTTATGGTAGACTAAGGGAACCAGGAAACACATTTAAACCCAGGAGAGACTCCCAGCACTTTTTTTAACCTTGATTTTTTAAATTTTAAATTTAATTAATTTACTTATTTTTTCAAGTTTTTTGAGAAATAATTGATATATATCTCTATAGATTTAAGACAAACAGCATGATGGTTTGACTTATATACATTGTGAAATGATTACCATAACAGGTTCAGCTAATATCCATCTTCTCATATAGATATAATAAAAATAAAAGTAAAAAGAAAAGAACATTTTTTCTCATTGTTATTATAACTCTTAGGATTCATTCTCTTAACTTTCCTATGTCATGTAGCAATGTTAATTATAATCATCATGTTGTATGTTACATTCCTAGTACTTGTCTAATAACTGGAAGTTTGTATCTTTTGATGACCTTTTCTCAATTTACCCTCTCCAAATGCTTCACTTCTGGTAACCACAAGTCTAATCTCTAATACGTTATTTTTTTAAATTTCACATATAAGTGAGATCATATAGTATTTGTCTTTCTCTGTCTGACATTTCATTTAGCATAATGCTTTCAAGGTCCATACATGTTGCAAATGGTAGGGTTTCATCTTTTATGGCTGAATAGTATTTCCATATTATGTGTTATTTATATATTTTATGTGTGTATATATTATATATATAATACATATAAATATATTTTAAGGATGTATATATTATACATAAAACATATACATATATTATTATATGTTGTATATAATTATACATATATTTTATGTATACATATATAAAATACATACATATAAAAATATGTATTATATATAATATATATAATATGTATATTATATATATTATATATACACACACATTAAATGTATACACACACACACACACACACACCCCACAGTTTCTTTACCCATTCACCCACTGATGGACACTTAAGTTGTTTCCATGTCTTGGTTATTGTATTTTTAAATTTATTTATTTATTTGCAAGTTAGTTAACATACAGTGTAGCCTTGGCTTCAGGAGTAGAATTAACCTTGCTTTATTGCATTTTTCAGATTATAACTCTTTGAATGTAAGAACTCTCCTCTTGGAACACCTGGGTGGTTCAGTTGGTAAGCATCCAAATTTGACTCAGGTCATGATCTCAGGGTTACTGAGTTCAAGCCTGGCATCAGGCTCTGTGCTGACAGCTCAGAGCCTGGAGGCTGTTTCATATTCTGTGTCTACCTCTCTCTCTCTGCTCCTCCCCCATTCACACTCTACCTCTCTCTCTCTCTCTCAAAAATAAACATTAAAACAAAGTTGAATGTGAAAAACTTGTATATTTACAGATGTAATAATATACTGTCTTAAATATGCTTCAAAATTGTAGGGAAGGATGTTAAGAGGGTGAAATATAGATGAAGCAAGACTGAACAAATGAACAAATGAACAAATCAGGAAACTACAGATGCTGGTGAGGATGTGGAGACATGGGAACCCTTTTGCACTGTTGCTGGGAATGCAAACTGGTGCAGCTGCTCTCGATAACAGTGTGGAGGTTCCTCAAAAAATTAAAAATAGAACTACCCTATGACCCAGAAATAGCACTACTAGGAATTTATCCAAAGGATACAGGAGTACTGATGCATAGGGGCATGGTAACCCAATGTTTATAGCAGCGCTTTCAACAATAGCCAAATTATGGAAAGAGCCTAAATGTCCATCAGCTGATGAATGGATAAAGAAGAGGTGGTTTATATATACAATGGAATACTACTTGGCAATGAGAAAGAATGAAATCTTTCCAGCAACGTGGATGGGACTGGAAAGTATTATGATGAGTAAAATAAGTCAGTCAGAGAAGGACAGATATCATATATTTTCACTCACATATGGATCTTGAGAAACTTACCAGAAGACCATGGGGGAAGGGAAGGGGAAAAAATAGTTACAAACAGAGAGGGAGAGAGGCATACCACAAGAGACTCTTAAATACAAAAAGTGAGGGTGGATGGGGGGTCTGGTGGGAGAAGGGAAAATGGGTGATGAGCATTGAGGAGGGCACTTATTGGGATGAGCACTGGGTGTTGTATGTAAGCCAATTTGGCAATAAATTATATTCATAAAAAATAAATAACAAAAAACAAACAACAAAAGACTGGCCATGTGTTGATAGTAGTTCACGCTAGGTGATGAGCACTGAGGATTCATTAAAATATCCTAATTTTGTATCTATTTGCACATTTCCGTGAAATAATAAAAAAGAGGAAATTGTGTAGTCATATTCATTCAGGCATATATTAATTTCAATCATTTTAGGAGAGCAAAGAAATCTTGAGTGGTTTTCCAATGAACAGTTCAGCCAGATCATTTCTATGGGTATCATTTTATCTGTCATGATCTAAGAACCATTTGGCTTTTACTTGTAATATGATAAGATGGGCTTGGATACTCCCTATGCCTCATTTTTCCATGTGTTTAAAAAAGCAAATGTACCTTTACCTTTTGAAGGAAGCAATTACCACAGAGTGGCTTTCTGCCATTCCAATTTATGCCATAAATCTCAAAACTTTGTTCAATATACTTAAGTCTTTCCATTTTTTAAAAAAATACAACTTTCTTTAAAAAACAGTATTCACACTGGGGCGCCTGGGTGGCTCAGTCAGTTAAGCAACTGACTTTGGCTCAGGTCATGATTTAAACCCTACATCGGACTCTGTGCTGATAGCTCGGAGCCTGGAGCCTGCCTCGGTTTCTATGTTTCCCTCTCTTTCTGTCCCTTCCCCACTTGTGTTCTGTCTCTCAAAAATAAATAAATGTAAAAAAAAAAAAAAAGCATTGTATTCACAAAACACAGTGTCCACCACCTCCATCTGTTTCAATGCCCATTCAGGAATACAAATTCCCAAGCAACTATTAATTTTAAGTATTTTTTGATGGGGAAAATATCCAAGTGTTCTACTCTTTTCTCCATTTCTCCTCAGATAGTAATGCAAAAAGATCAATTTCTTCTTTGTCATGGTCATTGTCTTCCTAGCTCAGGGATTTTAGAACCGAATAGAGAAATGAATATTCTGTCTTTTTCATTCTGGCTTGAAATTTGACACACACTTTTACCAGAAGAAAATATTTTATACATACTGAAGAAGGAAAAGAAGTCATTTAATCCTCTTGTGTTTTCTTTAAAGAGAGAAAGAAATTAATTTGGACAAGAATGATGCTCCTAGGAATTCTGTTGAAAAATATTCATTAGTGGACAGAGAAGTGAACAGACTTTAAAAATTTTGGTACTATTTCTTGGCTTTATTATTAATATATTTTGCATCTGATTAAGAAGGTGGTAGGCACGGTTGAGAATTTAGGAATTTTTAAAGCAATACTGTCAAAGGCTGAGGTGAATCTTCAAAACTCTATTTTAAAAAGAGGAAGGAAAAAGGATATACCAAAATAACTTGCAAAAATGTCTCCATGAATGAATGCCCACAATCCTATATTCACAAAGTAAAAAGTATTTTGAAGAGGCTCCACCATGCATCAGTTGATCACTGGAGAAAGAAGTCCAGAAAGGACATGGTTGCCCTCTGGTGTGTAGATTTCCCTTTGAGGCTGAACTGGTTTGTATGCAAAGGTAGAGTTGGTAAAATGATGGAAGATCAAAATGGAAAAGAAGAGGAGAGAATTTGGAAATGTCACAAGGTGGTACAGGGCCCGTGGAAAACCTCAGCTTACATTTAAAACTGTGCATTTAAGTTAATATGCATGTAAAGGACAAGTTAACCAGTCAAAAAGGTCACAAAGAATTATGCAGTTTAGACATGTGGGGAACAGAGTGGAACTAATCCAATCCTGAGCTCCAAGACAAAGATGTGGTTACAAATGGAGTAGCCAAGAGCATGAGCACTGGAATCAGACACATTGACTCCAGCAGCTGTTGGCTATGTAATCATGTGCAAGTTGTTCAATCTTTTAAAAATCTCTGTTTACTTTTCCATAAAATGGAGAGAATAACTTTGCCTACATTATGTGATTATTTTGAAGATTATATGTAATAATGCTTAGAAGAATGCTCAGAGAATAATAGCAAGACCTCAACAGAAGTTAGCTACTTTATTTTTATTATCATTATTTCTGGTCTCTACATTGCCCTCCTTATTGTTCTTGGCTCAAACCATATATACTTCTGCCTTGGGGCATTTGCACAGTATGCTTCTTCTGCTTGTAATTCTTCCCTCCAGATGTCCCTGTAGTTCACTGTCCAGATGCTTCACAATTTTGTACAAATGTCATCTGACCATCCTACTTAAAAATGCAAATAACATTCCATGCTCTTTTCTCATTCTTTTTCTTATTTAACTCTACCTTTTTCTCCATAGCAGTTATCACCTCCTAATGCTGTAAAGTCTACCTACCTATCTATCCATCCATCCTTTATCCATCCATTCATCCATTCATCCTATTGTCTACACATTATTTTCTTCTTACTAAAATGTAAGTCCACAAGGGCAGTATTTTTATCTGATTATTTTTATTGACTTATGCCTAGTATCCAAAACAAAGCTGGAACATAAGAGGGGTTTCCTAGATTATTATTAAGAGAAGGAGTGATCAACTTTGTCAAATAATGCTATCCTCAAAGTAAAATACTACTCCACTCTCTTTTCCTATTTCACTGCTTTTGGGGAGTTCATTTTCCTTCAGGTTTGCTCTTAATGTTTATTTTAGCTATGTTGCACCTTTATCTTTCATCAGAAATTAAGCATATAATATGCTATTCATCCTCTAAATGACCATGCCATATTCACTCCTCTGGTAGGCTACCATTTTGCAAAAATCACTTCTTATTGCATTTACTGAGCTTCTGAATTGATTACTAGGCAGAAATAGTTGTTGCTTTTCTATGGCAAGAGAATTAAGACAAGTCAACAGGAACCCATCTGCCCATTGTCACCCTTCTTTCACTGCCAAGAGAACTCCAACTATCTGGCCCTAGAATTCAAGACAAAAGAAATATTGGGAAAACATATCTCTTTTAAAGGAATTTGAGATAGAGGAATAGGTAGAGAAAGGGGGATAGAAGGAATAAGATGCAATTATAATAAGGCAGTAACAACTGCCAACCATATTTAAATTACTTCCCAGGAACTATAGCTAACAATTAAAATACATTATTTTATTTAAAAATTCTCACGCCAACCCTTTGATGAAGTACTATGGTTATGACTATTATCAAGTTGAGGAGGTGAAGCCTAAAGAGCTTCAATAAGTACTTTAAGGTCACATGGCTGGAAGAGACAGAGCCCAGATGCAAACCCTAAGCTCTCTGACCCCTGAACCCATGCCAAACCACTGTGCTATCTTGAAGTTTATGAAGGATGGAAAGTATATATAATATATATACATATTATATATAATAAATGGATAATATATAAATATATAATATATAATAAAATATATATCTATTTTAATCTTAAATTTATTTATTTAAATTCAAGTTAGTTAACATACAGTGTAGTACTGGTTTCAGGAGTAGAACCCAGTGATCTAGCACTTTACATATGACTCCCAGTGCTCATCCCAGCAAGTGCCTTCCTTAATGCCCATCACCTATTTAGCCCATTTCTCCACCCACTTTCCCTCTAACAACCACCAGTTTGTTCTCAGTATTAAAAGTCTTTTAGGGTTTTCTTCACTCTGTTTTTATCTTGTTCTCCCCACCACTTTCCTGAATGTTCATCTGTTGTGTTTCTTGAATTCCACATGTTAGTGGAATCATATAATATTTGTCTTTCTCTGACTGACTTATTTCACTTAGCATAATATACTCTAGTTCCATCCACATTTTTACAATGGCAAAATTTCATTCTTTTTAATCGCTGAATAATATTCCATTGTGTGTGTGTGCACGTGTGTGTGTGTGTGTGTGTGTGTATGCATACATACCACATCTTCTTTATCCATTCATCAGTCAATGGAGATTTGGGTTCTTTCCATACTTTGGCTATTGTCGATAGTGCATATGCCCCTTTGAGTCGGCATTTTTGTATCCTTTGGATAAAAACCTAGTAGTGCAATTGCTGGGTCATAGGGTAGTTCTATTTTAATTTTAATTTTATTTTTTTTTAAATTTTTTAATGTTCATTTATTTCTCAGAGGGAAAGAGAGAGAGAGACGGAGGATGAGTGAGGGAGATACAGAGAGAGAGGGAGACACAGAATCTGAAGTAGACTCCAGGTTCCAAGCTGTCAGCACAGAGCTCAACTCGGGGCTTGAACTCATGAGCTGGGAGATTATGGCTTTAGCTGAAGTAGAACACCCAACCGACTGAGCCACCCAGGCACCCCGGTAGTTCTATTTTTAATTTTTTGAGGAACTTCCATACTGTTTTCCAGAGTGGCTGCACCAGTTTGCATTCCCAACAGCAGTGCAAAACGGTCCTCCTTTGCATCCGCGTCAATATCTATTGTTGGCTGAGTTGTTAATTTTAGCCATTCTGACAGGTGTAAGGTGGTATCTCATTGTAGTTTTAATTTGTATTTCCCTGAGGATGGTGATGTTGAGCATTTTTTCATGGGTCGATTGGCCATCTGTATGTCTTCTTTGGAAAAGTATCTATTCATGTCTTTTGCCCATTTCCTCACTGGATTGTTTTTTGGGCACTGAGTTTGATGAGTTCTTTATAGGTTTTGGATACTAATCCTTTCTCTGATATGCAATATTCATTGCAAATATCTTCTCCCATTTGGTCGGCTGCCTTTTAGTTTTGCTGATTGTTTCCTTTGCTGTGCAGAAGCTTTTTATATTGATGAGGTCCTAATAGTTCATTTTTGCTTTTTTTCCCTTGCCTTCTGAGACATGTCTAGTAAGAAGCTGCTGCAGCTAGGGTCAAAGAGATTGTCGCCTGTTTTTTCCTCTAGGATTTTTATTTACCCTGGCTATTTTTTAAATAATCTATCTCTCTTCATATTAGTCAGTGAGTTTTGCTGCCCCAAGTTTTTTTTTCCTTTGATTTTCCAATTTCTGTGAAGGAATAAACAGTCCAAAAAAATAATACCCCTAGGATTTTTGCTTTTTATAGTTCTGTTATTCACAAGCAGTTATTTTCTACAATTACAGGATGTTAGCAGTAGAAAGTCTCCCAAGGTCATTTAGTCTAACTCATTCATTTTACATTAAAAATTTTAAAAAAAGAAGACCCAAAGCAGGAGAAGGGATTTCCCAAGACCTCATCTTTCTTACACTTGGGATAGCTTTTTTAAAACTTTTTAATTAATCTCTTTACTGGAAAACAAAACAATTATATGCTGAAACATAAAGCAAAGGTAAGTATGATAGTTACTGAAGAGACATGTAATCACTAGAACAAAAATAGAACAATGCCAGGTCCTTCCCAAATACAATCTCACACCTTCTTCTTTAGGCAACCACTAACCTGACTTTTTTAAATTGTTGTAAAATATATGTAACATAAAATTTACTATTTTAACCATTTTAAAGGGTACAATTCATTAAGTATATTCACACTCTTGTGCAACCAACATCACTATCGATTTCCAGAGCTTTTTCATCATCCCAAACTGAATTTTGTACTCATTAAACAATAACTCTTGGGATTGTCTTGATTAAATTTTCTCAAGTTTTCTGAAGCTCTAGTCTTTCCAAAGATAAAAAGTTTTTAAAGCAACACAGTGATTTGTGTACTTATCAGTTAAGGGATAAATGTGGGAGTAGAAAATTTGAAGCTGCTTGCGGCTGTTTTTGTAGTTAGAGGATTTTGAATATCTGTGGCAACCTTGAAAGACAATTAAGGCTGAAACCGATACTGTTTTTAGTTGAAAAAAAAAAAAAAGAGAAAAGAATCCGCATGGTTCCCACTGGGATGTGCCAATAAAATCCTTTTTCAGAAACTCTCTAGAATGAGAGTATATGCTGCACAACACACACTACTCTCAACTAAGGCTTCCTCTTTGGGCCCTAAAGTTAGAGCCACAATCCCTTAGTAGCTGACTCCAAACTACAGCAACATATATTTTACAATTTAAAAACATAACTCTTAGCCCCAGATTCTCAACCTTTTATTGCTCTGAATGAAGGAATGAAATGTTCACATACACACTCCCAAATCTGAATAGTTTTCGTCACAATAGTAATTGCCATTTTTGTTTTGCAAACCACATAAATAATAGAATCTTCTCTCCTACTTAGAGTCCAGGAGCAGAGAAAGGCCCAGCCAAGAAAGAAGTTAGTAGGAATTCCAGGAGGTGCAAGAAAAAAGATCACGAAAATGGAGGGAATGAGAATGGAGGTACAGGTAGAAGAAGGGTGGTGGAGCAAGGTGGATACTGGCAGCAAACACCATCCTCCTCACACATCTGTTTCTCCCAGAACATGTGTTTTTTAGGGGAAACCTATTTAGAATGAATACCAAGGGCAGCTTGTAATCTCAATAGAGAGAATCTCCAAGTGCATGATCATATTCTTGTAATGCTATTTTTGTCTTAGATACAACCACACATACATTCATATGAATACAAAGAATCAAGATACCGATCATGTTACCATGACAACCTCATTCTGAAATATTTTCCTTCTGTATTAATTAAACCAAGGCTATAAACTTAATAAAAAATGAAAGACCAAAGACAATTAAAGGCCATACCCATGTTAGCATGAGAGCCTGTGCCCATGTGTTGTGCTATTCCAAAAAATAAAGCATTCCCTTCACAGGAATCTGAGGACCCAATGATCTCTAGGCTGAAGTAGTTTGATTGCATTTGAATGTCTGAGAAAAATGGAAATTCTGTTATATTTTAAAAGGCATTTCAATTGTTCTGTTTACCTACAGAAAATGCCCAGTTATCGCTTTCTTCATTAGTACTAGTAAATCTCATTTTTTTGGAAATAAAGGTTATCTCTACCAGGGTCCCAGGACCCTCTATTTTAGCCTTGTTATCATTACTGAGTGACCATTTCTCCTATACTGTTCATATTCTATCAGACTCCAAATATTGTTGCCTTTGCTTTTTGATTATTCTTGCATCTGCTTTTTTTTTACATTTTATAATTTTTTTAACATTTATTCATTTTTTGGAGACTGAGAGCGAGTGGGGGAGGGGCAGAGAGAGAGGGAGACACAGAATCCAAAGCAGGTTCCAGGTTCTGAGCTGTCAGCACAGAGCCCGACATGGGGCTCGAACTCATGAACCATGAGACCATGACCTGAGCCAAAGTCAGATACATTCCTGGCATCTGCTCTCCTTTTTATTCCCACTGCCATAGCCCCTTCATTCACCAGACCCATCATAATCACCTCCTGTTTTTCATCTCTTTATTTTTCAGTATTTATCAGGCTTCTTCATTATTAGAGTTTTCTTTCCTTAGGAAAGACAACTGATTCAAACCTAAAAGTGTATTTTCTTTCAGCCTTTCCATGTTTGAACATTTAAAAAAGTTATTTTTAGAGAGAGAGCATGAGCAAGGGAGGGACAGAGAGAGAGAGAGAAAGAATCTTAAGCAGGCTCCATGTTCAGCATGAAGCCTGATGTAGGGCTCAATCCCATGACCCTGGGATCATGACCTGAGCTGAAATCAAGAGTCCAATGCTCAACTGACTGAGCCACCCAGGCATCTTCAGCCTCTCCATGTTTAAAGCTTAATCTTAAACCAGTCTTCTCTAGCCTCCTCCATATTCCATCACTGATATCATCATCATCACCTGTTATTAATTTTTTCTTCGTGTGACTCAGATTTTGGCTACTTAAGCTAACAAGGTGTCAATTTGAGAATATACTTTTCAAATTTGATATGGAGTAATTATAACCCAAAGCCTTTTTCCTGAGAAGAAATAAAAATGTATAACAAAAATCGAGTGCAACAGTGGTAGAAGGCATCTAATAGTTTTTGAAAGCAAAACTGTCAGCATGTAGGTAACTCAAGAATAGAAACAGATAATTCAGTGATATTTAAGAAGAACTGTGTCAGAATAAGGTCTACATGTTTGTTTATTTATTTTTTAGAGAGGGTGCAAGTGAGCAAGCGGCAGAGAGAGAGAGAGAGAGAGAGAGAGAGAGAGAGAGAGAAGCAGGGCTCGTGTTTACCTGAAGCAGGGCTCAAGCTCACCCAAAGCAGGGCTCATGCTCACCTGAAGACTGATTGTCAACAAGGTGAGCTGGCAGATCACTGAGGATGGCATGAGTGCGGCAGTGCCTGGCATTACACAAGCTTTTAGAGCTGCTGCTTCCCATTCCTCTTCCCTCCCGAATCTCAAGATGATGCTTCTTGTGCCCAACACTAAACCAAAACCATACACAAAGGGGGGATTCTGAGAAGCATGGTTTCAGTTTAACTAAGTTGACACAGTATGAAACTACCCAATCCCTTATTAGTGTAAGTTCCATGACACCAGGAAATACATTTTGTGTGAAGCACTTAGGATAACTTTCAATACACAGTAAGTTCTGAATAAATGTTTTAACAAACAAATTTTATTCTTGTCTATGAACAAAAGGAATTTGTTCATTAAAAAATCATCCTTTGAATTACAATTTATTCAGGATTTAATTTAGGGTTGTAAATTATAATTGTGAAATTAGCAAACTTTGAATATGATACTAATTTAGCAGTGCATTTAATACTAATTTAACCACTGATAGTAGCCTAATAATTAGTATAAACAAATCTGTAACTACCTCAAATTATTTTTGGATATGTAGGAAAGTAAAATTAATTAATTTTAAAATGTCATCACAGGCAAAAGGTTGTTATTCCTTAATTATGACATGTATACTTTTAAGAAATCAGAAAAAATGACAATTCCTTAAAGCTTCTCAAGATGTAATTGATGGCAAAGAATGAGGATAACTACCGTCAACTGTTTAACACTCTATTTAAAATTACCCTAAATTTCAATAATTGTGTTGAAACTTAGGAACCTTTGGGGGAAAGGGGATCAGAAAAACAGAAACTGACCACTCCTGTTTGAAGATTTTCTGGTACCTGCCAAAGAACTGAGATATGAAAGACTGCCTCTCTCAATTTATTGAAATCCCCAAGGATCTGGATATTCCCACTCAAAGCTGGCCTTTGGCACACTTCTCTGTGGTCTTAAAAAGTCAATGTTTGATAACTCTTGGACAACAGTTGTTGCTTAATTGTGCTTTCGTTTATAGGACACATTGAAGCCTATGAATGTACAATTTGCCATAAATGAAAACTAGGTGGTGTTTATTTTTGTAACATTGTGTATCTAATTTTAGAAAACTTCTCTAATTTCTTAAGATGTGCTAGTGTAGTGATTAAGGAGAAAAGGGAATCACATGGAATTTATCCAGTTTTAAAGACTTCAAAGAAATACTTTGGCATGTCAGTTTAAATACGTAAAGACATTTGCCTAATGAACTTTGAGTTGTTATATCCTCATTAGGCAAATTCTCAACAGAGAAAGACCCTGGACATCATCAGGTTTCAAACTGTTACTCATTTAATCTTTAATCATTCATTAATTCCACAAATAGTTTTTAGAGTGTCTATTGTATACGAAGCACAGGTTAGACCCTAGGCTTACAACACTAATTAAACAGGTAAAATCCCTTGCCCTTATGGAACGTAAAGCCTAGTGGGTGATTCAATTAAAAAATAATTTCACAAATAACTGTACAGTTAAAATACAGGGTACACTGAAAGAGTTAACAAAGGGATCTAATTTAGGCTGGGGCTCAGAGAAGGGCTTCTTGAAGAAATAATAGTTTGTTTTCTTTCTCAGATACTTAATAAACTGAAGTGGCAAAATTGAATGAAAATGTTTCAATGGACAGAGTAAGGCACCACGTCCAATTACATCCATCCATCCACCCATAAAATAGATCCAATCTTTCTAAATAAATTACAAGCAAATTGAATGTAAAATTAGTTAATACTATTTAAGTATTACATATTCTAAAAATAAAATGATCAGTAGCAGATATCTATGTATTGTCAATGTTGTTCATCATATCAATATATTTTTAAAGTATAATTTCAATAGCTATAGAAAAAGCATTCTATAAAAAGAAAAATGCTTAGTAAATTAGGAAAATAAAGAAATTTCTTAAACTAATGACAGATAGACATTTTTAAAGATCCTTCAATGAATATATTTAATAATAAAACTTAAATAAGTCTCCATTAAAGTCAGGAGACCACAACTATGTGACACTGTCCTAAATGGCCTATTCAATGCAACAAGAAAAGAAATAAGCAATCTAAGGATTATAGAATGTATCAGTTAGACTAAATATCACTCAATTTGTTGTGGTTTGGAAATTAAAAGGTTGACCACATCGTTCACTTCTGAAAGAAAGACAAATTAGTCATTATATACAAATAATATGCTAATCTTATCAAAATCTAAGGCAAGGAATGGAAAAACTAATTGAATGAATAAGATAATGCAACAAATTTTTTCCTAGGAAGATAAAAAGGCAACATAAAAGAATTCAATAGTATTTCTTTATACCATTTTTTGCAAGAGCAGCAAAAATTATAAAATGTCAAGAAATTAATTTTTAAAAGTTAGAATTTTACAGAGAAATCATAAAACTTTTTTTAAAGAGCATAATAAGAAACTTGAATAAATGAAGACTATTTTCAAGGATGAAAGGACACACTTACATAAGAATATCTCCTCAAATTAAGCTATATATTTAATAAGTTCCAATAAAAATTACAAAATTATTTTGTCAGCAAATTTGACAACCTGAATACAAAGCTCATATAAAGAAATCAAAGCACATGAATAGCTAAGGAAATTTCTGAATAAAAAAACATAGCAGTTATACATTTCTTAAACAAATAAAAAGCAACAGCCACCAGGAAAAAATGTGGTAAATTTCACCATATGAAAATCAAAATGTCTACATAGTTAAAGATACAGTTAACAATGTTAAAAGAGATGCAACTGACTGGGAAAAGTCATTTTGGCAATGATAATAACTAACAAAGGAGCAATATTTAAGTTAACAGCTAACATCATACTCAATGGTGAAAAACTGAGAGCTTTTTATCTAAGATCAGGAATAAGATAAGGATGTTCACTTTCAAGAATTTTATTCAACATAGTACTGGAAGTCCTAGGCACAGCAATCAGACAAGAAAAAGAAATAAAAGGCAACCAAATTGGTAAGGAAGAAGGAAAACTTCACTATTTGCAGAAGACATGATACTGTATGTAGAAAACCCTAAAGACTCCACCATTTATTGAACTCATAAATGAATTCAGTAAAGTCACAGGATACAAAATTAATATACAGATATCTGTTGAATTTCTATACACTAATAATGAAGTAGCAGAAAGAGAAATGAAAAAAATCTCACTTACAACTGCACCAAAAGGAATAAAGTATCTAGGAATAAACTTAACCAAGGAGGTGAAAGACTTGTACTCTGAAAACTATAAAACACTGAGGAGAGACTGAAGATGACATGAACAAATGGAAAGCCATTCCATGCTTATGGATTAGAAAAACTAATATTGTTAAAATGTCCAGCCTACCCAAAAAAATCTACAGATTTAATGTAATCGCTTTCAAAATACCAATAATATTTTTCATAGAACTAGAAAAAAATAATCCTAAAATTTGTATGGAACCACAAAAGAAGCTCTAAAAGATCCTGAATAGCCAAAGCAATCTTGAGAAAGACTGACAAAGCTGGAAGTATCATGATCTCATATTTCAAGAAATACTACAAAGCTGGAGTAAACAAAACAGTATGGTACTGGCACAAAAACAGACACATAGATCAATGGAACAGAATAGAGAGCCCAGAAATAAATTTACAATATTAGGGTTAATTAATATTCAACAAAGGAGGCAAGAATATATGATGGGAAAAAGACAGTTTCTTCAACAAATGGTATTGGGAAAACTGGACAGCTGCATGCAAAAGAATGAACCTGGAACACTTTCTTATGCCACACACAAAAATAAACTCAAAATGGATTAAAGACCAAAATGTAAGACCTGAAACCATAAAACTGCTAGAAGAAAACGTAGGTAGTAACTTGTTTGCCATAGACCATAGAAACGTTTTTCTAGATATGTCACCTTTGGCAAGGGAAACAAGCAAAAATAAATCATTGGGACTACATCAAAATAAAAAACTTTTGCACAGCATAGGAAACCATTATCAAAACAAAAAGGTAGCCTACTAAGTAGGAGAAGATATTTGCAAATTATCTATAAATGGTTAACATATATATGATTAATAATCCAAAATATATAAAGAACTTATATAACTCAACACCAAATACTCCAAATAAGCTAATTAAAAATGGGCAGAGAACCTGAATAGACATGTCTCCAAAGAAGACATACAAATGGCCAACAGACCCATGAAAAGATGCTCAACATCACTCATCATCATGGAAATGCAAATCAAAACCATAATGAGATATCACCTCATACCAGTCACAATGCCTAGAATCAAAAAGACAAGAAATAACAACAGTTGGTGAGGATACGGAAAAAAGGGAACATTCATACACTCTTGGTGAGAATGCAAATGGGTGCAGCCACTGTGGAAAACATTATGAAGGTTCCTCAAAAAATAAAAAATAGAACTACCCTACAACCCAGCAATAGCACTACTAGAAATTTATCCAAAAGATACAGGAGTGCTGAATCATAGAGGCACATGTACCCCAATGTTTACAGCAGCAATTTCAACAATAGCCAAATTATGGAAAGAGCCTAAATGTCCATCAACTGATGAATAGATAAAAAAAGGTGTTGTTTATATATATAATGGAAAAGTGCTTGGCAATGAAGACAAATGAAATCATGTCATTTGCAGCAGTGTATCTGGAGGGTATTATGCTAAGTGAAATAAATCAGTCAGAGAAAGGCAGAAATCATATGTTTTCACTCATATGTGGAACTTGAGAAACTTAACATAAGATCATGGGGGAAGGAAAGGAGAAAAATAGTTATGAAAGAGAAGGAGGGAGGCAAACCTTAAGAGACTCTTAAATACAGAGAACAAACTGAGGGTGGATGGGGGGTTGGGGGAGAGGAGAAATGGGTGATGGGCATTGAGGAGGGCACTTGTTGGGATGAGCATTGGGTGTTGTATGTAACCGATGAATCATGGGAATCTACCCCCAAAACCAAGAGCACACTGTACACACTGTATGTTAGCCAATTTGACAATAAATTATATTTTAAAAAAGGAATGGGACTTTTGTAAAGGAATCGTTAAAGTGGAAAATAATTTTTAAAAAAGTCAGAAGTAAAAACAGAAGTCAGAATTAAAAAACAAAAAAAGAAATACCGTATGATCCAGTAATTCCACTACTGGATATTTACCCCCCTCCCAAAATGAAAACAGTAATTCAAAAAGATATATGCACCCTTATGTTTATTGTAGCATTATTTACAATGGCCAAGACATGGAAGCAACTGAAATGTCCACTGATTAGGTGAATGGATAAAGAAGAGGTGGTAAATACACACAATGGAATATTACTCAGCCATAAAAAAATGAGATCTCCCATTTGCAACAATATGCATGGACCTAGAGGGTATTATGCTAAGTGAAATAAGTCTGCCAGAGAAAGACAAATACTATATGATTTCACTCATCTGTGGAATTTCAGAAACAAAACAAATGAACAAAGAAAAAAGAGACAAAACAAGACTTGTAAATATAGAGAACAAACTGGTGGTTGCCAAAGGGGAGATGAGTGGGAGGATGAGGGAAATAGATAAAAGGGATTAAGAGTACACTTACTGTGATGAGCACTGAGTAATGTATAGCATTGTTGAATCACTATGGTGTATATCTGAAACTAATATAACACTGCATGTTAATTATACTTCAATAAAAAAGAAAAGAAAATGTACACAAGCTACAGGGTGCCTGGGTGGCTCAGTTGAGCATCTGACTCTTGATTTCCGCTCAGGTCATGATCTCACAGGTTTGTGAGTTTGAGCCCCACATCAGTCTCCATGCTGATAGTGCAGAGCCTGCTTGGGATTCTGTCTCTCCCTCTCTCTCTGCCCCTCCCCCACTTGCTCTATCAAAATGAATAAATAAACTTAAAAAATTAAAAGAAGAAAATGTACATAAGCTATAATCCACTAATTCTATGTCTCAGATACACTCTAGAAAAATCCTATGTGCAAAAAAGAAACATCATGGATGTTCATGGAAGCAGTGTTAATATTAGTAAATAAGTGGAAAAACCTTCATGCCCATCAACAAGGAAATAAATGAATGAAATGTATATCTATGCAATTCAATACTCAGTGGCAATTAAAAAGATCTTTAAACCTATAAATATCAATATAAATAGATCAAAAGCAATGCTGAAAAAGAAAAGCAAGATATTGATACATATAATATGCTATTTATGTATATAACCATATAAAAAAGAAAACAATCCTGCATGAATTGCTATGCATATCTCTTATATATGGTTAGCATTTAAAAGCTTAGGAATATTATATATGTGCAGAAATATATGTACACATATTTTGTGTAGTGATATATAAAACCACATGTAAATCTATTTGAGAATACACTGGAAGAAAATAGCACCTCAAACACATCAGAAGAGAGGGGTGTGGGGAACAAGGAGGGAATAACCATGGGGAAGCTTAAAGGGGACTGTCCTAGGGGGACCTGTGTGACTCAGTCCGTTAAGCGTCTGAGTTCAGTTTAGGTCATGATCTCACCATTTGTGAGTTCGAGCCAGGCATCAGGCTCTGTGCTGACAGCTCAGAGCCTGGAGCCTGCTTCAGATTCTGTATATCCCTCTCTCTCTGCCCCTCCCCCACTCTCACTCTGTCCCTCTCAGAAATAAATAAATAAATAATAAAGGAGACTGACTTATATCTTTAGTGTATTCTTTCTTTTTCCCCCCCAGGAATAGAATTTTAGTGATTCATCACTTACATATAACATCCAGTGCTCATACCAACCAGTGTCCTCCTTAATGCCCCTTGCCCCTTTAGCCCTTCCCCCCACCCAACACCCACCAGCAACCCTCACTTTATTCTCTGCATTTAAAAGTCTCTTAAAGCGGGGTGATGGTCTTGGTGGAGCAAGGAAGAGCACTGGGTGTTATATGGAAACTAACCTGACAATAAACTATAAAGTTAAAAAAAAAATAAAAAAATAAAAATAAATAAAAAATAAAAATAAAAAAAAATAAATAAAAGTCTCTTAATGTCTCCCTTTCTGTTTTTATGTTATTTTTGCTCCCCTTCCCCAATGCTTTGTTTTAAATTCTACATATGAGTGAAATCATATATTTGTCTTTCTCTGACTTATTTTACTTAGCATAATGCACTCTAGTTCCATCTACATTGTTGCAAATGGCAAGATTTCATTTTTGATCTCTGAGTAATATTCCATTGTATATATACCATATCTTCTTTATCCATTCACCAGTCGATGGACATTTCAGTTCTTTCCATACTTTGGCTACTGTCGATAGTGCTGCTATGAACATTGGGGTGCATGTGCCGCTTCAAATCAGCATTCTTGTATCCTTTGGGTAAATACCTAGTAGTGTAATTGCTAGGTTGTAGGCTAGTTCTATTTTTTATTTTTTGAGGAACCTCCATATTGTTTTCCAGAGTGCCCGCACCAGTTTGCAATCCCACCAGCAATGCAAAAGGGTTCCCCTTACTCCACATCTTTGCCAACATCTATTGTTGCCTGAGTTCTTAATTTGAGCAATTACGATAGGTATGAGGTGGTATCTCACTGTGGTTTTGATTTGTATTTTCCTGATGATGAGTGATGTTGAGCATTTTTTCATATGCCTATTAATCATCTGGATGCCTTCTTTGGAAAAGTGTCTATTCATGTCTTTGCCCATTTCTTCACTGGATTATTTCTATTTTGGGTGTTGCATTTGATAAGATTTTTAGAAATTTTGTACACTAACACTTTAACTGATATGTCATTTTCAAATACTTTCTCTCATTCGTTGGTTGCCTTTTAGTTTTGCTGATTGTTTCTTTTGCTGTGCGGAAGCTTTTTATTTTGATGAGGTCCCAACAGTTCATTTTCGTTTTTGTTTCCCTCACCTCTGGAGACATGTCAAGTTAGAAGATGCTGTGGCTGAGGTCAAAGAGATTGTTGCCTGTTTTCTCCTCTAGGAGTTTGATGACTTCCTGTCTTACATTTAGGTCTTTCATCCATTTTGAGTTTATTTTTGTGTATGGAGTAATTAAGTGGTCCAGGTTCATTCTTCTGCATGTTGCTGTCCAGTTTTCTCAACACCATTTGCTGAAGAGACTGTCTTTATTCCATCAGATATTTTTTCCTGCTTTCTCAAAGATTAGTTGGCCAAATGTTTGTAGGTCCATTTCTGGGTTCTCTATTCTGTTCCATTGATCTGAGTGTCTGTTTTTGTGCCAGTACCTTACTGTCTTGATGATTACAGCTTTGTAATATAGCTTGAAGTCTTTGGTTTTCTTTTTCAGGATTGCTTTGGCTATTTGGGGTCTTTTCTGGTTCCATACAAATTTCAGGATTACTTGTTCTATCTCTGTGAAGAATGTGGATATTATTTTGATATGGATTACATTGAATATGTAGGTGTTATTTTTTAATTAACAAAGACACAAAAGAGTGAGAGTCAATGAGACAGAATATTAGCAATGTTTAAATCAGAATGGCCAAATAAGATATTTCCTTTATTACTCTTTGTAATTTTTTCTCCTTTGGTTCTCAAAATTAAGCACAATTTTAAAAATATACTTATAAATTCCTTTTCACACAATGTAAACATGTGGATCAAATGCTCAAAGTGTCTTTGGAATTTTCTTTTCTAAAGGTCTCTGATTAGAATAATAAGGCCGTCTTTCAGTTAGGTATGGAAAGAGAAATAGAAGAGAAAGTCCAAAGGTCATGTTCATTGTGGGAATTCCCTGAGTTCTATTGACAGACCTGATCCAAATGGTGTGGGGGTGAAGTAGGAGAGAGGTGGGAGAAAGGTTATCCCTAGGGCTTTCTCCCTACATCCCTGCAGACTCCTTCATCTGGCAGCGCATAGACATGATGCATTAGTGAGCAGAATTAGCAAATAAGAAATGAAGCAGGAGATGCCACCTCCCTTGAGGCTTAGACAAGATGTCATTGATAAGAAATATCCATTCTAATTTCAAACTCTGAGCAACAATAATAGACTACTCCACCTAGCCTCCATCATATATTGTTATAGGATTACAGAGCCTCTCACAGGCCAAGGGAAGATTGGGCTACTTCTATTTGAAGCTTCAGTGTATTAAAAAATGATAACATTTAAAAATAAACATAATAATTCTGTTATAAGTGTTTATAATTAACAATAATGCTGTTAATACAAATACAATAAAATCTAAGTATGCTAGTCATCACAACTACAAATTATGAAAACATATCAAAGTGCACTATGGAAGTCTGTTCCAATGATGGGAACAAAAAATATAAAGGTCTACAATGAATGCCTTTGTCTTTTAATTCTGTTAGTATCGCTATAATACTTTAATAGAAGATATTGCCAAAAATCTCCAACTGAGTCCTTTCATAAATAAGGGATCAGGCCTAAGTGGCCTTCCTCACCTCTCTCCTTGTTTTAAGTTCTGCTCTTGGGGGACCACTTAGAGGAATGACTGTGTCTTATTACTTGAGAGGATAAGGAGGGCCAGAGCAGGACCTTGGCTAGACTAGAGGAGAAATAGCATTTACTATGAGTCAATTGGATGGAATAGTCAAGTTCAGGAAGGATGACATAAAGCAGGGAAGGGCAGGAAGGTGCCATAAGTACAGGCAGGTAAGAGCAGAGATGTGTGCCTGGTCTAACAGCCCTGGTGGCTCATGGAATGATGGTGGCATGTGTAATGAGTGGATGGGCTAAACTTTAAACCTTCTCTCTGCAACTTGTGGTCTAATCACTGTGTTTTATTCTCATATTTCCCTTTTCTAAAGGCTTTACTTGTAAGCCTTAACAATGGTCATGTTCTCATTCTCTTCAAGAAATTGTTGAAAATGTGCTAAAAAAACAGTGGTGTCTTTCCCACTGACAGTGACACCAATGAAAACACATACATTGCCATCAAACTAAGCTTCTGACATAAAGTTTGGGAAGGTAGAAGCAAAGATCAAGTAGTTAAATTAATAGAGGAGGGCCAAAAAAGAGGGAAGAATTAAGGAATTGGGAGACAAAATAGACACAATAGACAAAATAGAGACAAAATCCCAAGCCACAGTCTGTGAACTGTGAGGATCTAGTTATAAGGCGACAGCAATTGAGCATAGAGCTAATATTCACCAAGGTTTCCCTATGTCCCTGTAGCATACATCCAGAGGTATTCTGAATGTTATGGGCCTCATGTGCACATGGAGGAACCATACAATTCCCATAATGTATACATCTCTTATGAACTCATACAAACCAGAAAATATATCACGAAGCCTATTAAAGGTGCTCTATTTTTAAAAGTATTATTCAAAGTATAATAAAACTTAAAATGTCAGAGTCTACAGGGACTATGTATGAACAGACTGTGAAATAATAAAAGGTCTTCACGGTCATTTGTCATTTGACAATATTTTCCTCACCTGGAAACCCAGAATGGTACACTATTACTAAGAATGGAAGAGAAATGCCCAGAGCATTTCATTTCCAAGAGATAATTTACACAAGTTATAACAAAAAGAAGGAGAATGAAAGCATAAGATTTTTTTTCATCTTGGCTTCCTACAAGGTTAAGAGAATTGGTGCATGCTTGCTACTCTGTTATTAGAAAGTGGAGAACATTCTCCTCCCAATTCCCCCAAGTGAGAAAGGGGAAGTTGCCACTGGATGCCATCCCTATATTGGGAGGCCTATAACATAAAGGAAGAGAAAAGAAACCAAGTTATGTTGCCAACATTTCAATTTGATGAACCTTTTGTTATTAGCTCTTTCTAACTTGGGGAGATGGGACACAGGAGGAAAGTGGAAGAGAGAATAAGGGCAAGACCCTCTAGATTTGGAAGAGAGAAAGTTCATCTGCAAAAGTGGAAACCAATGTGATTTGTATCTGATTATAACTAAATATAATCTTAAAAGGAGAATAAAGCCGGATTTCAAGCTGTATGACAAAGCTGTAATCATCAAGACAGTATGGTACTGGCACAAAAACAGACACTCAGATCAATGCAAGAGAATAGAGAACCCAGGAAAGGACCCACAAACATATGGCCAACTAATCTGTAACAAAGCAGGAAAGAATATCTGATGGAATAAAGACAGTCTCTTCAGCAAATGGTACTGGGAAAACTGGACAGTGACACAGAAAAATGAACGTGGACCACTTTCTTACACCACACACAAAAATAAACTCAAAATGGATGAAGACCTAAACATAAGACAGGAAGCCATCAAAATCCTAGAGGAAAAAGCAGACAAAAACCTCTTTGACCTTGGTCACAGCAACTTCTTACTCTACACATCTCCGTTGGCAAGGGAAACAAAAACAAAAATGAACTGTTGGGACCTCGTCAAAATAAAAAGCTTCTGCACAGCGAAAGAAACAATCAGCAAAACTAAAACACAACTGACAAATAGGAGAAGGTATCTGCAAACAACATATCATATAAAGGGTTAGTATCCAAAATCGATAAAGAACTTATCAAATGCAACACCTCAAAACAAATAATCCAGTGAAGAAATGGGCAAAAGACATGAATAGACACTTCTCCAGAGAAGACATCCAGATGGCCAACTGACACATGGAAAAATGCTCAACATCACTCATCATCAGGGAAATATAAATCAAAACCACAATGAGATACCACCTTACACCTATCGTAATTGCTAAAATTAAGAACTCAGGCAACAACAGATGTTGGCGGGGATGTGGAGAAAGAGTATCTATTTGCACTTATGGTGGGAATGCAAACTGGTGCAGCCACTCTGGAAAACAGTATGGAGGTTCCTCAAAAAATAAAAAATAGAACTACCTTATGACCCGGCAATTACACTACTAGGTATTTATCCAAGGGATACAGGTATGCTGTTTGGAAGGGGGACATGCACCCCAATGTTTATAGCAGCACTATCAACAATAGCCAAAGTATGGAAAGAGCCCAAATGTCCTTCGGTGGATGAATGGTATCCATAAAGAAGATGTGGTATATATATACAATTGAGTATTACTCGGCAATTAAAAAGAATGAAATCTTGCCATTTGCAAGTACATGGATGGAACTAGAGGGTATTATGCTAAACAAAATTAGTCAGAGAAAGACAAATATCATATAACTTCATTCAAATGAGGACTTTAAGATATAAAACAGATGAACATAAGAGAAGCAAAAATAAAATAAAAACAGGGACGGGGACAAAACATAAGAGACTCTTAAATGTGGAGAACAAACAGAGGGTTGCTGGAGGGGTTGTGGGAGGGGGGATGGGCTAAATGGATAAGGGGCATTAAGGAATCTACTCCTGAAATCATTGTTGCACTACATGCTAACTAACTTGGATGTACATTAAAAAATACATAATTTTTTTAAAAAAAGGAGAATAAAGCAACTGTGATGAAAACAAAACAAAAAAGCAAAATATTTAAATTAATTTGGACCATGGTAAGAAAAAGGTTTCCCTTGACATTTGGCTAAAAAGTCCTTTAAAAAACGGGGCCAGTCCAAAAGGAAGGCTATTTTGCAGGGAGTTTGCTATAAAGAGTTAGTTGCTAGTCAGATTTTAACAGACAAATCCCCCCAAATTTCTGAAGTTTCCCCCTCCATGTCATTTTGAGTTGTTGTCATCAAACACAACAAAATGTTGGTACATATGTAATAACTACAAAAAAATTTCATTTAGAAAAAGTACTTAAAAATTCCCTTGTGTTCCTCAAAAAGCTAAAAATAAAACTACCTTATGATCCAGCAATTGCACTACTATGTATTTACCCAAAGGATACAAAAATACTGATTCAAAGGAACATATGCACCCCAATGTTTATAGCAGCATTATTAATAATAGGCAAATATGAGAAAAGTCCAAATTTTCATTGACTGATTAATGGATAAAGAAGATGATGTGGTATATATACAATGGAATATTGCTTAGCCACAAAAAAGGATGAAATCTTGCCATTCGCAATGAGGTGGATAGAGCTAAGGGTGTATTAAGCTAAGCAAAATAAGTCAGCCAGAGAAAGACAAATACCATAAGGTTTCACTCATAGGTGGAATTTAAGAAATGAAACAGATGAATATAGGGGGAAAAAAGAGAGAGAGGTAAACCATAAAACAGACTCTTAACTATAGAGAACAAACAGAGTTGCTGGAGGGAGGTCTGGGGATGGCTAAATGGGTGATTGGGGATTAAGGAGGGCACTTGTGATGAGCACTGGGTGTTATAGGTGAGTGATGAATCACTAAATTCTACTCTTGAAACTAATATTACACTATAGGTTAACTAACCAGAATTTAAATAAAAACTTGAAACAAACAAATTTTTTAAATTCCGTCTTATAATTCTCAATTGGTAGGTTGAAAATTCAATTGGTAGGTTGAAAATTCAATTTAAAGGATTGATAAAAACGAAATCACCCCCAAACACTCACCCAGTATCGGGAAGAACTGGTTAATCACAGCTTTAGAATCTGGCTGGCATTTTCAATAATTCAGTGCCAAAAAAGAGCCCCATGTTTACAACAAAAGAAGATCCAAAGGCACTTGAACATGGCTTTGGAACGTTTGCTTCCAAGGTGCTCCACATGGGACAGCACTTGGCTGCTCACCTAGCCCCATGCAGAGGAGTCCAGCCAAGGTATTTTCAGGGCGGCTTCTCCCCACTCACAAGGGCAGAAGGCTCTGGATGCAAGGTCTTCAACATGAAAGAAGACTTGGGGGGATGGCTTTGAGGCAAGCATTGAAAATGGCTGAAAGGGACTTTTCAGATTAATCAGTGTGTAAAGATATGAGACCATTTCCATCCATTAATTTATTCATTTTTATTTTTTTAAAACCTCATAAGCAAAAACTAAAAGCAAGTAAAACCCAATGATAGTAAAAGATTTAATTTTTCCCCTAAGATGATTTTTTTTAAAATAGGAAAGATGCTTCAAAGAGCTTTGTTTAAAAGAAAAATTCCTGAGATCACCTGACATTTTATGAAGTCACACATTTGTTTTTATGAGGCCATGAGGCTGTGTGTTATTTTGAAATCACTGAATTCCAAAAATTCTTATGAAAGCTCTTCTCCATCCTCACTCCTAAGTGACTGTGGACAGAAAGGAAGTGGATGTGATAAAATATAAACACATTGCTGAAATTCAAATTCAAGGAGGATCCCATCTAGAAGAGACTGTAGAAATCAATAAGACCAGTGGTTCTCAAATATGGTCACACAACAGAATCACCTATTTAACATTATTCCAGCCTTTTATTTCAACTCAGCTTTCTTAAAATATATCTTTGAGTATTTTTTCTATTTCAAATCTTCTCATCTATTCCTCCCATCTTACCACCACTGCCAAATTCAGCCATGGGAATATGTATACTTCTTAGGATTGTTTTTCATTCGCTATTCTGTTTGGTATCAACAGTTCTCTCACCTCTTTATCTTTTCACATGAACATCTACAGTTTTTTCCTCCACTTCATAGATTCTAATGCTATAATACTTCTTGTTTCTTTCTTTAATGTTTATTCATTTATTTTAGAAAGAGAGAGAGAGGGTGCAAGCAGGGGGAGGGGCAGAGGGAAAGAGACAGAGAGAGAGAGAGAGAAAGAGACAGACAGACAGAATCCTGAGCAGGCTCCACGTTCAGCAGAGAGCCGAATGTGGGGCTCAATCCCATAACTCTGGGATCATGACCTGAGCTTAAATCAAGAGTCCAACGCTCAACCAACTGAAACACCCAGGTGGCTCAATACTTATTATTTCTAATGCAAAATGCAATTAGTAACAATCTATATTTGTTTTTATATTTTAAGATTAATAGACTTATTATAAAATAATTAAAAATATTAAAATTTCTTAAATATAAGCACTAGATAATGTACAGAAAAGGACACATATAAGAAAATGTTCAAAGAAATGGAAAATTATTTAAATATTGTTTTCTTGTGTATCAAAGTAGCAATGTGTGATGCTTAATGAAATGAAATAGGCATTCTCAGGAATTTTGTGTAGTATGATAGATTACCACAGTCTTTGAAATATAAATTGACAATATATACCAGATGACTTAAATACATCATTTCCAAAACCTAGCACTCATCACCAAAGGGGAAAAAAGTCAGCCATCTCAATTTGCATCTCTATCTGCTTTATAAATCTGCTCCTTTGTCCTAATAGCCATGACTTCTGTATATCCCATTAGAATTCCAAGAAATGTTTTATGACTTTTTCTAGTTTATATATTATCTCACTTTTGGAGGTTTCTGTGTTTTCTGAGTCTTCATCAAGGAAGAGTCCTGATTTTCACAGGTTGTAAAGTGAGGATCATAATAGTACCTACTTCACAGCATTATGTAAATCAAATTAATTTTTATGTGGAAGGCTTGTGTTTGACTAGCTGGTTGGAAGATTTCTATCAGTTTAATCTATAATTGAAGCTCAAGTTCTTGATTGTCTGTGAAGCTGGTATAATAGAGCAATAGTCTGTTTCCCAAATTTCCTCACATTGCAGGGAAAAGCAATCATGGACAAATCACACTCTGAGTATGCTCTGCCACTGCCTGGTAGCATGATGGTGACATTCTGTAAAAGAGAAAATGGGGGGGGGCACCTGGGTGGCTCATTCAGTTGAGTATTCAAGTCTTGATTTCGGCTCAGGTCATGATTCCAGGGTCGTGGAATCAAACCCCACATCAGGCTCTGCGCTGAGCGTGGAGCCTGCTTAAGATTCTCTCTCTCTCTCTCTCTCTCTCTCTCTCTCTCTTTCTCTCTCTGTCTGCCCCTCTTTCCATCTCTCCTGCTCTCTCTCTCTAAAATAAAAGAGAGAGAGAGAGAGAGAGAGAGAAAAGTGGAGGAAGACCAAGGCATAAATGCTATGGCTTTAAGAGAAGATATGTCCCTGTTTTTGCTAGGGGATGCTAGTATCAAAAGGCAAATAGCACTGTTGGTAGAAATGCAAACTGGTGCAGCTACTCTGGAAAACAGCATGGAGGTTCTTCAGAAAGTTAAAGATAGAGCTACCCTATGACCCAGCAATTGCACTACTAGGTATTTATCCAAAGGACACTAAAATACTGATTGGAGGGGGCACATGTACCCCAATGTTTATAGCAGCATTATCAATAATAGCCAAATTATGTAAAGAGTCTAAATATCCATCAATTGATAATGGATAAAGAAGATGTGGTGTGTATATATATATGTATATATATATATAGTGGAATGTTATTACTCAGCCATCAAAAAGAATAAAATCTTGCCATTTGCAACGTGGATGAAACTACAGTGTATTATGCTAAGCAAAATAAGTCAGTCAGAGAAAGACAAATACCGTATGATTTCACTCATATCTGGAATTTAAGAAATGAAATAGATGAACATAGAGGAAGGGAAGGAAAAATAAAATGAGATAAAAACAGAGATGGAGGCAAACCATAAGAGACTCTTAAATACAGAGAACAAACTGAGAATTGCTGGAGGGGAGGTGGGTGGGGGTGGGGGATGGGCTAAATGGGTGATTGGGCATTAAGGAGGGCACTTGTGATGAGCACTGGGTGTTATATGTAAGTGATGAATCACTAAATTCTACTCCTGAAACTAATACTACAGTGTGTGTTACCTAACATGAATTTAAATAAAATCTTGGAAGAAAAAAAGGCAAGTAACAGCTAAATGAGACTGGAGAAGTTACCCTATTATTTGGGGGCTGGTGTGTGCACATCATCCTAGGGAAGAAGGTACTGCTGAACTGTGAACTTAGCTGTCTTCCATAGACTGTGTCAATTTTTAGGCCTTAATTGTCCTACTTCATGGGCTCTTTCTAGCATTCTTGGTCAGGGCAGATTTGTCCCATCACAGAGTGCCAATGAAGGCACACTGTCTCTTTCCATCTATGCCAGTCAGCACCTTTTAACTTAGTTCAGTTAGCGCAGAGTTGGAATTTTTCAAAAGAAACTTGAATTGACAATTAGAAGAAAAAAGAATTAATGAAATAAAAGCATACAGAATGGGCTGGTTTATAGAGTTTCTTTAAAAATTTTCTCTCCCTCTCTCCCTCCTTTCTTCCTTTCTTTTCCTTAGATTTTTTTCCTTTTTATTTTCCTCTTGAGTACTATCATGCTGGTCCGGGGGAAGTCATGGATAAATAAGAGGTTTGACAGGGGCGCCTAGGTGGCTCAAGTAGGTTAAGTGTATGACTTCAGCTCACGTCATGATTTCATGGTTCATGGGTTTGAGCCCTGTATTGGGCTTTCTGCTGTCAGCATGGAGTCTGGAGCCTGCTTCAGATTCTGTGTCTCCTTCTCTTTCTGCCTCTCCCCTGCTGTGCTCTCTCTCTCAAAAATAAATAAAATACTAAAAAAAAATAAGAGACTTGACTTTCTTCCCCTAATGTAGCTACAGTTGATACAAACAGTGGCTTTGCTGCAACTCACAGCCCACCAAACCCTAGAGCCATTTAGAGGTATGCCACATCTCATTTCCACTCATTTTAGTCTGCGCTCCTCTTTGAGGTTCTCAGTATCTCTTCCACCTTACTTTTCACTCAGCAGTGTACTTGCATTACTCATAACTGCCAGCAGGTGGTGTCTAATGCTGGCACACATAGTTTACATATATTATTTATTTTAAATAAGTTTATGATGAAGTCAACTTTGTTTTCACCATAAAAATGTACCCTTAAAATAAAAATTTAAAGCATTTAATCATTCACTGACTGACATATCTTGCATAATCATAACACTTGTATCATGTTTTACCACTGACAAAGTGTTCACGTTCTTTTCATGTTTCTGATAGTTCTTTAAGGCAGTATGGCAGGGGTTTTTATTTGTCACACTTTATAGATGGCAGAAAGGATAGATTATGTGGGCCAAGGTCAAACAGTTACTAAGTAGTAGCATAAGGATATAAGGCCTGGTTCAATCCAAGCAACTTGTTTAACGCTGTGCTGTAACACCATGAATAAAGAAGAAACCCCAGGTACAGGTTTTAAAGTATTATACATCTTTACTCAATTATCATCCTCCTATTGCTTTTAGGAAACTGTTGAGGTTATGTTTTGGGTGAGGTACCTACAGTTTTCCAGTGCTCTATGGCTGAGCTCCACCTGTCTGCTTTGCAGCTTTAGATGAAATGTTAATTGCCGTCATAATTTGCAGTTTCTCTTGGAATTCAATACTCTTTCTTTTTTGTCTTATTTTGTACAATGAGAGGTTGCTCCTTGCCTTTATTTCCTTGAACAATAAGGATCCCTAAACACGACACATATCTCAAATGAGATGCTAGCACATGATTGTTTCTTCCTCAGCAAAGAAAAAAAATTCCCTAGTAACCAAGTTGCTATGTTCTCTTAGGAAGCTCAGCTATTGTCACTGAATGCTCAGATCTATCTTTTCTTCTTAAAGGATCCAAACCAATATTTTCTTTATAGGCAATTTTATGAGCATTTTAAAATAATTTTGAAAAGCGATTAAACTGTGATTTCCTTATGACCATCCACTCATGGATTAATTCACAGCAGGCCAGTAAGATTACAAATGTGTTTAAAAAAATAGTAGTCATGGCAATTTTTTGGACACATATACAAATATATTTTATTTGAAATAAACAAAAATGCCTACACAGTTCAACAGGTCACTTGGAAATAAACTTGCTTAACTGTATTACTGAGCAAAAACACCCTTCTTTTTTGACATGTATTTGGATACGTATGAAGACATTACTTGGTTTTTAAAAAACTGACCTTCCCTTAAGGTCTGGTCATAGAAGTGTAAACAATGTAAATGAATCCATCATTACCAGCTGTCGTATCGTATCTATGTCACCTGTGTATTCTCAGATCACACATATACCTGCCAATATACCTGGGAAGCATTGCTGTATCACAGTTACATTTAAGTTCTTGGCAGGCAAGACTGAAGAAAAGTAATTTGGAACAAGTTTTACATCCTATTTAGAACAAATCACTAGTATTCCCTAAATAACAGGTTACAATAGAAAGATACTGTCTGGAACGTATCCTTTTCACTTTGGTTCATCTTTTGTTTTTTGTTTTTGTTTGTGATTTACATGGTTGTTTGAATCATCTGCTTATAGTACAATCCTGCCATAAAGTATTAAAGCGAAAGATACTATTATTCCTTCAACATCTGCACTTTTCAAGTTTCATACTCTACATACTCTAGTATGTCAGCAGTTCTTGAATAATAAAAATAATAATAAATGGGTAAAACTCTTCTAAAAATGTAGATGTCTATAACTATAATGGTACTAGATGGGAAGGAGACAATGAGGGAAGAGAAAAAAGCAAATACATTCATTTGCCGGGAATGTGGTTCAAGTCTTTGGATTTAAAAACAATTTCCCCAGAGAAGCTGGCTATAATGGAATTTCCAGAAAACTTCCTTTGCCCCCACAAAAAGACCTGAAAAGCCCTATCCAAACTTTTGAAAACTACAGTTATGAGATGATATAAATGATGATCAAAGCAGTTAGAGGGAGAAGGATCAATGTGTCTTCTATTCAGCTAGTTTGTAGCATAGCCTCTTTAGCCGTTTATGGATCAGTAAAAACTACTGAAGTACTGGAAGTGCTTTGAAGGATAGGGGTAGAAAAGTACTGAGCATGTTACCGGTCTGTATCAATAACAGGGCTTCATGGCTAGGAACATTTTCTAAACAGTAAAATGACTCCAGGATAGATCTCTCTCTCCATCATTAAATGTGGCAGAATTAAAAAAAATTTTACAAATAGATATAGTGAAAGCAGAAAACGATAAGGCAGAGAACACAAAAGAATCAAGACGATGCCATAGGTTCAATAGTATTCCTTGAGGCTACAACACCTGTTAACTTTGAAAGCCCTAGCAAAATATCACTCTTGTTTATAAATCACTTATCACATGATCGCGTGTTGAATCTTTTCTTTCTGCATACTGAAGAATCCTACATTCAGCCTTTAAGCATTCTGCATTTCTTTGCCAATCCAGTAGCTGAATATCTTGACCCAGTCGATTTTGGTGCAGGTAACCGGAAGCTGTCGCCTGCACAAGGCCTTGAATGTGAAGTCTGACATTGTTTGATAGTTTTCACTGATTGCTGTCTGTTATTCATTTTCTGCATGTGCTATGATTTTAATAATAAACTCCTTGGCAGTTTGGACTTCATTCAAAACAGTTTCTGAATCCTGTACATCTTTAGGACTAACCAACTGAACAGTGCCATCTTCCTAATAGTTACCCTGAATCTTAAGTACTCCAACCACCTGGGATGTAGGTGGTATGATGGTGAACTTCCATTCTGATCTCCATTGACCATTCCAGAAGTTTTTAGGCTGAAACTGGTGGCTTTCAATACATGAAACAATGATCTGTTGCCCATCTATAGTTTTAGCATAAAGTTTACAGAAGCCATTAAAATAATGATCTTTCACATAGACCCTTAAAGCACTGTCACAGGATTCTCTCCAAGACTTCAGACCTCCATCTGTATCCCCTGGCTGGGGGTCACTTGCTTCTTTCTATAAATGATCAAACTTAAAGGAGATTTTGTTTCTTGGATCTAAAAATCAGCTATTACCAGGTCACCGTGTTCTCTAATTAAGACCTGATCTTCGTAACCTATCTTTACAGGTGTGCACTGATCCATGTTATACTGGGAAAATGCATGTGCTGCCCCTTCCGTAAGAAGACAGTCATTATTAAGTAGTAGCCGGACATCACTGAACACTTCATTAAATTCCCCTGGTGTGCATGAGTGATAAATTTAGCAGCTATTGTATCTTCTCCTCATCCGACACCTGATCCTTGAAGTCGGCCATCTTGGGCTCGCAATTTTTGTTTATTGATCCTTTCCTGGTTAACAGACATTCTGCTAACCACTTAAAATTTTTTGCAGCTTATTTCATCTTCACAATAACTTTACACAGTAGATACCTTTATTATTTTTTTTATGGAGAAAAAAATGATGCTTAGAATTACCCAGCTGGACTGAGTGTAGATGATCCCAATTTTGGTGGCATCATCCAAAGCATTAGTCAGGGGCTAGTGAAACATTGCCTTCTACCTTCCATCAGGCCTAATCAGGGTATTGATGTTGACCATATCAACATCATAGGCCTTCTTCATAACCTGTTTGATATGGCACGGTTGGCCTTGACAAGCATAATGAAAACGTGTGCTGTTGTCTTTGATCTTCTTCATGGTTGACTTGGTGGTTAGGGGAGCTTGATGGCAGAGTGGTCACACTTGTTTCTCCTGGAGGCACTTTAATGAAGATATTTGGGCTGCTTTGGAGCTGCAGTCTCTTGGGCTGCCTGAAGATGGGTGAGGTGCTGATCTTCTACTTCTGTGTGTGGCCAAGGACATCTTTCAGCATCTCTTTCTTGGCCTTCAAAGCCTTTGTTTTGGCTTTGGTTGTGAGAGGCACAGTGGCTTCCTACTTTGCTTTTGGCACCATCTTGTTTTTAATGTTTGTTTATTTTTGGGAAAGAGAGCACATGAGCACAAGTTGGGGAGGGGCAGAGAGAGAGGGAAACATAGAATACAAAGCAGGTTCCAAGCTCTGAGCACTCAGCACAGCTGACACGGGGCTCAAACCCACAAACTGCAAGATCATGACCTGAGCTGAAGTCAGCCACTCAACTGACTGAGCCACCCAGGTGCCCCTGCTTGCTTTTTTTTTTTTTTTTTGACATTTTAATCCTTAGTGGTCACTCTTCAAAAAGGGTGAAGAAAGAAAGAAAATAGAAACGGGAACCCAAATGTGCTGGTCACCCTGGATGGCCACACCTTAAAATTTCTGCTTGAGTTTTGGTGGGGGTGGAGGATGGGATGGGGACAGCAATAGGTTGTTAGGTTATCATTGGACTTCTGTCATCCATGCTTTTCTATCATTATTCCTAGTCAATGGATGTTGGTTTGTCTTACCACTCACTGGGACTTGGAGCCCCTAGTTCAGAGGATGAGACGAGAGTATGGCACATTCCATCAGGGGTAACTGTATCATACAAGGGTACACCAGGTTGGCAGTACTTAAGCATTAGTATTGCCAAGGAAGGCAGTTTATACCACTCTGAGGCAGGGTTGTCATAACAGCCAAACAAAAATGGCATGAAGACCACACCGATCCTCTCTACCTGCAAAGGACATCCTTGGCAAGACAAAAGATCTGTTGATTTAAGCCAGGTGATCCTGCATGAGATGTTAAACTAGATTTGCCCTCTTTTATTCCTTTAAAACTGAGTCTCCACTCTTGGCTTTAGAATGACTCAAATCAAAACATCGCAGACCTTCTAGACAGCACAGCCAAAAGACAAAGCATAATTTGAGATTGTACTCTGATGGGAGAAGTCATTAGATGACATAGGAATTAGATTAGACAACCTGAGTTAGAACCCCTATCCCACCACTTTCTGTGTGCCATTGAGAAAATTACTTATTTGCTCAGATTCTATTTCTTCATAAATGAAAGAGTAATTTATGATTAAATTAAATATGTGCATGAAAGCATTATATAGGAGCTTGGCACATATGATGTACGTAACAAGTGTTTGAAAATGGATTATGATACCTAGTTTGATTAAAAGTTGCAGGTGGGGGTCACTTTTAGAATCCACTAAAAGATTCCTACTAAATTCCTCTGTGGATACAGTGTAATACAAAAATCAAAGTATAAAGGAGTTAGCCTCTCTAACAGAAAAATATGGCAGCAGCAACAACAAAATTCACCAACAAAAAAATAAACAAAAAACCAATAGGCTCCTAGCAATTCATAAAAACAGGTCGATTCTCCTAAAGACTGAGAATGAGATTCAAATTGACAAGGACATATTTTTTTGATAAAGAAATGAAAGTAAATACAAAAAATATGTAAATGCTTCCCCTAACCACCACATTGATTGCATCAAACCACTGTTAACAAACCTTCTATGTCAATGCCATTCCTGTCATTTCTACTCTTCTTTCTTTAGTGACTCCCCATGAAATGTGGTTCCATTGAACTTGGATTCCTCATCCTATACTTGTTTTCCCAGTCCCGCATTCTTGCTTGTGTCATTCCATTTATCTAGAATTCTTCCTCCCATCCCTATGCATAACCCTACCAATTTTCTCATCCTTCAAGACTTGACCAAATCTCACCTACTGTATAAAGCCTTCCTTGTCCATGTCCTTTCAGAGTGACAATTCTCTGCTCCAAAATCCCAGAGTACTTCCCTTCTATAGAACTAATTTGTCTAGCCTGTGGGCATTTGTCATTCTTGTGGCTGCTCAGCCTCTGAATCCTTTTCCTATGTTTGAAGGAAGCAGAGCCTGCCTCCACTACAGAAGGTGAAGATGCTTGTACTCTTTCCAAGCCTCCCTCCCAGTTAAGATAAGGACCCAAAACAGATGTCAAGCCAATCAGATGCCCTCACTGCACTTTGAAGTGGAATGGTGTGAAGAAGCAGTGGAGGGTGATGCCTGTGGAGACAGCTGTGTTCCATTTTCCCAGGTCAGTGATGACAGCAATTCTAGCAGCAGTGGCTGCTGCATGCATTGTTGTCTGTGCCCCATGGTGACAGTGACAGGGTCTTCATGAAACTAGCTCTATGGGATGGTTTGGACATTGTTCATGACCAATCATCTCCAAGCCTGATTCTCCAGCTTTGCTGGAGGTGTGGACCTAGAACAGATTCCAGCATAGTATAAAACAGGAAACAGCTACTTAAAATGAATGCAAGGACTCTCCAAGAATGGTTCACTGCTTGTCTTTCTCCTTAGAATCTTGCCACTAGCCATGTTCATAGGACTTCTTTGTCCTTAGCTCTCTGTCCACAGGGGGACTTGTGGTGGCATTTCTGGGTGTTGCAATGTTTAAGGAAAATGCTGACACTTCGGAGAGAAGCAGAGATGTTAAAATAGTCTCATACAATGAAGAGTTGTCTGGCATCTCATGCTACTTTCAAATGTCCCCTGGCATTCAGGTAAGTAAAAATAAATCCTATTTATAATTATCTGGACCTAGAATCTGCCTCTGTTTTATATATGAAAACAAGAAATTAGAAACTTTTTGAAAGACAATTGCATTTGGTTTGGAATTTCCCCAAGAGTCCTTCACTATTTAGGGGCATCACATCAAAGATGCCAACATTGCTCAATGCAACACACAAAGGTTCAGAGTGCAATTGTCACTGTTGTATTCGCTGGATTCTGTGATTAGTGCAAGCACCTAACTCCTTCATTATGGATTCTCTAGTGTCCTCCTGGCCAAGCATTTGCATGTTGAATACATATTTTTATGAATTTCATAAATGACTTCCTTTTTACTTCTCCTTTATTCTATAGTTGGGGAAGTACATTGGATTTTTATAAAAGGTATTTTGAGTTTCATTTCATGACAGTCAAGGTGGTATTCTAAACTGCTTATTATAAAATTAGGTGTATGATCTAATAGGGTTGCAAACCATGGCCCTAAAGCCCACAGTCTTCTAGCCTACCCCCTCCCACCAGTATGTTACTAAAGATCCATTGGTGTAGAATTTCGAATGTTATTTATTTTTTTTGATAGCATATTTTTCTTCCTGTTATATACACAAACAGCTTTAGAAAATGGCTCTATTCTTGCTAAGCTACAACCATAACACCTTGGGTAATTTTAATTAAAGGTCTAATGGCCCATTTTAAATACTAATAAAAGGGGGTGGGACAGGCTTTAAAAATAGCAGGCTCCTGGGAGCTAAGATCTGTGGAAACTTTATTGAGTATAAAGGCCATATGGAGACCCAACCCACACTGTGTCCTAAATGACCACATGAGCCAAGAGCAAACAAACCTTCCCTTTAACCCTAGATGCTTAAAAGAATTTGAATATAAATTAGCATGAGATTTGAAAAAGAGGAAAGAAGTCTCATCATATCCTATTTTTCTGTTACCAACCATCAAATTCCCATTGGTAGACTTCTGAGCAGAATGAACTCTTTGGCAGTCACCTCATAGTAAGACCACAGCGATTCCTGAGGAAAAGGGGTCCTCGGCCAGCTCAAGTGCAGATTGCAGGCAGAGCCCCACTCCAGCCAACAGTTCCCAGAGGCTTTCTTACCTGCTTCAGGCCTCCTCTTGAATGATAATAACCATGAGGATGGTATTCTAGGGAGAATATTCCTTGACATTAAAAAAAAAAACAACCTAACATCTGGCCCTCATCATATTTTTTTATTAGGCTCTCTGCTGGTGACGATCTTAGTCCTACATGTTTTGCCAAAGGATATCAGAAAAATGCCTTTCCAAATCTTATCATCTTGGCATGCAGAGGCAGCATCTGAGGATTTTCTGAATTGAATCAACCTGTATGTACCTAAAAAGGGGAGCTATGATTTTAAGAAGACTGATGTTTAATCACTTGGAAACAGAATGAATTAACATGATTTCCAAAATCAACAGTCTAAGGCTTCGAGTTTATCACTCAAGAAATCTTTGACAGATGGTCCTCGGGAGTGACACAAACGTCGTGGAGATTTTAATCGTACAAAAGTGAACTGTAAAGTCCTACAAAGATGAAAAGTATTTTAGGTACTAATTAATTAAAGTAATTTAAGTACTAATTGTCATAGCCACCTAAAAAATAACTTAGTACAAATTCACAAACAATACAATGAATATACTGTGAAGCTATGTTTTCATACTGTAACAGCTACTTCCTGAAAAATGAAAAACTGAAAAAAAAATCTAGGCAAATTCTTAGGATACTCATTACTAACTGTTTTTTAAAGCTTATTTATTTATTTATTTTGAGAGAGACAGAGACAGTGCGAGTGGGAGAGGGGCAGAGATAGAAAATCCCAAGCAAGCTCGGCACTACTAGCCCAGAGTCTGATGTGGGCCTTGAATCCATGAAACTGCCAGATCATGACCTGCGCCAAAAACCAAGAGTCGATGCTTAACCGACTGAGCCACCCAGGTGCCCCTCATAACTTTTTTTTTAAATGGGTTTTACTTATTTAATGCTAAGCCAATCAGATATAACCTGAGTGGCCAAAAAAACCAGTTATTTTTTCAAATATGCCACCTTTCTATGCTGGAAATATTTGCTCAAGATATGTTTCAAGCCCATAAGCCACACTAGAAAACCTTGAAGAATCCTTTTATACTAAGCATCAGTTATTGCTCTATTATTTTCAGATGGTTGAGTCCCTTGGCGTTGCCCCTCCCCCCATCACCATTTGGTTTTCTCATTTTCTTTTTTCAAATGCTAACCAGAAAGTGCTCTTGTGCTTCCTCTGTGTCTTCTTGTCTTCCTACCTCCCCAGAACAATCTTTCTTTCTTGACAGTTTCTCTGAGCAATATGCAGCTAATAAGACTGCAAAAATGACTTTCACTTTGTGAGAACTACCTATGACTTAACTTGGGACAGATAACTTCCCTTCCACAAATTCAGTAAGGCATGATAACTTGTTTTCTTGACTCACACACTGACTCAAATATTTATTATGCATAATATTCTGGGGATGTTGGGAAATACAAAGATGAATCTGCCTCATTTCCAGACCTCAATAAACTTACAATATGTTATGTAAGAGGGAAACAATATGTGCTAAATGCTATAGAACTGCACAGTCCAATAAAATAGCCACTAGTTAGCATTTGAATGTGCATAGTTTAAGTTGAAATGTACTTTAAGTATAAATATACACTGGATTTTGAAGATTCAATGCAAAAAAAATGTAAAGCATCTCATTAATATTTTTATATTGATTATACGTTGAGGTGATAATATTTTGGATATATTGGGTTAAATATATAATTAATTTAACCTGTGTCTTTACACTTTTTTAATGTGATTACTAGAAAATTTAAAGTTATATTATATGGCCAGATTGATATACAAGTTTAGAGAGAAATGGTAGTATAATTCATGTGTGTTGGGGGTGGGGGGCACATACAGGGGAAGATGGTGAGCAGAAAACCATCCAAGAGGGGGCAACACTTGAACTTGCTTTTGTATATGCAGAGTGGAGAAGAGACCTCAGCCAATAGTAGAGGCAATGCTGTGTAATGATCAAGGCATAGTTTTGGGCTCACATCTCAGCTCCTCTTCTTAGAAGCTGTTTGGTCTCTCCTCTCTAACTCTCAATTTCCACATGAGAACGTTGGAGCTAGTGATGTCTATCTCATAAGATTGATCATGGTGGGAATTATAATGAGCTAACATATACAAACTGATGAGTGTGGTGCACAGAACAAGAGAAAGCACTCAATAAGTGGTATCTAAATTTACTAGTATATGGAATATCAGCAGGGTCATAAGATGAGTTAGAGGATATTAAAGTGAAATTTAACAAAAAAGCCATTTCCTCAGCTACTGGGCCAGACATGGCACCATTAAAGTCTTGTCTCTCTTTTTAAATTGTTGCTTATAATCTGAGTGAATCCCAAATTCTATACAATGAATATTCAGGAACAGAGAAAAAAATTTTTCCAGTTAATTTTCACTGTCCTTATTCCACTGCTTGCTTGCTTTTTCTTTCTTTCTTTCTTTTCTTTCTTTCTTTCTTTCTTTCGAGAGAGACAGAGACAGAGGCAGAGAGTGAGGGGGACAGAGGATCCAAAGCAGGCTCTGCGCTTATAGTAGAGAGCCTGATGTGCGGCTTGAATTCATGAACAGTGAGATCATGACCTGAGCTGAGGTTGGACATTTAACCAACTGAGCCACCCAAGCACCCCTACACTGCTGTACTTATAATATTTCATCACCTTTTTTGTTTTCATGGAAAATAAGTTTAGAAGTATTAGTGGCCTATTTCTTTTTCTTTTCTGGTTGATACCCTTGATCACTGGACAATGTTCAATGGCCCACATCTAGCTTCATCAAAATTATGGATGGAAACTAAAGCAAATTCCAAGAATGATGGCACTGTCATTACCTTAGTGGTGCAGGAAAAAAAATCAGCATATCCCCATGTTCCCATTAAAGAAATCCTTACAAGTGCTTTATTATAGTCTGATACTTTACTCAAATAGTCTGAGAAACTAATATTGGACCATGATGTGGCAGGTTACTTAAGAGAATAATTGACTAGACAAGTCACTTTAATTGCATATAGAAACTAGTTTCTCTTAAAGACTGGTGCTTACCACAGGATGGAAGGTTAATAGTTATAAGTATCCCAGATATGACAGTGGCCCTGACAAATATACTCTCTCTCCTATCTTGAGTTTCCAGCTCCAGGAATGTTAAGAGGACCTCTTTCACAGGGGTAAAGCCAAAGTCTACACATGACTTGATTCAAGGCAAACCCTACAGACCTCTGGCTTCTACACTGGGTTCCTCATACATTTCAACTTCTTTTTTCTCTCCCTGGCTATCTGTTAAGACAGCCAGAAAAAAGTGCCCATTGAGAACCCCCATCACCTCAAAGTTGTGCTTAGTAACTGTCCATTCTGTTACGATAAAACTATTTAATACTATTGAGCACTCATTGCTGTGCTAAGCATTGTACTATTTCTTTCAATTCTCATAACACCATGGCTCACTTACCATTACCTCTTACTTTAGTTTCTATCAGTGCTTAACAAATTACCACAAAACTTAGGGGCTTACAAAAACAATAATCCTTTATTATCTCTTATGGTTTCTGTGGGTCTGTAAGTCAGACAAAGCATAGTGAGTTTGATATATCTCTACACCATGAGGTCTGGGGTCTTGGAAGACTTGAAGGCTGGATCCTGAAATCATCGAAAGGCTCATTCACTGACATATCTAGTGGTTGATGTTGGCTGTCAGTGGAGATGTTTATTAGGACACTCATATGTGGCCTGGGCTTCCTCACAACATGGTGAATGGATTGCAAAGGTAAGTGTCCCACAAGAGAGACAAAGACAGAGACAGAGAGAGCACATATGCACTAGGCAGAAGCCTATGGCTGATTATGACTTCACTGTCAGTCACATCACTTCTGCCAAATTCTTTTGGTTGAGGCAATTTCAAAGTTCAGCCCAGATTCAAGGGAAGAGAATATAGATTCTATCTCTTGATGAAGGAATATCAATGTCAGTTCATGAGAACAACATGTGGGATAGCATATACATTTATGCAGCCGTCTTTGGATGGCTTTTGAAAAATACAATCTGCTACACACTTTATTTTACAGATAAAAAACAAAGGCTGAAAGAGAATACATTGCTTGTGATCATAAAAATAAAAGCTGAGATAAAAATCTGCAGGGTTCCAGAATCTATTCTCGTAAAAAAAAAAAAAAAAAAAATCACCATGCTACTATATCTCCCACCCCAAATTCTTTCTAGCTTTAAACTTTAAAAAACTAATCTATTTCAGTGGAGCCTGGGTGGCTCAGTCAGTTGAGCATCTGATTCTTGATTTCAGCTCAGGTCATGATCCCATGCTTTCATGGTTTCAAGCCCCATGTCAGGCTCTGTACTGACAATGTGGAGCCTGCATGGGATTCTCTGTCTCCCCCTCTCTCTGCCCCTCCCCTACTCATGTTGTGGCTGTCTCTGTTTCTCTCTCAAAATAAATAAATAAATAAACATAAAATAAAATAAAAAGCTAATCTGTTTCAAATACACAAATATTTGTTTATTTAAACAGTGTGCCACACATTTCATAAACCTGGAACAGTGGATGGTAACATGACTTCACAATAATTTTAAAGTCTAAGTTACAAGAGCTCAAGACCTTTTCTTGGAAATGTTTCCTTTTTGGGGCTCCTGGGACACTAGCTGGTTGAGCATCTGACTCTAGATTTTGGCTCAGGTCATGATCCTAGGGTTGTGGGATCAAGCCCCATATTGGGCTCCATGCTGAGCATGGAGCCTGCTTGGGATTTTCTTTCTTTCTCTGCCCTTCTCCCCTACTCGTGCTCGCTCCCTCTCTCTCTCTCAAATAAAAAAAATGAAATGTTTCCCTTTTTTCCTTACTATTTTTATAGTTCCTAAAGATGTCCACCAACTCATCTTTCCTCCAAGCCACTATGTGACAGCTACCAAGTTCGTTATTTCTTCTGGCAATGGTGGGCTTCTGAGAATCTCAGTGCAAGGGAGCTGGGTCTTCTTGCTTCACCAGCTGCTGACAGAGCCAGAGGGGATCTAGATTTGCACACAGGTGGGAACAATGACCCTGTCCCAACTCTGGGTCACACTAGGTCATGTTACCTGGGCAGAAAAGCAGTACTGCCTTTCCCAGTGGCACAGTCACATGAAAGCCATACTTTCAACTTAGTCCACACATCCTTCTGTCATTGATGCTAATAAAACAAAGCAAAACAGCTCCCCTCTCCTCACTCCCAACCCCAGTGCTATCTAAGGACAAACAATAATTCAGCCTGGATCTCCAAACTCACTCCTGCAAGGGTTAGAAACATTCATCTTTTTCCTTTCCATGAAAACACTGCAACAAAGTCTACAGGAAGAAGCTCAACTCAGTGATGCAATAATTTATACACCACACATAAACTCTGACTTTGAGGGCTAAACAGGGGTCATCCAATTATTGGGGACTTCATGGTTTCTGGTAAAACCAAGGGTAGACATCTTTTTACATGATGTCTCAAAGAACTAGTGAGATAATTTTCCCAAAACAAAAAAGGGGTTAAACCAAAGACAAATTCTCAAATCAAAGTTGTGAAAAAAAAAAGTTTTCCCAGCTTTCTCTGTACTCCTTCAATAAATCAAGGCCATGATTTGGTTACAGCTATAGTTTTGTTCACATGAAGGGAAATTCTCCCTTAGGCATAGCCCAGAAATCAGAGCTCAGCCATGGGAGAGGTAGCAGAAGGCTTTACATTTCACAGCTGGCTTGCCCCTTATGGTATTAAGATACTAGTAGTAATTGTAGTAGTAGTAGTAGTAGAAGTAGTAGTAATGAAGAGGAAGAGGAGAAGACAGAAGGACAATGGATAGGAGGAAGTAATGCACTAAATTCTAACTAAGTGCTGGGCACTGTGCTAAATGAATTAATAGAATTCTTCCAATAGCTCTGTGAAATACTCCTTTTGTAAAAATACTTCTTTTTTTTTCAGATGAGGAAACTGAGGCTTAAAGATATAGTGAGTTGTCTAAGGCCATGTACCATGTAAGAGGTGAAGCTTGGACTTCTACTCAGGCATTCTTACTCCTGAATTCTTCTACTATTCTTATCAACTGTTTTCTACCCCAAATTAGCTCTTAGCTGTCATTTTCCTAAGAAACCTAATTAGACCAAACTTTATTAAATACCCACTATGTCCACAAATCTTCACTGGGCCCTGGGATGATACGGCTGAAATAGGATCTAGTCCCTGTGCTGATGGAACCAGTGGTTTGATAAAGAAGACAATATACATGGTGGGAGGGTCCTCAGAGTCCTGTGGTAACACAAAGTAGAGAAGGATTTGTTTTAACTCTGATGGGATCTAGGAAAATTCCAGAAGGTGATTTTTGAGATGGGAATTAGCTTACGCATACAATTTTGACAGGTAAAGAAGAAAGAGAAAGGCACTCTAGACAGGGGAAATAAAATAATAATAATAATAATAATAATAATAAGCAGGGCTTGCACAAATACATGACATGAGAGAGGAAGACTGGGTCATCAGGGAATGGATGCAAAGTTAGATGGTTTGGATGAGAGCCTCAAAGATGGATTAGGAAAGAGAGCTTGGAAGCCAGTTGTGATGGGCCCTGATTGCCCACAAAAGAGGCATTTGTCCTACAGCCAAGGAGAGTCAGGCGGAGCCTTTGATACAGAGGGCTGGAAGTTATATGGGTGTTTCAGATACGAGGCAGCTCCTGTACCTCTTCTGATGGATAAGACTTCTGGATGCACCTTGCATACTGCCAAGCTGGTTGGGATAGTTTAAAGGGCAGGCTACATGCACTGGGTAGAAATATATGAAAAACTTGTCTTTCATTTCCAGGTTTCTATTTTGTTTCCTTGAGTTGCATTTTTGTGGCTTTGTCTTTCAGAGGGCTCTCATTAGATATTTTCCAATGACATAGGAAAAGAGAGTCTGGGATTTGTGCTAAAATTCTCAGCCAGAGGCCAAATATTGACCACTGGCAGTCATTCCTAGAAGGGACATAGGTTTGCAAGGTGGAAGGATGTATATGGGAAGAGAGGAAATCTGCCCCTTGCCTAAGGGGACCTAGGGAAGGATGGGGGAAGGAAGTAGGGTTACTATGTTGTTATGGCCTTTTCCCTGTGCTTTGGCAATGGCACTGTTCATCTTCTTTAGTGTTAAAGAATTGAAACAAATTCCCATTACTTAAAGCCTAAGATATGAAGTTTTTCTAAAATAATTTATTATTCCTTTTTGATGAGGAGAAGGGGTTTCCCCCACTGAGCTCTGTGAAAATTTGAGGCCCAGTTAAATAGGATTTCTGAGAATGGCATCAAGTCAAGAAAGCTGATGCCTGCAATGACCATATTGTCTCTTTGACTAATCTTAGAAAGCCTGATCAGATGACTCTATTTGTGCTTCCCACTAGGTAAGACCAGGTGAAATCAGATCTCACAAGGAGATACAACAAGCTTTTCACCTCATGACAATTTTTTTTCAAACTGACTACAATTGACAAATGGTCTAATTCCACTTGAACTGCTACATTTGCCCTTCAGTAGCTCTAGCATGTAGCTTAAAAGTCAGTCCATAGCTCAAATAGGTCCTATCTCTAGTATAGGAGGCAAAGAAAACCATACCTGTTATGTTTAAGTAAGGTAAGATTAATTGAGGATCTACTACATACATGCATACCTGTGCAAATTGTTTGCCAAGCCAGCAGGATAGACTTCCTAGGTTCTGCAGCCCAAGCAAAGTTAGGAGGAGAAGCAGCAGAAGTGCAGGTCTACATTAGGACATAGGCCCTAGGTGGGACTAGGGTCAGAGGGTGTAGCTTGCTCAGGGGGCCTAGACTTTCTGTTTATAAAGTGCCTCAAAGGGGGCACCTGGGTGGCTCAGGTGGTTAAGCGTCTGTCAGCTCGGGTCATGATCTCACTGTTTTTGAGTTCAACCCCGCATCGGGCTCTGTGCTGACAGCTTCGAGCTTCGAGCCTGGAGCCTGCCTCCGATTCTGTGTCTCCCTCTCTCTGCCCCTTCCCTGCTCACGCTCTGTCTCTTTCTCTCTCTCTGTCTCAAAAATAAAAAAGCATTTAAAAAATAACAATAAAACAAAATAAAGCGCCTCAAAGGTAGACATTTGACCTTATGGAATTCAGGTCAAAATGGCCTAATATCTAGGGTTCTATAGTTTTGCTGACAGCGAAGGGAGGAGACATTCCCTATCAGCCTTTATGCCAGACTATATGCCCATTATTCTCTATGAACTCAAGCTTTTTTTCTTTAGTGTTTATCTTATTTTTGAGAGAGAGAGAGAGCTAGAGAGTGAGCAGGGGATGGGCAGAGAGAGAGGGAGACACAAGAATCCAAAGCAGGCTTCTTCTGGCTCTGAGCTGTCAGTATAGAGCCCAGTGCAGGGCTCAAACCCATAAACTGTGAGATCATGACCTAAGCCAAAGTTGGATGCTTAACCAACTGAACCACTGAGGCACCCCTGAATTCATGCTTTTTAAACTGATTTTATAGTTATCTTATGATGACAAAATATATTGCATTGTTTGTGCATGTTAATAATACTAATTTGAGAGTTTCCAGCATGCCAAATTTGTAATTCTGTAGAGCCATTTTGTTATTGTTATTTATTTTAATATGTTGGGAGCCTCAGGGAATTGGAGTAAGCAGAAGCTCACTTGACCCCTTTGGGCCCTGAGGACAGAGAAGCGAAGGGGGTTCCCTTGTTTCCTTGGTCCCAGTTAGAGAAGAAAGCACATGCAAGGGCTTGGCAGACTGGCGCACATGTGTCAGTATTTCAGCTTGCCCATTTTAGGCCCTGTTATCAGCACTGAGCTGCCCATCTTCTCTGAAGCACTCTGTAGAATTTTCTCATTCCCAAAGTATTTAAGGGTTAGTCTATGAGCTTTGTTAAATTGACCAAAAATAAATATGCATGTGGTAGAGATAGCACAGATGAGGGTTGAGCTGAGAACATTCTAGTCCAGGAGAATGAATAACATGGCAAGTCCTGCCAGGTCCTCAGTTTGGACTAAGTTTTCTGTGATTCTGGTCAAACTAGTCTGAGCAGACAGCTTCAGTGCAAAGGTCTGTGTGTTAGGCAACTGTGCGTCCACACATAATTATCTTGATTAAATATATGAATTCTGTGTTGCCTACATAGGATTTCTAGTTCCTTTCCTGGCTTGGAGTCCAGCATAAATCTTTTTTTGATTGTTAGAGAGAAGTTAGTTGGGCATAAAAAAATAGTCTGCACTTCACTCCCTCAATAATGATTTACGGAACAGTCTTCATGTGCCAAAGGACTGCTCGAGGCATTGGGTAGAGCTGTAAGACGGCCAGCGTCCCCCTGTCCCACTGTCCACATGCTCAAGGTGGGAAGACAGTTACACACTAGTAAATAAGTAACCCCAAAAGATGATTTCAGATGGCCCCTAGTGATATGAAGGTAATAACGTGGGGGAGAGGGGCTTTGACAGAGGGGTTGTACAGCAATTTCAGATTGTGTGGTCAGAGCTGGCTACCAGAGGAAATGCTGTTTGAGCCTAAGATATGCACCTACATTGAGAGCTTTTGTTGTGCCACATAGCTATATGGAGCTACTTGATTCAAGAAGAATTCCAGGAGAAAACAGTAATTGCCTGGATAAGACTCAAGTCTTTTGCTTAACATAAAGTCTTATATATAGTCAGTTATCTCTCAGTTCAACCAACATCCTCTTAGGACACTGACTTTCACTTTTCTGGAAAAGGCAGGCTGACTGCTCCTGGTGGTTGGGAGCTTAGCTAGAATTACCTTGTGTTAATTATAAGCCTTCTCCTCCCTTCATTTTTATTGCTCTAATGATTTCTTTCCTGGAAGGTTCTTTTATATGAGGGATGATGACATCAATGAAACTGATTTCACCACCAGTGAAAATTGATCTTACTGCTTTATTGAGACATCTAAAATCTTTTCTTTGCCCAGTGCTGTAGCCAATGAATAGGAGAAATACCCAGAAAGTAGATGTTGACTCAGAAGCAATGAGTAGTCCACTGCTATTTAAAGATGCAGGGCATTTCTGAGCTTTCCATAAGGGAATAATTAAATCACTGCAGGTAACAAAGAATTAATTTTGAGGGATATTAAGCACCCTTAATTAGCACATTTGAGTTTCATTTCCCCACAGGGAAAATATTCTCATGGCAACTTGCCATGTCAAAGCTTCTAAAACTTCTTCCTAAACTTAGAGCTGAAGTCCATTTTACAATGCAAATGAGGACTGCAAAAATCTTTTAAGCCAAATCATTCATAAGCATTTAGGTTCCAGGGCCTTGGATTTTGTTAATAATTCCATGGCAACCACTTGGGAGGCCTTCCGGAAAATATATAGCTAGTAAACTCAAAATACCTAAATCTTCTAATAACTCACATCTGTGCAGAGTTTGAAAGGTTGTTTTTTTCTTAATTCTGATTACATTGTATTTTAATTGTATTTTAAATCTTTAGTGAATTTAGAGATCATAAAAATTCAAGACAAATAGAAACATCTCAGCCTAGACACATCCATCACATGGAGCTGATTGCTTACAATATCACATGCAATTAGGGCAGCAGAAGGGATTGCAGTTTATTGGTCTCAAATTCAATTAAATGAGATCAATTAATTCCTTAGGATATTTATGATATCATTCTCCTATCTAGACATCAGTGCTGCACCAAATTTAACAATGAAAGAGGGCTCCTCTGTTTTGTTACTATGCAGATTTATGTAGTTTTTTAAATTTGGGGAGAAGACTTTTAAAAATATGTGTACTTTCCAAGTATGAGCATGCAGAGTTTAGTTTAATATATGTTAACGATTACCAGGTAATGATTATTTCAGAATATTTGCTTTAGATGCACCTCTGAAGGCAAAGTTAAATGATGAACAATTACTGTAAGTGAAAGTTACCTTGAAAATTCTACCCTATCTTCTTGGATCCACACATGAGAATGATCTTAAACTCTAATCTCAAACAACTAATGAGAGAAAGGAAGAACACAGTCATTTTAGGTAGTATCAGTTCTCAATAGAGTGATTTCTTATGTCTAATTTCCTACTATTAAAAAAATCACAGAAAAAAGTTCAAAGTGCTAGGTAGGAAAACTGGTAACTAACAGAGACTGCCAATATAACCACGTGACCCAGGTTGTTTGATTTTGTTTTTTTTTTTTTAATTTTTATTTATTTTTGAGAGAGAGAGATAAGAGCATGAACAGGGAAGGGGCAGAGAGAGAGGGAGACACAGAATCCAAAGCAGGCTCCAGACTCTGAGCTGTCAGCACACAGCCGACACAGGGCTCAAACTCATGAACTGTGAGATCACGACCTGAGCCGAAGCTGGATGCTTAACCGACTGAGCCACCTAGAGGTCCTGATTTTGTTCTCTAATGGGATTGTGCAGGCAGCTAGCAACATCTTCCCACATGGCCCTTTGGACATTTCAGGATTTGTTATAGAATGAAGCAAGAAGTGATTTCTTTATACTTTGAAATCTCTCTTTCGAACTTTTGGATGTGCTTCTGTCTGACAGTAATTACCGTCTGCTTTTCCCTCTCCTTGTCCATTTTTTCTCCTCATTCCTTCTTCCCTCTACCCTCCAAGAGAGTAGAGGTTTAGGACTGAAGAGTTCCTAAAATATTAGTGCACAGCCTAGTGTCTTTTTCTAACTGAAGAAACTACTTAGGGAAAGGCAGATTCTGATTTTATCCCTGCCCTTCTCTCCACAGTACTTTATGTGAATTCAAAATATTCAAGAGAATTTAGAGGGACATTAATTTCCAAGTCAGTTTCAGATAGGAATACCTTTTCCAACATTTGTAACAGGTAGGTCTGAATACTTACCATGATAGGAAGTTCACTGCCTAATGAGGGTGCTGATTTATCTTTGTTCAGCTTTGCATGTTTCTTGTATGGAGATAAAATTAGCTATACAGGTATTTTAGCCAATTGTCCCGAGTTCTGCCCTTTGGATCGCCACAGATCAAGTCAAATCACCCCCATATGATGCCCCTTCCAATATTGGAACACACATACTGGGTCTCCTAACAACATTTTTTTCTCTGGTTTCTGCCTTGATTCCCATGGTGACTGGAATACAGCTGTCTTCATAGACCATACCTTTGCCACACATTTGACTCAAATTCCAGTTTCTCGACTTCCTGAGATTTAAACTCCCTCTCCACAATTTCTCAAATTCTCTTCAGCTTACATCCTTTGTCCTCCTTGTTTGTAGAAGCTTCTTGGATCAAAACCTAGTCTCTTTGTGAGCTTCCACAAAATGTCACTGGTTTTAAGCAGTTTGTGTCTAATGTTTGTGGCATCTTAGCAGCAAAACATCATGAGGAATCACACAACAGGGTGCACGGGCTTCTGAAACTTCCTACCATTTCTGTCTTTCGCTTCCTTATGTTGTCCTCACCCTCTCTGCTGAGTGAAAGTCAATTCTACTAATCCCAGAGGGGAAAAATTCAGCCTACCTTGAAGCTAGATTATTCAAAAGAGTCTATGTCTTCCTTCCCTGAAACAGTGAAATTTTCACTGTTGTTATAATACGTGTTAACTGCTTCCATTTAAATGTTAAACACGTTACATGATCTCATTTCAATTTTACTTCAATTCCATGTGGTAGATAGTACTATTCCCTTTGCTCATGTGAAGAAACTAAGGTTTCAAGAGGTCAAGTAATTTTTCTAAGGAAAAACTGGCTATTATTGGCAAAGCTAACACTTAAGCCTACATTTCTTTAAACTCCAAAGTTAGTACGCCTAACATGTATACTAAACGTCTCTTCAAGATTTCCATATGCCTCATCATCCTGATTGTTATTCTCTGGATAAATTATATGGATACATTTTTTACAAAAAAGTATTCCTTTTAAAATATGGCCTCCTAAAATGCATTTAGTCCTTCAGATGTGAAGATAAGGAAGTAACTAACAAATGCAAACACTGGCCAACAGATGTGTTTGACTTGTCCATCCATTGTTTTTTTTTTAATTTTTATTTTTATTTAAATTTTACTTAATTAACGTACAGTGCAAGAATATTGGTTTCAGGAGTAGAATTCAGTGATTCATCACTTACATACAACACCCAGTGATCATCACAACAAATGCTTCCTTAGTATCCATCACCCATCTGGCCCATCTCTTCCATCAACCCATGCTTTGTACTCTATCATTAAGAGACTCTTGTGGTTTGTTTCCCTCTCTTCTCTCTTCCCCCTTCCCTCTATGCTCATCTGTTTTGCTTCTTAAATTCCACATATGAATGAAATCATATGGTATTTGTCTTTCTCTGATTGATTTATTTAGCTTAGCGTAATACATTCTAGCTCTATCCATGTCATTGTACATGGCATGATTTCATTCTTTTTGATGGCTGAGTAATATTCCTGTGTGTGTGTGTGCATATCTATTTATCTATCTATCACAGTTTCTTTATCCATTTATCACTTGATTGACATTTGGGTTCTCTCCATAATTTGGCTATTGCTGATCATGCTGCTATAAACATTGGGGTGCATGTACCCCTTCAAATCTGTATTTTTGTATCATTTGGGTAAATACCTAATAGCAAAATTGCTAGATTGTAGGGTAGTTCTATTTTCAGTTTTTTTGAGGAACCACCATACTGTTCTCCAGAGTGGGTGCACAGGTTTACATTTCCACCAACAGTGCAAGAGGCTTCCCCTTTCTCTGCATCCTTGCTGACACCTGTTGTTGCCTGAGTTGTTAATTTTAGCCATTCTGACAGGTGTGAGGTAGTATCTCAATGTGGTTTTGATTTGTATTTCCCTGGTGATGAGTGATGTTGAGCATCTTTTCATGTGTCTGTTAGCCATCTGGATGTCTTCTTTGGAAAAGTGTTTTTTCATGTCTTTTGCCCATTTCTTCACTGGATTATTTCTTTTTTGGGTGTTGAGTTTGATAAGTTCTTTATAGATTTTGGACACTAACCCTTTATCAGATATATTGTTTGCAAATAGCTTCTCCCATTCTATAGGCTGCCTTTTAGTTTTGTGGATTGTTTCCTTCTCTGTGCAGTATCTTTTTATCTTGATGAAGTCCCAGTAGTTCATGCTTTTGTGTCCCTTGCTTTCATTGAAGTGTCTAATAAGAAGTTGCTCCAAAGTCAAAGAGGCTACTAACTGTGTTCTCCTCTAGGATTTTGATGGTTTCCTGTCTCACATTTAGGTCTTTCATTCATTTTGAATTTATTTTTGTGTATGGTGTAGAAAAGTGGTGCAGGTTCATTCTTCTGCATGTAGTTGTCCAGTTTTCCCAGCGTCATTTGTTAAAAAGATTGTCTTTTTTTCTACTGAATATTCCTTCCTGCTTTGTTGAAGATGAGTGGAACATATAGTTGTGGGTCCATTTCTGGGTTTTCTATTCTGTTCCATAGATTTATGTCTGTTTTTGTGCCAGTACCAAACTGTCTTGATGACTACAGCTTCATTATATAGCTTGAAATCCAGAATGATGGTACCTCCAGTTTTGTTTTTCTTTTTCAGGATTGCTTTGACTATTCGGGCTCTTTTGTGGTTTCATCCAAATTTTAGGGTTGTTTGTTCTAGCTCTCTGAAAAATACCGATGCTATTTTGATAGCAATTGTGTTTTTTTTTAATGTTTATTTATTTATTTTGAGAGAGAGAGAGAGAGAGAAAGTGCAAGTGGGGGAGGGACAGTGAGAGAGGGGAGACAGAATCCCAAGCAGGCTCCATGCTGTCAGCACAGAGCCTGAGGTGGGCTCGATCTCACAAACCATGATATGACCTGAGCCAAAATCAAGAAATTGGATGCTTAACAGACTGAGCCATCCAGGTGCCCTGCTTATTCATTGTTTTTAATAAAACAAATAGCACAACCCAAAAGCAACAAATAAAAAGGCAAAGAAGAATTTGAATGCCTGTATAATCTGTGGTCCACAATTTTTTCTTTCATCTGGACTGTTTCATCCATTTGTTACCTATCTGGCCCCCAAAGGTATTTGAATTTGTAATCTACTTTTCTGTAACATTGTATATTCTTGCCATCCATCTTGGATTTCATAGTTACAGCTGTAATTGTTCTCAAAGCAACTCTATAGGACTATGGTTCATGCTAACTCCTAACCCTGCTGGGGAATGGATATGAACTGCCTGCCATCTAAAACTGCTGTTTGGCATGAAGGAATTTAGCTAGTAAGTGCACCTAGTGAACCCCCCAGCCTCTACATCTAACACGGCCATTCTGTTCTCTGCTTGTCCTTACATTTTAAATTTTATTTAAGAAGCTATATATGATAATATTATTCATGTTCTGTAGAATTCATGAAGGTTGTAGGATTTAAATTTCAAGAGTTTTAATTTTTTCTGTATCCACACAGCTGACAAATAATTCTTTTTTTTAAATGTTTTTATTTATTTTTGAGAGAGAGAGAGAGAGAGACAACGTGAGCAGGGGAGGGTCAGAGAGAGAGGGAGACACAGAATCCAAAGACAGGCTCCAGGCTCTGAGCTGGCTGTCAGCACTGATCCTGACGTGGGGCTCGAACCCACGAACTCATGACCTGAGCCAAAGTTGGACGCTTGACCGATTGAACCACCCAGGCACCCCCTGACAGATAATTCTTATGATACCTAGTGTTAAAAATTTTTTTTTCCAGGGAGGGGCACTTTGGTGCCTCAGTCAGTTGACGGTCCCAACTCTTTATTTCAGCTCAGGTCATAATCCCAGGATCATGGGATCAAGCCCTGCATCGGGCCCCATGCCAAACATGCAGCCTGCTTAAAATTTGCTCTCCTTCTCTCCCTCTGTCCCTCTCCCCTGCTCGCATGCTCAGTCTCTCTCTCTCTCTCTGAAATAAAAAATTTTAAAAAATTGTTTTCAGGTATATATCTGGTTACTCTTTCCATGTCTGAATTGGGGGAAAAAAGCACCAAATTCTCCATAAATCACGAGGCAAGTGTTTGATCATTCTGTAGGCAAGTTAAACTTTTTAAATTGTTGTCATTCACAGAGGCCAGAAATGCCTGGTGACATGGAATTTCACTCTGAGGTTTTCCTAATGCCTTTCCATGTGATCAAATACAGAGTGCTGTGCTTTGTTCAAGGTGATATGACTAGATAGGAATCTTGTCCTTGAGTTCTAGGTCCATGTAGCCAACATGGCCAAAATACCCATCCCTATTTTACAAATGTGAAACCCAAGTAGATTTTGCTACACTTCTCAAGAGAATGTCTTCATTAAAGGATTTTCTAATAGTGATAGGTGTGCCAAAGTGGAATGGCTCAATTTGTTAAATAGTGAATTTCCTATTATCAGAGATATTTAATCATAGTTTGGATGAGCACAGACAGTGAACTGTACTCATTGGCATATAAGGTCACTTCCAACTCTGAGTTTCTCTTTCTATTTAAGTCAAGCAATATCTTCGGTTACTTATTCCTCTCACAAATTGAGATGACTGGTTGAGTTCTTAGTTTCTCTTCGGTTATACAAACGTTTGCATAGTGGAAAGTACAAGTCAGGCTTGCTGGCTAGTAAATCAGATGCCCTGCCTCCTAAACATTGTTCATCTGTATGTACACATAGGAAAGGCCATCATGGTTGACTATACCTGGTTGACAGTATCCTGAAGTTACAGACATGTAGCTAAGGTGTATATAATTTCCTATTTGGAAATCCAGAAGATGTGGTTGTTTCTCATTGTTCTTTTGTTAGTTTCATAGCACATTTGTCATGCTTAAAATGTTAGTGGGATGCTAAATTAACATTAGTAAGTTAAAGAAAATTTCAGGGGGAAAAATTAACATTTAAATAGATTTTGATTATTACAGAGAAGACAGAAACTCCAGCCAGTGATTTGGCTTAGCTAGGAATACAAGAGTAATTAATGGTTGTCAGTATCAGAAAAGATTTTCCAGAGACAGGAACTATCAAGGTAGGGGAGGGAAGAGAAAGATCTTCAGACCTCCAATACTTGACATGCTTGTAAAGAAGACTGTGAACATGAGAGGGAGCAGTCTTACTGGAAAATTTCCAGAAAGTAATGTATATTCAATTCCTGTCCATGTTGCACACCCTAACTTAGCCTAACTCGGACGCTGTGAGGTAAATACTCTTACCCTTTCTTAAGACACCCAAGATGCGGAGTTTTCTGGGTGACTCGTACACCATGGGGATGAATCCTCCTACTTCTTGCCCAACCTCCTCCCTAAATATGACATAAATAAAAAGTCAACAGAGTACTACCTGGACAATAGAAAATGACTGCAGATTTAGGATAGTTTTGTCACCCACAGCAAGAAAGTTATATATTCATGAGAAATGACTGCAGAAATAAAAATTGGCAATATTTCCATATTATTCCCAATGAAAACCAGGTTTCTTTAAAATCAATGAGTTGATTGTTTGAATAGAATGCTTACTTTTAGCACTGTCCTGCCTTTTAAGCAATATATGAATTTATCTGTATGGTTTTAAAACCTACATCTATTTTGTACCAGGCACCACACTATAGAATTACTTACATGATATGATCACTGATAAAATACTGTTCTCACTAAAATAAGTAGGAGTATTCCATTATTTCATACCAAAGGCCATTTATAATCTAGCTTCTCAGCTATATTTTGTTTGTCAGTAAATCCTCCTCACTTTTTTCCTTTAGTCATGCCTTTTCAAAACCTCCTCAGTCTTTGAAGTCTAATTCCATTTCTGCCTCGCCCTCAAAGCTTTCCTTGAACTCTTCAACACAGAGTGTTCCCTTCTTCCTTTAAGCAGGAAGTCCTTGTTAACCGCAGTACATGGGCATTTATCATATATTGTCCAATGCCTTCATGAGTGGTGCTGGTGTGTCCGCTATCTGGCTTTTCATGTCATTACATCATGCTCCCCAAGTAGATTTTGTGTTCTTTTCGTAGAACAGTTCCTACAGTTTTGTGTTATGCAACTCGCAGTGGAAATTCAACTAAACTGGCTGTTCTGCAATGATGAGGTGGACTCTAATATATGTAGAAGGGTTAAGACCTGGGTGTGTGCTTGAGAATGAGAAGTAATGCTTAGCTTTGTTGATATTTCCCAGTTGCCTGGAAAAAAGAAGGTATATTCTCATATGATGCTTTATATTCGGGGTGCAAAGCACACTTTCTAATATCAAATGTACGCAGTGTCCCCCCGCCTACCCCCCCAAAAAACTTTTTTTCACCTTTTCTCTATCCTTATCTCTTCTATTTACAGACCAACTATTTGCTTTCTCACTGAGCTACAAACATGTCAGATGAATAAATTGTATTTTGGTTTCCTGCAGCAGCCATTAGAAGTCTTTTCTGCACAGGCATATGGTGGCCTCTTTGGGAGGTGTGCTGGGTTATGTCTGTGACTAACCTTCCCCTGGGGGCTGAGCTGAGGTCAGCATAGTGTTAAAGACATGTACACTTAGAGTAATGTTTTGTACAGTGGGACTCCTTTAGATTAAAATAGCAGCAAGCCAATAAAAAAGGGGGATTCATCATGGAGATAGGAGATGGTTTCATGGAACCTAAAGATGGAGAGAATAGTTGGCTCTCAGGTACCATGTGGAAATATATTTCTTACCTTTAATTCTACAGGTCTGCTTTATTCCTCTCTCTTGGTGCTGACTAGCTTCTGCTTTTTCTATCCATAGGATGAAGGATGGGACTAATAGCTTCCGAGTTTGAAATCCTAGAGTCCAAGTTACTGAAAAACAAAACAAAACAAAACACAAAAACCTGCCTTGATCCATGTCCCAACATCTGAAGAAGGACTTCAATTACTATCTTGGTCTATCCCTGGACCAATAAAATAAGGTCAGACATGAAATGGTATTTTTACTCTATTGTATTTCTGGGGGAATCATTTGGATGGAGGGTGGTAGGAAGGTCCTACTGCCTAAAGGTGATACGCTGGACAGATAAAAGAGTAGAGGTTTTCTATGCTGTACATGTGCATAGAGGTAAAGAGTTTACAAGCCCCTTCCCACATATTAGCTCATGTGAGCCTTGCGACAGTAGAATAACAGAGGCAAGACAAGCACTATTGGTGCACAACTTATACATTAACATTTTACATTCTGAAGGCATTAACATGCTTTTAGATATTAAGTGATTTGCTCAAGATTCACAAATAATTAGTAAAGTCTCTTTCCACTGCCTAACAAAACTTCTCTTTCAAAATGTTTCTGAAATCCCACCACCTTCTCAAAGGCAATGAATAGGAGAGCAATACTAACTTAGTTTGTCTTCTCTAGAAAAAAGAGCAGTTCCAGGGAAGTGTAATTTCAGTGAATCAGGAATGAGGGAAAAGGAGAGTGAGAGAAAGAGAGAAAGGAATCATAAGGGAGTGAATTGCTGAGCTGGCCACAGATTTGAAATAAGCTAGCTGATTGGTTTGTATCGTAGGATATTTTCAGAGAGGCTGTGTGAAGCTACTGTGTGTGTGCCATGGGCAGGGGAGGGAAAGGAATAAGTTGATTCACTAGATTCTATTGTCCTTGGTCAAAGTTTGGGCTTCAGGGTTAACTTACCAGCACTTCTTCTTGTACATGCTTGGGGACGCAGCAGAACTGCTGGACAGCAGAGGAGTCCTAGGTAGAAGGAAAGATACTATCAGGTCATAGAGAGGCAGCCATGGAGGGAGTCTCTCTGGCTCAGCAGACCAGGCTCCACCATGACCTGATCTTCTGCCACAAAGGTGACAAGAGACCTTAGCAAATCTCCTCTCTATGGCCTACAGGGATGCAGTTGATGCCAAGGCATCATCCTGGGGGAACATCAGTAACACTGAGGGTGCAGGGTCTCAAGTAGGGATGGTGATATCTACTCCTCGACGGAAACTCACTTCAAGCACACCTCTCCTACACTACTCCAGACTTGATCAATCCCATCTCTATGTTCACGCTATTCTTCACATCAGTATATATATATATTTAATTCAATTATTTATTCAGATTTTTTTCTTTTCCTAGAAAGGATTTTTGTGAGATTGAGTAATGTTGATTCTTTAATTCAATAGTTTATTGAATACCTACAATGTGCTGGGCACTATTTTAAGGGCTAGGGATAAAATAGTGATAGGTACAAATCTTTAACTTTTTGAAGCTTAAATTTTAATGTGTGTGTGATTAATAAAGAAAGAAGTAAAAATATATATTATGTTAGATACTGATAAATGCTTTAGAGGAAAACAAAGCAGGAAAGTTAGAAAGAGCGGGGGTGGGGAGTGAGTATTGTATGTTTACTAGGGTGTCCAGGGAAAACTTCACAGGGTGAGTGACATTATAGCAAGAGCAGGTATGGATATCTGGGGCTGAGGGAATGAGTTGCAGAGATAGAGAAAATCAAGTGCACAGCACAGGCTGGATGTTTTCCAAGAAGGCCAGGGAGACCAGGGTGACCAAAGCGTCACCATAAAAGAGTCCCAAAGAGTAAGGGAAAAGGAGTTGAGAGACAAGAGAATAGATGCAGTCAGAGAGTTAATATGGAGCTAAATATCTCAGAACACTGAAATGACTTTGGCTTTCACTTGGAGAGGGATGGAGAAGCAGTAGGGCTTTAAGCAGAGAAATGAGCTGACTTCCACTTCAACAGGGTCACTCTGGCTGAGAGTAGACTATAAAGGGACAAGAGCTGAAGCTGGGGGTAAGGAAGGTACTGGAGCAACTCAGGTGGGCAGTGTTGATTGTTTGTATAAAGATGGCGGCAGAAGAGGTGGTGAGAGATGGTGTGATTCTAGTTAAAGATTAATTAAAAAAATTAGGGGGAAGGTTAGTAGTTTGGACAGGAAATGGCTCTCAGACATCCAAGCGGAGTAGCTGAATTGATAGTGGATTTAGGAGGCTGAAGTTTAAGGAAAAGCTCATGGTTAGAGATATAAATTGGGAACCAGCAGTATGACATTAAAGTCCATGGGACTGGGTTAGGTCACCAAGGGAATGAATGTAGATAGAAAAGTGAAGGCAACAAAAGACTGACTCCTAGGCCATTCCACTTTAAGGGGTTAGGAAGGTGAGGAGGACCAAAAGGCGGACTCAGCATATGTGGCCATAAAGTAGAAGGAAAACCAGAAGAATGTGGTTTCTGGAAGCCAAGACAAGAAGGTGTTTCCAGAGGCAGGGACTTGGCCAAAGTGTTGCTGACAGAGGTATTGAGAACTGACCTTTGGGTTTAGCAGCACAGAGATCATTGGTGACCTTCAGCGGTTCAGTGCAGCAGAGTGGGGCAAATGCCCAAATAGAAGCTCAAAAGAGAATGGAGAGAGAAATTGGAAGAAATAAATATAGGCAGTTCTTTAGAGTTTTGCTTTAAAGGGTAGGAGTAAAAAGAGGGTGGTGGTTAGTGGGACAGGGAGAATAAAAAAGTGTGTGTTAAGGGCCTGTTTATATGCCTCTTGGAACAACTTGCTGGCAGAACCAGGCAGAAAAGGAATGATTGTGAGAACAATGAACAAAATTCTGCATGGACCACTGAACTGACCCACACATGGTTCACCGAATCAATGAGGAAATGTCCTGTGGAAGTGAAGGTACCTGGGTTAGGACTTATAGACCTAACACCTAAAGGTTTCGGATTCAAAAAGTAGAAATAATAAGACTGTCAAATAGCAGCGTGGAGGTTCCCTCTACTAATCTGTGACGCCAAAACGTGGTCTGGTGGCATTTTGAGAGGTTCCTTTAGAGTGGCAGCTTCAGAGAATCATCATCCTCATTAGCAAACAGTAAGTCCCTAATTTCACCTTACCACCTCATAAATTAAAATAGAGGGCCCTATTCCCTGGGGGGAACTGGTGTGGTAATGAGAAGTAGTGAAAGAGGCCTGAAGGTCAGCGTTGGGGAAAAGGCAGGGATGCCGTAGAGGCAGAGGGCTCTTGCCAAACCATCCCGCCCCAGTTCTTGATTTTCACCCTGCCTCTCCAAGCGCGGGAGTGCACGACTCCTCCGCTATTTCTTCCTCCTTTGCTCCTTGAGCTCCGTACTTCTGTTGCTGTTCTCTCTCAAAGCAGGGGGTGCTTCTGAAGATCGGCCCTGGCCCCTACCTGTTACCCCACCGCCTGTGGGCGCGCGGGAAGCGGACTGAGACCCCCATAACTCCAGTGGGGGCAGGAACCGGCGTTCTGAGCATGTGCGAGCAAGCCGGGAGGCTAGGGCGGAATCAGCGGCGCCCGCCTCAGGTCTCTGCGCTAAGCGCAGAGCAGGAGCGCGGCAGCGCAGGACGGACCAGCACTCTCCCGAGCCGGGATTCTGCGCCTGGGGCGCAGCGGCTGCGCCCTACCCTCCGGGCGTGGGCGAGCTGGCCGCGTGCCTGCCTGCTTGACGCGTGGGCGAGCCAATCAGGACGGGCGGTCCAGGCTGCCATGTGACGGGCGAGGCGGCTCCTTTCCCCAGCGCGGCCAGAGGGAGGAGAGAACCGGGGCTCGCCGCGAGCCTTCGAGAGCAGCGGTCGCGGAGGCGGCGGCGGCGGTACAGGCTCGGGCCAGCCGCGCGCACATCCCCCGGCGCCCTGGGCGGAAGAAAGCTCGGCGGGCCGCGGGAGCCCACGACAGGAGTGGACAAAGCAAGATGGCAGGGATCTTAGCCTGGTTCTGGAACGAGCGGTTTTGGCTCCCACACAATGTCACCTGGGCGGACCTGAAGAACACGGAGGAGGCTACCTTCCCGCAGGCTGAGGACCTCTATCTTGCCTTCCCCGTGGCCTTCTGTATCTTCATGGTGCGGCTCATCTTCGAGAGGTAAGAGGGGCTGGAGCGCTCCTCCCCTCCCCCTTCACACACACTCTCTCTCTCTTTCTCTCTCTCTCTCTCACACACACACACACACACACACGCATCCGCGCGCGCACATTCGCGCGCACACGCACATTCGCGTGCTCCGTGGCGCACGCACCCGCGCCCCCAGCGCTCGCGCTCGCGTCTCCAACCTTTGTGTTGGGGAAGGGGTTGTTGACCCTTCAGCCCGGCTGCCTTTCGGGGTGCCGGGGAGGATCTGGCTAGCCTACGGATTTCCTCCGGGGCGCTGGGGAGGGGCCGCGGAGCGTTGGGGTCGCCCCCCACACTCCTCCTTGGTCCGCTCTCTCCCGGCCGCGAGCGCCGGCGAACAAAGGTGAGCGCCTGGCGGCCTCGGGACGCGGCGCACTCGGCGGTGCTGGCCCCTGTCCGCCCCGCCGGCTGCCGCGCTGCAGGGCAGGGCTTCCCTGCCACCCACCTGACAGCCTGGAGCGCTGCGGACGCGCAGCCGGGAGGGCGGAGGGACAGCGCACACACCTCCAGTGCTTTCACTCCTGCCTGCGGATTGTCGGGACTGTGCTTCGGAAATATTCGCCGGGGACTGCTCGGCTTCTGGCCGCTATTTGGTTTCTACCAGTGACACTATCAGGCCCACAGTCCTGGGAGATAGATGACAGTAGTCTTTAGGCTTCCAGCACTCCAGGTGATTAGCGGTTTTCTTAAAAGAGGATATGACAGGACGGGTGCACGGCCGCAACGTGGTCATATTAAATTGATAGATGCTTCCTACGAATAACCGTAAACTTTTGTGCCAAAAGCACTTAAAACATTTTAAGTAATTGTTATTTATCGTTTGTATACAAACGGATTTGACTGAGTAGAGCTCCATTGTGTCACGAACAAACTTGTGTTACTCTCATTGAATCAGTCTTAGTCGCAAAACTCGATTTTGCGTGCATGTGCAGTCTCCGGGTGCTATTGAAACAAAACCAGGACAGGGGCACATATTTGTTTTCCTCTACTGAAAACCTCGCCTCCCTTTCCTCTCCTCTCTCCGCCCCCCATACATCGGTGAAGGCTGAATTTCTCAGATCCTGGAGTTTATACTCCCATTTCTCACATCCGCTCCACCACTCTTCTACCCCCAACTCACTTTGGTTTTGTTTCTTAAGCTTTTGCTGTTATTTTGCTTGTTGTTTCTGTTTGCCTAACACCACTCTTGAGGATGGCAGAATTTGTCTTTTAATGTCATTTGTCGCTGGATATGGCAGCAGAAAAAGCTTCACGGGAACAAAAAGTATCTTTTGTTTAAGGAAGGTGTATTTTTCAGTGGGCAATATTGTTGCTTGTGATCCAAGTCAGTGGTTCCCATGCAGAGGTTGAAATGCACAAAGGAACAGATTTAAAGACCTATTGTTGAATGATTGAAATCCAGAGCGGATACCTCATTGATCCTATCTAGCGCAGAGGCTTATTGTGAAAAAGTGGGTGTGTTTGTAGGTTTGGAGTTGCTTCTACAGCAAATATTTACTTAGAGAAAATAGGAACTCTCATCTAACTTTGTAATCTCTTCAAAAAGCCTCTTGGAACAGCATCAATACTGAGTAGAGCCCCTTTAGTAAGGGCTCCACACACAATTTGCCTATGGACATCTGATCAGTTCTGGCGGGGCTCACTTCTGGTCAGCTAATACATTTGAAAGAGATGTGTAGTCTTAAAGTTTTGGATAACAAAAGCATGTCAGCTAATGACCTATATGCAGAAAGCTGACTCCAGGTTGTTCTTTAGATTGGAAAAAAGGAAATTTAGTTTTGTACTTAAACTTTCTCTGCCTTAAAAACCCAAAAACGAATGAATTTAAGTTGAAAACTGGAAATTTGTTATTCCTCTTCTTGACATTTTTTTTTCTTCCTTTGAGTAATCCCATAGCTGGACTGGAGTTTGTATAAAATGGTCAGCTGCTTTCAACTGTCAGTCACAGCAAATGTCCTCATATTGCTATGCAGAGAGTTTTCCAGTTACTTTCAGGCCATTGATTCAAGGAGAAGTGAATTTTATGGCCTGTATGGAAAACTGAAAGTTTGTGATTGATGTTCAGAATAATAGTCCAGTATTACCACAGGATGCTATACCGACTTTTGGAAGGGTGTTTACTTTGTTTCTTATAGTGGTTTTTAACCATTCAGACTCTCAATTCCCTGAAAACCCAAGTGTATAGTTGCATCCAGAATTACAAGTTGTGCATGTTTCTCCTCTTCTCACACCTAAGGAACCCATTCTGGCATCCAGTTTGGGGCCTTCATCTCAGCATCCACCAAGGGCCTGAATTTGAATCAGCTGATATTGTTATCAATGATATGACTCACTTTCAGTACCCTAGTACCCTTCTAACATGGTGTACTTAAATCTTTCTTTTGCTGTATTCTGTAATGTATAGCATGACCTAAAGAAGCCTGTTATGAGTCCGTTTACAAAAATGAAATGCTTCTGTAATAGAAATAATTCCCTCTGGATTCTGTTCCTTTTTTAAAAAAATTATTTTTATTTTTAATTATTTTTGGGGCACCTGGTTGGTTCAGCCAGAGGAGCATGCAACTCTTGATCTTGGGGTCGTGAGTTTGAGCCCCACGTTGGGTGTAGAGATTACTTAAATAAATAAATGAATGTTAAGAGAAAATTTACTTTTCACTTTTATTTTTCGGGATTCTATTCTTTTTATACTTTTGTTGTTATTTACTTCAAAGCTGAAAACATACTTGTGAAATACCTGATTATTAAATGGGGTCTATAATGTGCTTGTTGAGGCCCAAATTGTGAATTTGAATATGTTCTCCTCAGACTTATGCTTTTCTCTCTATAAAGAGAAACACTAAGGAATAGAGTGGATTGAGCTTTGCTCCATTGAACAGGCTTATTTTTTTGTTTGCACTTCACTGTTGGGGTGTTGACAGTGGAGGCACTGGTGGCCAGAACGATACCGTGGTATAGTACCATACGGGCAACAATATGGACGCTCAGCATGGTTAGTTAAAAATGGAGCAGCCTAAATTCAATGACTTTTGGCTCAATTTGTGAAAAGTCCAAAGCTGGGTGGTTTTTAGCATTGCCTTTATACTGTACTTAACCCAGGGTAGGACCGGAAGGGCCATTATAGATATTTCTTGATTGACAAAATAAAACACCTGTTTAAAAAAAGCCCCCCCCAAAAAAACCCAACAACAACAAACAAAACCCCCAAACCCCCACAAAACTTCATGGTTTCTCCTAAAATGAAAATTGTAGGGTATACCATTATATTATGTTGTTGGCTTGTTGACAAGGAACAAAATAATATTTATTATTTTAAATTTAAAAAATTTTAATTTCTGTATAATTAACAGTGTTATATTAGTTCCAGGTGTATAATATAGTGATTCAACAGTTCTATATATTACTCAGTGCTCATCATGACCATAATGTTATTTAATAATGTAGCATTTTCATATATTTTATGAATTTTCTTGAGTTAATGCTTGTTTAGGCTTAGCCATTCTCTGGAATTATAATAAATGCTTCTTCCAGATTCATTTTTTAAAATGTGTTGCTACTATCTCATGAATCTCTGAGTTGGCTAAAAGTCATTTTTTGCAGGTAGAAATTAGTCATTTAAGAATAAAGAGATTTTTTTCATACAAGTATTTTAGCCAATGATTTGGTTTCTTGTATTTTTTAATTATGATTTGAATGAAAAGAATTATTTGGACCATTATCATTTGTGCTCCAAAAAGCTACAATATTTCAGAATAATCAACAAAGAAGATTCTGCAGGGAAATCAGTTGCTCTCTTTCCTCAAGCCTAATTTAGGTGGACCCTAGGGTAGACCTGACACCTCTTGTGATGACCAGATAAGAAATGAGAAACTCATTCCTGTCAGGTTGGTTCTCAAAGTGCCAAGCTGCGAGAGAGAACTGTCATTTTTCAGGAGGTGGACACCAGTCTTGCCGGGCTCATTCAGTTAAATGGCCTGCTGCCCTCAGAGTTTCAAAGAACAATAGTCTCAGTAGTGGCAGAGGAATGTCTGGCCAGTGGGCTTTTTCTTATGGATTTACTTAGTGTCTTTGCCTTGCTAGCAGCGCTGGGTGAGGTCCTGGAAGTGAAGAAAGGAGGAGGGGGAGGAGAAGGGTGAGGAAGGGGCAAGGAATATGAATGAGAAAGTATTCCTGACCTGATGGTTACAGGAGTGAGGGGAGGTGTGAGTGAATGTCCGCCAGGAAAAAGCGGAGTGTCAGGTAAATTTGATTTCTGAAGGTTGTTCCTATAATGTCCCTTGTAATGAAGAGACTGGATGTCTTCTGATGTATTTTGAAAGAGTTTGCAGTGGACTGAATCTATCTGTCTCCTCAAAATTCATGTGTTGCAATCCTAAATGCCAAGTGATGGTATTAGGAGGTAGGGACTTTGGGAGGTGATTAGGCCATGAGGGTGGAGCCTTGGTGAATGGGGTTAGTGCCTTTATAAAAAAGGCCCCAGAGAATTCCTGGCCTCTTCAACCATATGAGGACACAATAAAAAGGTGGCTCTCTGTGAACCTGGATTATTCTGACCAGATACTGAATTTGCTAGTGCCTTCATGTTGGACTTCCCAGTCTCCAAAGCTGTGAAAAATGTATCTGTTGTTTATAAGCCACCCAGCCTATATATATAGCTTCCTGAATGGACCAAGACAAAGTATTTGGTAACAGTTTGTATACAAAAATTTTTTCTCATGCAATCAGTCTTGAATATTTAACTCTCTAAATGTACCTGTTTTGCTTGTTGAATATGGTGTGATTCAGATTAAAACTATGGATACCTGCTTTAAAACTATGGATACTTGCTTTGCCGGACTGATGTTAGAAGTAAGAGTTGGGGTCAGAAGTATTAGGTTGACTCCTACAATTTGTGACTGGAAAGGAAAATTGGGTTACAATGGATGTTTTGTTGGAAAACAACCTGAAATCAAAGGGACTGTATTCACAGACCAGTAGTACAGCTTTCTCATCTTGCAAAATAAAAGGTTTGCATTTGTAGGGTGCAATTCTTTAGCTATGTGTAGTAGATTGATTTATGGATAAAAGGCACCATGTTACTCTTAATGGACAGTGCCTTAGAATGGTGAGGAAAGCACGTAAGATAACTTCAGTTATTACAAATGATTTAATGTCATCAAGGATTAATGACACTAGCACTTTGAGTTCACTTACGACTTTGCTCCTGAAAGTATTTGAATTCTTCATGGACAGGGTTAGATTTTTGTCTGCTGGATCCTAGTTTGTAAGTGGTTTCTCTTCTGTGATGGGAAAAGGTAGGTGTCGGTGGAAAGAAAATGAGGTTTAAGGTGAATTTCTTCCATCAGCAAACCTGTCCCATGGCTTAATGAGAGATCACTGCATGGTCCCCAGGCTCCATTCACACTTTGTTGGTGAGCATGAAAATCTAGGACCAGTTTGTACATAGACGATTATTAAGGGTTTATTATATATTACATGTGCTTAAATTCCTTTTTCTATCACCAGGCCAAGCTAGATTTTCTTATAGAGTCATGACTCTCAAGATGTTACTGTTTCCCCCCCCCCCCCCATCTTCATTTGCTCAATTCATTTCTTAGACACTTTGGAGGTAGGATATTAGGGTTCCAGATTTTGTTTGCCAATAACTAGTTGTATCATTTAACATTTCTAGGGAGTCATTTTTTTCTTAAAAATTTTTTTAATGTTTATTTACTTTTGAGAGAGACAGAGAGCGAGTAGGGAAAGGGGAGAGAGAGGGGGAGACACAGAATCTGAAGCAGGCTCCAGGCTTTGAGCTGTCAGCACAGAGCCCGACGTGGGGCTCGAACCCACGAACGTGAGATCATGACCTGAGCTGAAGTTGGAGGCTTAACCGACTGAGCCACCCAGGCGCCCCTCCTTGTGTTTGACTATTGAGAATGACTGCAGTTTTTAATGAATAACTTTTTAATTTTAAGTAGTAATAGCAACTAATATATATTTCCTAATATGGGTTTCTTACTTTACATGGTCTACTTTTAATCCTTTCCTGAGCCCTGTGAGGTAGACACTAATTTTCCCAGTATTTTACAGATGACACTAAGAATTAAGAATTTAGGAAATATACCTAGCTCACCATAGCTTAAAATAGCAAGGTGAGCATTTGGAACCAGGTTTCTTGATCTCCTAATAATTTTGGTGATTTTTAAAATTTTGTTAAAAAAATTTTTTTTTATTTAAAGAGGAAGAGAATGAGGGGGAGGGGGCAGAGGGAGATAGAGAGAGAGAGAGAGAGAGAGAGAATCCTAAGCAGGCGATATCATGTTGTCTATCTACCATAATTCCTTTAACTAGTCTCCATATTGTTGTTGGACATATAGACTATTTCCAGTTTGCATATATAAATCATTCAACTCCTGATGACTTCCTAAGAAATGTTTCTTAGAAGTGACATTTCTAAGCCCAAAATGGTAAATATTTTAGTATTCTTGATAGATACAAATGGCCAAATTGGTGTCCAGAAAAATTATATCCGTTTGCACTTCCTTATCAGCATCCAAACTTATTATCATTTGAGGAAATTTTTGCTTTGCAAGTTGAAAAAAAGTTACTGTTGTAATGTGAGTATGTTTTTATGTTATTCATTATGTTATTTCAAATATTTACTAATCATTTGTATTACAGTTTCTGTGAATTCATGTGTGTTTTCTCATTGGGATGAGTCTTCCAACTTTTTTGGTAGGAAAGTGGTGGCCTTTGAATATATGTATTTTTTTTATTTTTATTTTTTTAATTTTTTTAATGCTTTTTTATTTATTTTTGAGAGACGAGAGAGACCACGCGAGCAGGGGAGGGTCAGAGAGAGAGAGGGAAATACAGAATCTGAAGCAGGCTTCAGGCTCTGAGCTAGCTGTCAACACAGAGCCGGACGCGGGGCTCAAACCCACGAACCGTGAGATCATGACCTGAGCCGAAGCCGGACACTTAACCGACTGAGCCACCCAGGTGTCCCTATGTATTTTTTTAAATGCAGAATGGTCTTGTTTACACGCTTTTATTTCTTTCTGCTTTCAGCCTCTCGCCCATAACCTGAGTATTCCTCCCCTCAGGCAGGAAGTTTCTCAGATTCTACAGAGTAGAAGGGATGCGGTCAAGAGGATGAAGTGGGATAATATCCTGACTTTATTATGGAGAATGAGGCAGAAAGAAAGGGCTGGGAGGAAGTTTGAGGGAGTAGGAATGAATGGGTTTTTATTAAGGAAAACAGAGCTAAATTCTTATATTGTTTCTCTGAACGTTTGCTTAAAAGTGACCTATTAGACATTATTCATTAGGGAAATACAAATCAAAACCACACTGAAATACCACCTCACACCCCTTAGGATGGCCACGATCAAGAAAAAAAAATAAAAAAAGGAAAGAAAAGACAAGTGTTAGTGAGGTTATAGAGGAATTAGAACTCTGTGCATTGTTCGTGGGAACATGAAATGTACAGCCACTTTAGAAAACAGTATGGAATGTCCTCAGAAAATTAAAAATAGAATTACCATATAATTCTGCTTCTGGTATATGCCCCGAAGAATTGAAAGAAGAGTTTCAAAGAGATATTTGCACACTTACATTCTTAGCACCATTATTCACAGTAGCCAAATGTTGGAAACAACCCTACTGTCCTTTGACAGATGAATGGATAAACAAAATGTGGTATGTACATTCAATAAAATATCATTCAGCCTTAAAAATGAAGGAATTCTGACACATGCTACAGCATGGCTGAGCCTCAAGGACATTATACTAAGTGGAATAAACCAGTCACAAAAAGACAAATGCTGTATGATTGTACTTATATGAAGGACCTAGGGTAGTCAGATTCATAGAGACAAAGTAGAATGGTTGCCAGGCGCTGAAGAGAGGCAGAGATGACGAGGTAATGATTCATGGGTCTAGAGTTTCATTTTTGCAAGATGAAAGGAGTTCTGGAGGTGGATTTGATTGGTGGTGATGGTTGCCTCATGTGAATGTACTTAAACTGTACACATAAAAATGGATAAGATGGTAAATTTTATGTTATGTGTATTTTACCACAACTAAAAATAATAAAAATGTAAAGATTCACTGACTTAAACAAGTCACTTACTAGAAATAACTGGTTTCATTTTCTAGGTTTGACAGATTTCCAGTCCTCTTGATCTCAGTTTCATCAAGCACTATTTTGTTTCTGTGTTTGTTTTCTTTTAAAATACATAAGCTCTTTGTGGTCTAGGAGAGCCCTTTTCTCCAGAATTATCTGGAATGATTTGGTAAGAGGTGAGGGGTGATGGAAGGAAGGTTAAAGTCCAGAGAGCTCTTACATACCCTGGGCCTTTTGGGAAGGTACTTCAACCAAACAACTTCCTTCAGTCTCTGTGTTAATATGACAATTTAATAATAGTAAATTGGCAGGTACAGGAGTGAATACAGTGTCTTTAGAAAAGCCTACTGCACGGTTTCAGAGGATCCAGCCCTAGGATTAAAGGCATCCCAGTGAGTTCACAATCCACTTAAAGCAAACCAGGATGAGAGGATAAAATTCTAGTAAGGCAAGTGGCCTGGACCACAGATATATATCCAATGGAAGCTTTTCTATGGAAGATCAGATCTGACACTCTTCTCTTTCAGTTTACATTTACACCCATTTTAGAGGTGCCTGGGTGGCTTAGTTATGCATCTGACTCTTGATCTCAGCTCAGGTCTTCGTCTCAGGGTCATGAGTTCAAGCCCTGCGTTGGGCTCTGCACTGAATGTGAAGCCTACTTAAAAAAAAAATAATAACAAATTTATACCTGTTTTGTAAGCACATGATTTAGATACTCAAAAATCTGAACATGATTTTACTCAAAAGCTGTGTACTATAAGGTCATTGATAGTAAGCGTTGGCAGGTTCATACTATTGAGAAGTAATTTTCAAGGTTTATGATAATGTTTGGTCATTATCGTACAAAACACTGCTTCCCATAATTTGTCTCTGAGAATATTTCAGGCATTTTTCTTTTTTTAAGAACTTTTTTTCCTCAGTATGAGCCTTCAAAATGGACTTCTCTTGAACCACTCCTGCTTGCTCCTCCTACTTTTCCTTTTATTACCTCAGAATTGGACTGTGTGGGTTGTTTTAGCAGGGGTGGGGTTAGAGATACACAAATAGTTTTTCATTACAGCAAGGATGCATTCATTCCTTTACTAGGTAAGCTCATTCATACAGTGACCTAGGAATAACATTTGTTTGTGACTTGCCAGGGTCTACATAAATGTCACATCTTATCTTTGAGGTTTTCAGGTTACAAAGCTATTGTTGCTGTTCTGAGCTGTGATTGAGATTGTCTCTCCCGTTCCCTTTCTCTTCCTCTTTCTCCCTCTCTCCCCTTCCTTTCTTCTCATCACTGGTACCATTAAAAACACAAGGAGGTCTTGAGAGCACAAGAGGAGCAGTGTTAAGTGTGGGGAGAGGGGATAGAGAAAACCATCTAAAGTCTTGCCTAGGGACACTTTGGCAAGTATCGGAGCAAAAGCTGCCAGCTAGTCTAAGTGGCTCCGTAGATCTTGTCTTAATAGATCACCATTTCAAAGTAGAATAAAGTGACTTAGTGGTTTACGCAGAGTGGCAGTTTTGGACACAATAGCTTGAGTGAAGGGAAATTGAAAACCAAGGAATCAGTCCCTGAGGCAATATGGAGATTAAGAGAACATAAGGACTTTATGTGTCAGAGGGTGTGTTTGAGGATGTGGGTAGACTCAACGGTGACAGTACATATAAATTGTTACTGTTTTGTGCATTTTTGGCAATTAATTACAAATGTATATTCCTGATTCCTAGAATTAAAAGGAAAATGGATTAGATGTCCAAAAGACTGTGAAACTTGGGTTAAAATGCACATGCTGCCCTTTATCAGCTATGTAGTAGTAGACAGCATACCTCTGAAATATGATGTTTTCACTTGTAAAATGGGGAATATACCTACTTTGTGATATTGGAGAACTGTGAAAATCTCTTTAAAGGGGACTCAGTAAACACTGGTTCTTAAAAATACACATTATGTAAAAAATAATTGATACCACAGTATAGTATTTAGTACCTACCTGAGAAGTAATGTTCTGAAATGTGATTTAATGTGTTAGGTGTGTTGGGGGGGGGCGGTTGAGAGGTGGGGAGAGAGTGCAGTTTTCGAGGGCAGTAGGACCTGTTTATATATGTGATCCTGAAACTGGAGGATTTATATGTCTTATTGAAGAGTAATTATTTAGAGTTTTATACAGGCATCGAAGCCCTAGTCCATTTAGCACTATGCCTATGTAGGGAGGAGAATGCTTCTTAGCGTTTTCTTTTCAACTGTTAATATTGATGCGGATTGCCAGAGATTTGCTTGTATTTGGTGGCAGGAAACTATTTCTAATGGTAGAAGTTTAGACAGGTGATGGGCAGCTTTGTACATGTGGAGCGTGAAGCTTTCTCAGGGGGCTGTGTCTTTGGAGAAGGCCCAGGAAGATGGTCTTTCTCTGGTTAGAGTTTTCACAGGAAGCTTCCTTTCAGGGGAGGGATGCCTTATATAAGTATGCCAGTCCGTCTTATACTGCCCCATCGGGCCCCAATTGTCCTTGTTTATTGCACATAGACTCAAAGGAAAACTGATTGGGTATTCAGATACTAGTAATGGCAAACATCAATTTGGCCATTTCTATTGATTTGAGGACCTGGGCTGAATTCTGGCCATTCCACCTAACAGCTGCAGATCTAGGAGCAAATTACTTCATCTCTTCATGCTGTTTCCAACTCCTAGGATTGTTGTGAGGATTAGATGAGATAATGCATGCATTGTGTTTAGAGCAATGCCTAATTTATGGAAGTAGTTTTTCCCGGTTCTTAGGTTTGTTCAAGGTGCACACACAAGGACATGTCCCAAATCACTTTCTGATTGATTGTTGGAACCCTGATTTCCAGAAATGAGGCTTTATCATTAGAATTCTGAAGCCCTCAGGGCTTCTGGGTAGCTCAGTCAGTTGAGTGTCCGACTTTAGCTCAGGTCATAATCTCTAGGCTTCTGGGTTCTAGGCCTGCATCTGGCTCTGTGCTGACAGTTCAGAGCCTGGAGTCTGCTTTGGATTCTGTGTCTCCATCTCTCTCTCTGCCTCTCCCTCTGCATCTCACACTCTGTCTCTGTCTCTCTCAAAAATAAAGAAACATTAAAAAAATTTAAAAAAATAGTAAGATTTCTGAACCCCTTTGCCGGAATGACCTTTATGTCATAAACCTGTATGATAGACCTCATTCCTTCTTTTTACTATTTGGGTTTGGGTTTGGGTTTTACTTTCCCTGTTATTTTCTCCTCCTCTCTCTCTGTCCTGGTCTCTCTCTTTCTCTCTTTCTTCCCCTCCAAGGAAAATTCTGATATTTCCAATCGTACTCAGCAGAAAACAACCCTTAGCAACTAGTGAAGAACTGGGCCTTGTCCACCTCACACTCATGTAATGCACTTTGCTGAGATTGTATGTTAATATTTAGATGGCTCAGAAATATTTTTTTCCTAATAAGAACCTCCCAGGAAAAGGAAAGCCTTGAGACTAATTATCAATTTCTTTCAGAATTTTAAGCCTAGTGGATTATCTTAATTTGATCCTTAAGAGAAACATTCAGTCTAGCGTCCTGGGATCAAATTTATGGAAATGCAAACATTCAAAATGGGCTTAAAAATAATAAATACATGTATTTTTTTCCTCTAAGAGAAACCAGCCACCCCAGATTTTAACTTCCATTGGTGTGAATATGGCTAATAATCTCGCCTGACCAAATTAATTCAGAAGGCACTTGGAGCTGCTTTCCACTTCAGGCACCTTGTTAGCTCTGTATAGCTGAAAAATAATTCGTAAGTAGTTTGCTGTGTAAATTGTTGAACAAGCCTGTTAATTTCTTTAGGCATTGATAGAAGGTATCTTAGGATGATCAAATATGACATTTGTGGTGGGTTTGCCTTTTAAAGGAGGAAGTAAGGCAAAGATGAAACCACAATGGTGTAGAATGACAAATTACCCAAACTGCTTCTATTTTAATTCGGTAGTAGTTTAATAGAGCCATAGACTTTCTACTTAGAAAGGAAATTGAAAACTCATTCACTTAAAAATATATGAGTCTATTGTGCGTCAGACACCAGTGATATACCAAAGTAGAGGATGGTGGCGAGAGAGTCTGTCCCGGCTGCACGCAGTTAGGGAGTACATGCAATAAGGAGGTGCAATACTTCTAGATTAAAAAACCCCCAAATTGACTAAAAGTTGGTTCTGCTTTTTATTAGCACGCTGTGAAGCCAATTCTAAACATAGACTGGGAAAGTGTAAAAACACCCCTCCTTACCAGGGCGCACTGCTCCTGCCACTAGCCCTTCCCCCAGCCTCTTGAAACACCACTTCCAGATGCTGTTTTAGGGCACAGATGTTCTGAAAACCACACTTTGAGAAATACTGGCCCCGCTAAAAATCTTCACCTCCCATTTTATGTATTGGGATTCTGAAGCCTGTAGAGATGACATGACTTGTCCTGTGCTATTCACCCAGGTCCTGGCAGAGCCTGGCTGCTCTGAACTCCCACAGTGCCATTGTCCAGGGGTCAGCCGGTTTCAGTTGATCTGGGGGTGTCCCAGGAAATGCTTCCGTCCAGGTAAAACTGGAACAGTTGTTCACCCCACCTGTTGTTGGCCCTGTTAAACCTATGCTGGTCTGGTCATCAGCCAGGGGTGTTTTCACAATAATAATGGCTACTCTGCCTCTCCCTGAGGGTGAATGAAGGTGAATGAGGGTCAGTGAGCGCTCAGGCAGTCAAGTGGTTTTCTGCGTATGTATTTTATGTTCACGGTGTTGTTGAGTTTTACATTGTGTAATGCTTCCTTTTGCTAGAATGAGGGTGAATGGCTACTCTGCCTCTACCCGAGGGTGAATGAGGGTGAATGAGGACGATTTCCCAGTGACTGAGATGTACTGCCTGCCCGCTGTCAGTGGACCACATTTCATGGCTTTGTTTATAAAGGTGATTGAAGGGCTCCCCATTAAGTGTGGGTTGGAGCTCCAGGGGGCAGAACCCAGTGTGCAGACACCCAGGGCCAGCTCTTGGCCTGGTGGTTCCTCCTGAGCACGATTCTCCTGGACCACTGAGATCATACGCACGCTTTTGTTTTCCTCCCACTTCCACCCACACTTAAATGGCTGCCTGCAAGATTGTGCAGGGACTGGGGAAGAGAACAAAAATAGATGTACAAGTGGTGGTTTTTAACCAGCAGTTATTTCTAAGGAGCGCTCAGGCAGTCAAGTGGTTTTCTGTGTCTGTGTTTTATGTTCATGGTGTTGTTGAGTTTTACACTGTGTATTGCTCCCTTTTGCTAGTGTTTGGTGCCTGTGGTTTATTTGAAATAAATGGGCTCCTGAAGTAAATACTGCTGTGAATTATATCTTAAGAATTGAACAAGGGAAGTGTTAAAAAATTCCAGTGCTCAGACATTGCCTCGCTTGGAGGTAGGTAAGCAGGCGGACAGGCTCGCAATGTCAGGACCTGTTTACAACCTGGGTGCAGAGTTAAGCCATGGAAGATCAGGCAGCAGGCAACTAGTCACCAATTTACCACAGCTTATCACTCCTTTTAACTGCTAGCTCCTTTATGCTTAGCGCTTCCTTATCTTCTGTTTACCTCTTCCTCTTGCTCAGAACCTTCTCTGTGGTCAAATCTAAGGTAGCCTTTGTAAACTGAATCTCTTGATTGGTTGACCCCCTTACCTTTTTGGTCCTGAGCCCTGGTGTTACCAGCTGTTCTGTTATTCCTTGCATTTCCCAGGGGCCATAGCAAGTTGGGGCCAAATCCATTTAGAAGGATAGTTAGTGAGCACTATCAACTTATACTTTACTAATTTAATTTAATTTTTTAGTGTTAAAATATGCAATAAATAATACGGAATAAATGTTCTTTTTGTTTTAAAAAATAACTGCATGGTTTTAGGGTTTTTTTCTGATTAAAAAAAAAAGAAATCAAATTGGTTAGGTTCCACAATTGTAGAACAGTGGGTTATTGTTTGGCAAGCAGTTTTCCCTGTTCATAGTTGAAGATGATACACGTGTTCCATTAAAAATAGAACCAAACCTGGTTAGGCTTTCTCTCCATCAGTCTCCAGTCTATTTTCCAGCCAATGTCTAATTCTTTACTCAGGGGTCAAATTGAAAGAATGTCAGTTCTTTCAGATTTGTCTGAAGCTTTTCTGAATTGGGTGCATTTAGCTACTAGAAACTTCTTACTGTCTTATTTTAAAAGCCAGCCTAAAAGAGCCAGGAAGCTGTGCTGAATGGGGACTGCACAGTGTACGATGATACATTTTGGGAGTTGACACAGATTATACTTATTTTTTTTGCAGGTGAAACTAACCACAGTCTTTAGTGTTTGGATTTGTGAAGAGAGCTCACTCTGCCATGTGTGTACAACGAAAGGGAGCATAATACCTTGACTTTGGCTTAAAATTCCATCTTGGTGGACCTCTAGTTCTGCAAATACGCATTAGTAAATCCAGCACTCAAACATGCAGTCATATGGTGTTGTTAGAAAAGTGTTTTATATTTCCCAAAACAAACTTTTTATTCTGTAACACACATGAAAGTACACCTACGTGTGCAGTTTATTGGATTATCACAACAAAGTGAATAATACACTCATGTACTTATTATCAGAACCCAGATCAAGAAACATTATCAGCACCCCAATATTGGGGCAGTATTAACCAGTACTAGACTCCTTATTAGTTTTCTTTTTACCTATGTTTATAAATGAGGGAAGCATTATTTGCATCATAAAGATAAAAAGCCACCTTAATTCCTTTTTTTAAAATATAACTTATTGTCAAAGTGGCTTGCATACAACACCCAGTGCTCATCCCAACAAGTGTCCTCCTCAGTGCCCATCACCCATTTTCCCCTCTTCCCCACCCCCCCCCGCACTCACCCTCAGTTTGTTCTCTGTATTTAAGAGTCTCTTGTGGTTTGCCTCCCAAGGCAACCTTAATTCCTAACCCGTGCATCAGAACGCATTATTCCACTTAAGGTCACTGGTTCCTTATGAAGGAACTTTGGCTCTTGCCACCACATGCAGAACTATCTTTCTGTTAGTTTGTGCACATGCTTGGATAAATGTGTGTGTTTACATGCAAAATCTGATTAGCATTTGGTTATAAAATTTAATAAGTTTGTGCACATGCTTGGATAAATGTGTGTGTTTACATGCAAAATCTGATTAGCATTTGGTTATAAAATTTAATAAATTAATAAATTTAATAAAGAAATTATTTAGAAAGGAATGAGAAGTGCATGTGAGAAAGTGACAGAGAGAACCATAGTCAAAACATCCCTTTTCATTCTCACCTTAAAGTTAGTGTGAATGTTTTATAAGGATAGGCATTAATAAAGGGACACAAATACAGTATCTTTACATCCTTTTTTTTAAGAACACAATAAGGATGTTAAGCAGAGGATAGGTGAATAAGTTTGTTGAAATGCTTCTGTATCCTGTTCCTTGATTGTGGAAAGTTTGAGATTTGTAGTTTGAGACAAGAAAATCAGAGCTTTCATGTACTTGGGATTTGGAAAGGCCATGTATTTTGAATATTCAATAATTATGACCCAGAAATACTCTATTTCTTTTGAAAATAATATCTTTAAGACTTGCTGTGTTCATATTTTTAAAATTATGCTCATCCTGGGATGCCCAGGTGGCTCAGTAGGTTAAGTGTCTGACTCTTGGTTTTGGCTCAGGTCATGATCTCATGGTTCATGAGGTCAAGCCCTGCACCAGGCTCTATGCTGACAGTGTGGAGCCTGCTTGGGATTCTTTCTCTCCCTTCCTCTCTTTCTCCCCCCCTCCTCAAATAATTAAAAACTTAAAGAATTATACTCACTCTAAAGCCATGTAACTTTTAATCTAAAATTTTCTTAGTTGAATACATCTTTGGCTATATTTTTTTACTCCATTTGTTCATTTCTCTTCTTTCTAATACCATTTATAATGTTAGATTTCTTTAGTCTGCTCTTCACCATCTTCTCTATAATCATTTTAATATTTTTTCCATGTGGTTGTATTAATTTCCCGCTAGCCTATATGCCAGGTGTCTCTTTCATTCATGTTTATCCTATTTATTCCATTGCTGTTCATATTGTTTAACCTTGTCTTAATCTTTACCTTCTCTTCTATGGCTATTTCCATTTGCATTTTTTTGTTGTAGTTTCATAATCACTTTTCTGAACTCTAATATCTTTTTGACTTTTTTTTAATGTTTATTTTTGAGAGAGAGAAACCAGAGTGTGAACACGGGAGGGGCAGAGAGAGAGAGAGAGATACACAGAATCCAAAACAGGCTGCAGGCTCTGAGTTGCCCGCACAGAGCCCAATGCAAGGCTCAAACCCATGGGCCACGAGATCATGACCTGAGCCAAAGTCAGATGCCCAACTGACTGAGCCACATAAGAGCCCCTCTTCTTTGACCTTTTTTGAAAGATAATCATGTGACTTGAAATGTCTATAAAATTTTTGTTTGAAGACCTCCTGTGTTCCTGTGGGTATTTCTTTTTCATTTGCTTTCTAATCTTTTATTTTGTGATTATTAAGCCTAGGTTGTGCTAGGTCCTCCACATGCCTGTCAGTCAAAACATAGAAAATATTGGATCTTATTCTGCTTATTTCTGTAAAGGAAGGGGTGTCAGAAAGTCAGCTTGTTAAAATATCTTATTGTTTTTAGACTCTTAGCATGATTGAATGGTTTTCTTTAAAAAGAATATTTCATTGATGAAATCTTCAGTATTCTGTGACTTCTGTTTCATATGAGTCTGAAATATTCAGACGGCCATAGTACTGCAGTTGAGGTACATGATTTTGCAGAGCCTTTTTTGAACTCTGTAGTATAACAATATTTTTTTAAATTATTATTTTTTGATGTTTATTTTTGATAGAGACAGAGCACAAGAAGGGGAGGGGCAGAGAGAGAGGGACACACAGAATCTGAAGCAGGCTTCAGGCTCTGAGCTGTCAGCACAGAGCCCGATGCGGGGCTTGAACCCACAGTGAGATCATGACCTGAGCCCAAGTCAGATGCTTAACCGACTGAGCCACCCAGGCACCCCAGCTTAACCGACTGAGCCACCCAGGCGCCCCAGTATAACAATGTTTTTTCCAAATTATGCATGCTAGAGATAGTGGGGGTTTTACACTAGTTTTAAATGGGACTTCTGAATTTTTTCTCCTGTGTTTTGGCAATGTAAAACTAGCAATATACAATGAATCTCTTGATGCAGTATTATCTTGGCGGTAACTACTTGTTCATTTCTAACATTAATTTGTGGATTTTCAAGTGTTTCAGTGTCTAACATGATTAATTATGCTCAAACAACCAATATTTGAAACACTGTAAATGTTTAAAATGATAAAATCTCTTACTCCATTAAAAAATTATTTTAAAAAATTATGTTGTGTTATATGTCTATAATCTCATAAGAAAACTCCCTTTGCAGAAAAAAGCACATTTTTTTTCCATTTTCACTATTTTCTCAACTCAGATTCTTCCTTAGATGTGACCAGTATTAGCAGTTGACAGGTTATATTTTTCCAGAATTTTTTCAATGCGTTTACCTACCTACCTACACGTATCCACATATACCCACCCCCACATACACACACGGAAGTATAAAGTGTGTTTAAAACATGAATGATATACTCTAAGTCCTGTTCTCAAACTTTCTTTTTTTTTAACTTAACATTATGTCTTGAAGATTTTCTAAGGTTGGTGAATGTAGAGCCACTTTATTCTTTTTGATTGCACAGTATGCCATTGTTCGGATGTTTCATGGTTCATTTAACTTTTTCTATGAACACTATTAGAAACAATGCTGTAACGTCATTCTTGTACAGAATTATTTGTACTCAGGTATATTTCTATAAACGAACATAGAAGTAGAATTTCTGGGTGACAGGATGTACAAAGTTAAAATTTAATAAATGCTGCCAAAACCTCTTAAGAAAAGTTATATCAATTTACCATCTCCACAACACTGAATGAGAAAACCTCTGTGTCCTGATGTAACCTGCTGTAAATCTGAAGTAATTTTGACAAACTGCCCTAATCTATAAAGAAAACAGCTGTTTTAGCATGATGGCACATCCAAAGAACAGCAGGTTGGGACTCTGGCTGGGAAGGAGATTTAATAGTACCTGCCATGAAAAGACATTTTCACTTTATTTTTTTTAACCAGAGAAATGGGAATAATAATCATAAGATACAATGAGATATTCACTCAAGTTTGTAATTTTGAACTTTGTGGTGTCTATTGCAACCATTTCATTAAAAATGGTTTAATGTTTAACCATTAAACATTTATTTTTTTTTGAAGGATAGAGAGAGACAAGAGCGTTAGTGGGGGAGGAGCAGAGAGAGAGGGAGACACAGAATCCGACACAGGCTTCAGGCTCTGAGCTGTCAGCATGGAGCCTGGACATGGGGTTCGAACTCATGAGCCATGAGATAATGATGTGAGCCAAAGTCAGAGCCTTAACCAACTGAGCCACCCAGGAGCCCCGCAACCATTTCTTTAACAAATCTTTATTTCGTATATTTACACTCTTTTCAACTCATTCCCTTTGGTTTACTTAGCTAACTAGACTGATGAGTTTTTGTTATATTCTTTTACAACAAATAAAAGGCAGTTACTGGTATATTAAATGTTATTACCTTGTGCAAGAAATCGTGAAGGAGGGAAATCTCTCCTTGTATGAAATTTCCTAATAATTTATCTGAATCATTTCTTTATGATTCATCTCCTCTGACAGAAAAGCTTTCAATCAGCAAATAACAAAGAATATTCGACAAGTAACTAAGAATCTAGAACTTAAAGAAGAGTTTAAATATACTACTTGGTTATATTCTTCAGTACACCTGACTGCCTGCCTGTAGTATCCTACCTCCTGATTACTGTGTAATATCATTGTGCCTTTCTGTTTAGGGCATGGGTATGTTCACATACTTGGAGAATGGCAGTTGTTAAAAAATTTTTATTTTATACAATGTTCAAATACACAAAAAGCTAAAGAAAATGCCATCAACAATCTTAATTTTTACCACCTGAAATGCAATGATTAACATTTTATATTTTTTCTTTTTTTTCTGTACATGCAAAGTAAATTGCAGATATTATGACACATCACCATAATGTACTTGAACATGCATCTTTTGTCTAAGAATAAAGACATTCCAGGTTGGCTTTTTAAATAATTTTTTAAAAATTTTTTTATTTTATTTTTTTGAGAGACAGGGACAGAGTTCAAGCAGGGGAGGGGCAAAGAGAAAGGGAGACACAGAACCCAAAGTAGGGTCCAGGCTCTGAGCTGTCAGGACAGAACCTGATGTGGGGCTTGAACTCACGAACCTGAGATCATGACCTGAGCTCCTTGCTATCAGTGCCCAGCAGGGCTCGATCTCACCAACCACGAGATCATGACCAGAACCAAAATCAAGAGTTGGACACCTAACTGACCGAGCCACCCAGGCATCCCCACAACAGCTATTTTTGTATCTTTGTCTTTGTTTACATGTGAATTACTTAAGAATGAACTATGATGTGAAGTTGCTGAGTTACTTTGAAATTTAATAGGTGTTGTCAAGTTGTTCTAGGCAATTGCATCTGTTCATATTCCTAATTAAGGAAAATTTCTAACATGTAACTGAATTTTCAAATGTTTGCCAATTGACCATGTGAAAAATGGTATCATTTTAATTTATCCTTATTTTTAAGCAAAATTAATGGCATTTTCACATGTTTAAAGATGTTTGTTTTTAGTTTTCTGTGAATTATGTGATGTTTTTATCTTTTGGGGAATGTTTGTTGATTTATACAGGCTCTTTATCCAAAAATAAATCAGCTGTTTCATGTACATTGTAAATATTTCTTATGCTTTTAGTATGTCTTTTCACTTTAATTATGATTTTTTTTTTCTGGGCTAAAGATTTTAATTTTTGTGTGGTTTGTAATCACTATTTTCCCTTTACTTTCTCATGAGCTACAACAGCCCTTCTCCTACTTGCCTGAAGGTTGTGAGCCTGCTGCCCACATTTTGAGAGCTGAAGCAATGAAATGAAACTGAAGGTCCTATTTGGTTTGCAGATTTTCACTTAGTCCAGTTTTGGCCACTGTGCTTAATGTCCCAAAGGTCAGATCCTCTGTGCCTTGACCTCTCCAGGAGTCAACTACCCCTCCTCTGCTGGTGAGAGTGGTCACCTTGCATTGAGGTCCAAATCTGGAGGTTGATCTGTTCCTTGTACAGACTTTGAACTAGTCCTTCTGCTCCACAACTTCCGGAAGTATCTGGTGCCTACAGTTTTTGAATGTTGCTGGCATTCTGTATTGTAAAGGCTCACTACTCAGAGTACAGGCTGCAGACCACTAGCCTCTATCCACATCACCCGGGAGTTTGTTAGACCTGCAGCACTTCAGGCCTCAGTCCAGGTGATTCTGCTGAATCAGAATTGACAGCCTCAGGATCGCCAGGCGTTCTTGTGCGTGTGAGAGAGTGGGATGCCTGTCTTTGACTCCCACCATTGGCAGGCAGTTAGGCTTTAGCTGTTTCTCCTTGGCTAGGTCAGTTACCATTCACTCATGTGCTTTCCATCTTCCAAAATTTGGGGTGATCTCTTATCTGTTATTATCATCTTTTGTCCTTTTTGGAAGTTTACCTTGTTTATTCTTTATTGTTTTATTGGGGGTTCAAGAGGGCTTAGAGATTAAAAAACATTTATTTACTATGTTTAACAAAAATTCTCTCTTTTACTATGTTGTTATTTTAAACTTTTTTTCAATGTTTATTTGTTTTTGAGAGACAGAGACAAGAGTGTAAGTAGGGAAGGGAGAGAGAGTGAGAGAGAGAGGGAGGGAGACACAGAATCCGAAGCAGGCTCCAGGCTCTGAGCTGTCAGCACAGAGCCCAATGTGGGGCTCTAACCCATGAGCTGCAAGATCATTACCTGAGCTGAAGTCGGATGCTCAACCCACTGAGCCATCCAGGTGCCCTTTAAATATTTGAATCTTTGTTCCTTGTTAAATGACTTAGTTTTTTCTACCAATTGTCTAGCCAGTGTCTTAACATGATTTATTAAATAATCCATAGTTTCTTCTCATTGGAAAATTTGCTTCTATATATACTAAACTTCCATTGCATTTGGCTATTTTTATTTTTATTTTATAATATCTCTTACTACCTGGTAGTACTAATTTCTCTCCATATTTAGAAAACAGAATTTTATTTATTTAACTGAGCTGTCAGCACAGAGCCTGATGCAGGGCCCCAACCCACAAACCTTAAGATCATGACCTGAGCCGAAGTCTGACGCTGAACTGACTGAACCACCCAGGCACCCCTAGAAGACAGAATTTTAAAACTCTGAGTTAAAAGAAATGATTTATGTAGTTCCCATTATTTACTCTTCATTAAAAAAATTTTTTTAACATTTATTTATTTTTGACAGACAGAGAGACACAGCATGAGCAGGGGAGGACAGAAAGAGAGGGAGACACAGAATCTGAAGCAGGCTTCAGGCTCTGAGCTGTCAGCCCAGAGCCCGACATGAGGCTCGAACTCACGAACTGCGAGATCATGACCTGAGCAAAAGTCAGCCGCTTAACTGACTGAGCTACCCAGGTGCCCCTTTACTCTTCATTTGTATTCAGTCCATTTTTATGTTTACTTATTCAAAATGATAGGGTCATCAACATTTTTTTTATTTCTAACTAGATTTTTGACATATAAAAGGTACATATGCTTTTTCATACACACACACACACACACACATACACATATAACTTTTTCTTATGGACTTTATTTTGTTTTCTCACATACAACAAATTTGAAGCCTAGGAGAATTTGATTCCTAGGAGAATCTATTTCTTCCCTTTTTTTTTTTTTTTTTTTTTTTTTGGAGAAGGTACAGAGCACATTGTTAAATGCAATAGAAAGTTTTACTACATGAATATGTGTGATAGGCAGCTGGGGTGCTCTGATTACCCTTAGCCAAGACCGACATGATGCGAGCTCACTGAGATCTTCACTAGTGGGCCAGCCCAAAGCCTCTGGCATTTGAATTCTCCCACCACTTACTAGAGCTGTGACTCTGGGCAAGTTAAAGAATCTCTCTGATTCTGTGAGACGGAATAGCCAAATGCAATACCCTTTCTGATAGTGGAGGATTGGAGATAATTGCAGTAAAATGCTTAACCAAATCCTTGGCTCACAGTAGGTACTCAGCCAACGGGTTCTGCTTCTTTAAACTTGTGACAGAAGTAGATAATGGATGAGTCTTTCAGAGTGCTTTAATCAACAGGAGCATTGACTTGCTCACTCAGATGTACTAGTAGAATAAAAGTTTATATGAGAATCTTCCTCAGTGTCTTTGCTTTAGAATACATAATTGAGTCTCAGTTGTCCATGCTGGTGGAAGGTAGAAATGATAGGAGTTAGCAACAGCAGATAATCTCTTAAGCCTTTAAACATGACTGAGAATTCATTTGACTATTTTCTGTCTTGAATACAATATAGAATTTCATAGCTGGAAGAGAACTTTGAGATTGCAAAATCCTTTAACTTTACAGATGAGTAAACAGATCTGGAGGGAAAATGACTCACCCAAGATCACACAGTGGTGTGAGCTTAATGGCAGAGTTAGACTCAGAGACAGATATGTTAATTCCTAGTTCTGTGGGTTTTATTTACTTTTTATCATTGTATTTGCTCAGGTCTGTATGCAGAGCCTCTGACGTGCCTGAGGAATTGGTGTCTGGGACCTCAGTCAAGTGTAGGTTAAGGATGCCTAAGATTGGAGGAATAGAAACACTGTTGAACTTTTGTTTTCTCTCTTGAGTGTTTCAGAGCCAGATACTCCCCTCTGATTCACAAGCACAGTTTCAACTGTGTGATATTAGGATGTGGGCCAGTAATGTTAAGGTGAGAAATAGCATGAGTAGGTATATATTTAAGTCAGATTAAAAGGGAAAGTGGGGGTCCTCAGATAAGCCAGAGCTGGTTGGGGACATAAGTGCCTGTATACAAGTCCAGGGCAGGCTGTGATTTCCATGTCAAAAAGACAGACAAGAATAAAGCCCACACAACAATCATGGGCAAAAGCAAGGGGTTAGAGAGCCAGACTCACTGGTGGTATGTAGCCGAAAGCAGGTAGGAAGGAGACATTACTTCCACAGAAGCTGAGCACCAACCTGACCCCCACACTGAGAGTGGGGGTCCTGTCCTGGAGAGCTTGTAGTTTTTAAGAGGGGTGGTTGCAAGCTATCAATTTGAGACCACTGTGTACCTAAGCAACTCTTTTGTCTTTGCTCAAAAGTAGTTTTTTTAAAAGTTTATTTATTTTTGAGAGAGAGAGCAGGAACGGGGCGGGGGAGAGGGAGAGGGAGAGAGAGAGAGAATCCCAAATAGGCTCTGCACTGTCAGCGCAGAGCACAATGTGGGGCTTGATCTCACAGATGGTGAGATAGATCATGACCTGAGCTGAAATCAAGAGTCGGATGCTTAACTGACTGAGTTACCCAGGGGCCCCTCAGAAGTTTTTGTATATGCTAGTCAGTTGGTGTCAGTTGTAGCTGGTTGGGGTTTCATGGTGTCAACATTGAATGGAGCAAATAAAGCAATTTCTGGGCAATTCCTGACTTGTCGTTAGCTCCAGGTCTGAAGCTAGCCTTTAGGGTATCATATGGCTCTCTACCTCCCATAGCTTTGCTTCGTAATCCTACAGACTGATTTTGCTTTTGACTTTAGTATTGAGAAATAAATGCTTAATCTGTTACATAAAATTAAGTTGAAATAACAGTGAAATCATGGCCAGGCTGAAAGATAGTTGCCTCCCGAATACCTATTTACTTATTGAGCTAATAAGCTATTTATATGTAAATGTGAACATCTATTATCTTGGGTCTTGATGAATTTGAAATAGAACCAGCATGAATACATTTGATTTGGAAGTAAGTTTGGGTTTAAAAGTTATTTCCCTTTAGGAAACAACAAGTTAAGCTTAGGTCGAATAGGCTTAGAGGAACGATGAAAAACATTTTTTAATGTTTATTATTTATTTTGAGAGGGGGGAGAAGCAGAGAGAGAGAAAGTCCCAAGCAGGCTCTGTGCTGTTAATGTAGAGCCCAATCTGGGGCTTGATCCCACAAACTGTGAGATCATGACCTGAGCTGAAACCAAGAGTCAAGTGCTTAACCAACTGAGCCACCCAGGACCCCCTAAAAACATTTTTCAGAGACCCTCAAAAATTCTGTGACAGGGGCCTTAGAAATCCATTAAATATGAATAGTTTGATTTTTAGAATTCATAGACCGAGCGTATGTGTTGAAATAGATTACTGCATTTAAATTTGAATTATAGTATTTTAGGGGAAAATATCAAATGAGGTTTTAAGTTTGGACTTAGGGAATCTTTTGTTGGGTTTGTATAGACTTAATTGAGATGAATTAAAATGAATGTTAATTTCCCATTTGCTCACTGGATTTAAATAACTAGTTATGTTGGATTAGATCAATGGACTTGAAGTCATTGGGACAAAGGCACCAAAGGCAAATGAGTAAGTCTTTGCAGTTGTTGATGTCATTAGCCCAGTGCACTTCACTGCCGAACCACCCTCACCTAGTTCAGGAATGTTGGATTCCCAGAAAATACACAGTACAAGTTGTGCCTTTAATTTTCTTTTGTGCGATGAGTCATATTCTGAGTGGTCTACCTTCTGTTCCACTGTAGTGCATAATTCATGCAAAAAATCTGATTTCAGCTGTGTCAACTTCAAAGGGTTGCAACTGGGTATAAATCTGGAAGCATTTGCTCAGAGAAGTTTCTGTTTTTCATTAAATAACTGGAGGTTCAGACTATCTTTGATCAATTTTGTGGCAAGGAGCCGAAGCCAGCTTTTCAGTTTGCCAGCCTTATTTAATTAAGCCTTTTGTTTTCCTTGAATCTCAAGATGCTCTCTGGGATGAAGGCTGTGTAAATTTGACATAACTATCTGGTTTATCTTTGTAAGAGCTAATGTTTAAATTAAAATAAATATAAAAGTGTCTGATGATTGGAATAGCTGCTAACAAAAATGTCCATTTATTTTGAAGTTCTTTGGTGGTTTGATCAATTGTAAACTCCACCATAGCCCAGTAGATGATGGGATTGTGTCTGTTGCATAAACAGTATATGATGGTCTGGACAGCATTAGAAGTCTAGAGGGGTAAAGGAAAACAGTGATAGGTTTAAAAAAATGCAGTTTCCTGAAACAGGAGTGGTGGTGCAGTGCCGTAATAACTGGAGCAGTGATGTTGTGAGGATCAGTAATTATGGCTAACATTTATTATAGACACACTATGTGCAAGGCACTGTTCCTAGAGCCTTCTATGGATTATCTCATTGAATCCTCACATAAACTCTGTGAAGTAGGTACCACTTACTTCTTTTTTATGGATGTGGAAATAAGGCTTATGAAGTTTCAATAATTTGTCCAGGATCACACAGCTAATGTTTATTTTACAGAGACTGCTTAGAGCGTTGAGCTTGGTGTGAAGAGTGGAGGCTCTGTGCACTTACTGGCTTGCTGATCTAAGACTGGTGGCTAGTGACTCTAGAATTCTTTGAGCTTCAGCTTCCTCTTCAAAATGTAGAGAGAGGGGTGCCTGGGTGGCTCAGTCATTAAGCATCTGACTCTTGATTTCAGCTCAGGTCATGATCTCAGTGTTCGTGAGTTCGACCCCTGCGTCTTGCACTGTCTGTACTGAGCCTGCTAGGGATTCTCTCTCTCCCTTCTCTGCTCTTCCCCTGCTTGTGCTCACTCAAAAATAAATAAATATTGAAAAAACAAACAAAATGTAGTGAGACTGGAGAATTTGCCTCACAGGGTTATCGTGGCAGTGGAATTACATAATGTACCTGGAGGTGCTTTATAAACTAAAAATTATTATCCAATAAAAATTATTATTCAGAATTATTAGCCAATATAAGGTATATGATGAAGAAGAAAGGCCAAGCCCTTTGGAGAGAGAGACTCTGATTTTTTTTCCCAATTAGAACACAGATTTTTTTTGTATGTTGGTTCAGAGTTGGCACTGGGTATGAGTCTTCCTCCTTCCATTGTGGAACACATGCAGGCCATGTTCTTGCATGGTAGAAGCACAAGGATCAAATTCTTTTTTTTTTTTTTTTTTTTTTACATTTATTTATTTTTGAGAGACAGAGACAGAGTGCACGTGGGGGAGGGGCAGAGAGAGAGGGAGACACAGAATCCCAAGCTCTGAGCTGTCAGCACAGAGTCTGACGCAGGGCTCGAACCCATAGACCGTGAGATCATGACCTGAGCTGAAGTCGGATGCTTAGCCGACTGAGCCACCCAGGTGCCCCAAAAGATGAAATTCTTAACCAACCATTCTAGCATTATCAGCATGCGGTGCTCCCTGAGCCAGGGTTAACTACATAATTGGTTAGAGTCAACTTAGAGAAGGAAGGTAAGGCTTTTTTTCTAAATTTATGGACTTCTAGAACCATGGCTTTCTAATTTTATTGGACATCAGAGTTACCCAGAGAGCTTTTCAGAACAGATGGCTGGAATTTCTGATTTACTAGGTCAAGATTAGAATTTTATTCCAACAGCTTCCCAGTAATAATGTTGATGCTACTGGTCCAGGGACCACACTTTGAAAACCATTGGTTTAGAATTCTCTCTGTGCATTCAAAGTATTGTACCACTCTGTCGACAGCTGAAGGTTAGGCCCTGCTTATTAAAAGCACAATCAGGAGAAAATTCTGCATATCGTTTAACACCACAGAAGTGCTGTTGTTTTTAGTACTAGGTTTTTCACAAATCTTAAGTAGAGAGAAAACAACTCTCTACTTTAACCACACCAGTGAGGTGGTAGATTCCTTTGCAGACAAAGAATTGTAAATCATCCAGAGCTGAGCATGCCTCCTTAACAGCTGAAATGCCTAACTACTTGTTGATGGTGTTTAGGGGGAGAATTTATTAAGTGTTCATTCATTTTTTGAGAGACAGAGAGAGGCAGCTCATGAGCAGGGGAGGGACAAAGAGAGAGTGAGGGAGACACAGACTCAGAGGTAGGCTCCAGGTTCTGAGCTGTCAGCACAGGGCCTGACATGGGGCTCCAACACACAGACCATGAGATCATGACCTGAGCTGAAGTCAGACACTTAACCAACTGAGCCACCCAGGCGACCCTAATTGGATTGTTTTCTTTTGTTGAGTTTTAAGAGTTTGTTGTATATCTTGGATACCAGTCCTTTATCAGATATGTGTTTTACAAAGATTTTCTCTCTGTGGCTTGTCATTTCATTCTCTTAACAGTTGTTTTTTGCAGAGCACAGTTTTTAATTTTAGTGAAGTCCAACTTATCAATTTTGTCTTTCAGGGATTGTGCTTTTGATCTTATATCTAAAAAGTCACTGCTGAGTTAAATGTCACCGAGATCTTCTCTTGTGTTGTTTTCTGGGAGTTTTATATATAGTTTTTGCATTTTACCTTTAGGTCTGTGATCCATTTTGAGTTAATTTTTGGTAAGGGTGTAAGGTCTATGTAAGGTGTGGATGTCCATTTGTTCGAAAGACTATCCTTTTTAACTGTATTGCCTTTGCTCCTTTGTCAAAGATCAGTTGATTGTATTTATGTGGGCTTATTTCTAGGCTCTTTACTGCCTTGTTTTTTAACTGCAAATTTGTACTGGTTTTCTTGGGTCTCTCCTAGTTGATTCTTCCTCCAGTGCAGGGCATTATTTAAACCCGTGACTGCTGATGGCCCCTGCTTGTTTGTGAAATTAGCATTTCACTCCTTCAGTTTTTGTGATGTAGTGAAAGAAAAGAGCAGCATTTCACTTCTCCTTGTCTTTATCCTCTTGTCACTAACTTTCATTTCTAAAGTCAAACCTATTCTAGTAAATGAATTTAATACATTCCACACAGTCCTCTTAATGATTTGTATAGTATGGTTTGAAGGATGAATTGCATCATAAAAATGAGGGATGCCTATATGGATAATGTACTCTTTGTCTGTTACCTCATTTGTAAAATAGAAATAATACTCCTCTTACACAGAGCAGAAAATTTAAAAAAAAAAAAACACATTATAAAATACATGTGAAAACACATGAACAGGGAGGGCAGTGATGATTCATATGTACTAGAAGGTTCAGTTTGTCACTTTTCTCTGTCTTCATTTTATACTTCCTCCTAGAACAGTCTGTTTCCCTAATTTTAATTATACCTGAATACTTTGCATTGAAGACCCTGATCTGTGTTTTGTAAACAATTGAATTTCCATTGCAGAAATTTACACCCTCTTGGATGATCATCCCCCCTCCTCATCCTCTTTCCTCCCTCCCTTCTCTCTACTACCTCTCTTTTCCCTATCACCTTAAGAATGTGACTGTAGAGAGGAGGGGAGTTGCCTGTAAGGCTGAATTTTCGTAGTGAGAATGTTTAGCTACAAAACATTGGTTGGAAGGACAACTATCAGGTATAAGCCCTCAAAACATTATTTCGTCATTATAATGTCAGATGAGACGATAGACATGATCTGCTTAATACTGTTGCTAATCCTTATAAGTCTAATAAAGTTGTAAGTGGCTTATCTGTCTATGTACTGTGCAGCCTTATGCTTGCTTTAGGCTTGAGTGCTCAAAATCTACATTTATCTGCTTCTAAAAATATATTTTTTTCTCAAGCTTCATAACATTAGTTTTCTCTTCTCCAACATTATTCTTTAAACCACCTAAACCATAACTTTAGTGAAAAAAGCCCATGCCATTCATAAAGTCTATGAAATGTTCTGTGTAGAGAATTTAATATATATTAATAGATATCAAACATTAATGAACTGTTGCATTGATGTTGTCTGTCTTAGATGGCAAGTTAGTAAGAAGCAGGGGTATGCTGCTATGTTTTGTAAATCATTGACAAATATATAGCTTAGTAGTCTGGAAATGGTTTCATAAGTAATGAGGGAATAGCCTCTGTAAATAAATATGTTAATATAGAGAAATTAAAGATTAGGAGAGGCAAGAATAGGAATTTGTTGAAAATAATATAGCTATTCTGGTTTTCTTTTGCTTACTGTATTCATGATATGTTTTTCATCCTTTTAATCTATTTAGGTGTTTACATTTAAAATGAGGTTTTTGTGGGCAACAAAGTTGCCTTAGTTGGTTCTTGCTATTTTGAAAAATTCTGACAATTTCTGTCTTTACATGGGTGTTCTAAATAATTTACATTTAATATAATTATTGATATGATTGGATTTAGGTATACCATTTATTGTTCTGCATGCTCCCTCTGCCATTGATTGGTCTTTCTCTTCCTTCCTGCCTCTCTTGGATAATTTGACTCTCTCTTTTTTAGTATTCCACTTTTATTTATCGTTTTTTTTGGCTCTATCTCTTCAAAAAAAAATTTTCTTTTTGATGGATGCTTGGGGGTAACAATATACGTACCTAAACCTTCACAGTCTACTTGGAGTTAATATAAAGTAAAATATAGAAAACTTACAACCATGTAGGTTCCTTTATTCTCCCCACTCACCTTTATGTTCTAGCAGTGATTTGCATTACCCTTATTATAAATATTGAAAACCCCAGGGCTCCTGTATGGCTCAGTTGGTTGAACGTCAGACTCTTGATTTCGGCTCCAGTTGTGATCTCCTGGTTCATGAGATCTAGCCCTGCACTGGGCCCTGTGCTGACACCGTGGAGCCTGCTTGGGAATCTCTCTCTGCCTCTCCCCTGCTCATGCTTTTCTCTTTTTCTCAAAATAAATAAACTTAAAAAAAAAGAAAACCCCAGCAAATAATAGTATAATTTTTACTTCCAACGATCATACACATATTAGAGAATTTGGGGGAAAGAGTCATTTATATTTACCCCAATATTTATTATTTCTGTTGTTCTTTAATTGGTGGGAAACCCTAGTTTCTTTCTTGGTGTCATTTTCCTTCAGCCTGAAGCACTTCCTTTAGCGTTTCTTTTAGAGCAGGTCAGCCAAAAATGAATTCTCTAGTTTTGCATTGCCTAAAAATGTCATTATTTAGTGTTCTTTTTTTAAAAGATTTTATTTATTTAACAAAGATCCTTTTATTTATTTTATTTATTATTATTATTATTATTATTATTTTTTGAGATGTGGGGCTTGATCTTATGACTCAGATCATGACCTGAGCCGAAATCAAGAGTCGGCTGCTTAACTGACTGAGCTACCCAGGTGCCCCAAGATTTTATTTTTAAGCAATCTCTGTACCTATCATGGTGCTCGAACCCTGAGATCAAGAGTTGCATGCTGCACCGATAGAGCCAGCCAGGTGCCCCTATTTAGCTTTCTTTCCTGAAAGATATTATTACTGGATATAGAATTCTTGTTTGGCAGTTTTCATCTTTCAGCACTTTAAAGAACACCCAGGTGCCCTCCCCCTCCACCAGCTATTTTCCCCCCCCCCCGAGTTTCCAGTTCTCTGCTGAGACCTTCTGTCTTTCCATTTATCCTATATTCTCGTGGATGATATTATGATATCTATCCTCTGGGCTGTCCCAGGATTAGAATCCGATTGTTTTTTTCCCTTGAGAACTAGTCATGTTCTCCTAGTTCTTTGTATGTGGAATGATATTGGATTGTAGCCCGGACATTGTGTATGTTATGCTGTGTAGATTCTGGGTCTGATTCTAATCTTCTGAACAATGGTTTTTGTTTGATTTTTGCAGGCAGTGAACGCAATTAGATTCGAACTCCATTTCTGTCTCAACTTCTATGGCTGGTGGTTCTAATCTCAGTTCAGTTTATAAAAGCTTTGCTATGCCACTTGCCAGGAATTATGTAAGTTTTTGTGTAGAATTAGGGAATTCTCTTCTTTTTATTCCTTCTCTGTATGAGTCCCTCCATATCCTGCATGGGTCCTTTTTCCAAGTTCCTCTGACCCGACAGGGGTTTCACTTGGAGTTTTCTTTGTTGACACTGTTGTACTCCTGCTTCGTTGCTCTGACGTGGAACTCTGTGACTGGGTCCTGCTCCAGAACAAAACTGCCAGAATAAAATAATAATAATAATAATAATAAAAACCTGAGAAGTTCACCCTCCTTTTTGGTTACTTCTCTAAGTTTTTGACTCTCTTCCACCTTTCACCTTTTTTTATTTACTTTTCAGAGTTCTCAGCCTGATGCTTTTTGTATTGTGTCCAGAGGTTTTACTTATAAAAAACAAGAGGGAGGGGTTGTAATGTGCTTACCACCCCCACCCCATTAGAGGAAATAGAACTCTTCTATTTTGTTTCTGCCTCACAAAGAATCTCTACCCTCAGAGGGGAGAATGCATGATGGTAGTGAACATGGTGCCCATGTATTTTCCAAAAGAGCTTGCAAAGAAGATCCATATTTTGCTAATGGTAGTTTGACATCAACGTAACTTAAGGTAGTAACTTCTTTCCTTTCACTGTTTTGTAAGATGCAGGTTGTAATACTCTGCAGAGCCAGGCAGCGTTTTCTGAGATGAAACACTTAAGTCCAAAAGGACTTGGGGGATGTAGAAGCAAACAGCGCCAGCCAGGTAAGAGAGGAGCCGTGTAGTCTCAGAGTAGCGACTGGTTGCACAGGTTGCAGCCTGTGACCCGACTTACTGCTAATTGCCACTATCACCTTATTTTCTCAAATAACTGAAAGAAGATGTTGACACATGTGTCAAAGAAGATTATAAGATTAAAAGGAGGAAAGGAAGATTAGGTCAAAAGTATTTAAAATTAAGGTGTGATTCTGCCTTCCTTTGAGCTAGGACTTTGATCCCACATTTCTCTGTATTTCAGCCAGAAGATGGTTTTTTAGTGTTTGTTTACTTTGAACTTACTCATTTTAGAGTGTCAGTCTTGGCTTCTTTATTCTTGACTTTACAGTGTGACAAAAGCAACTCCTATAATTCTATCACTTATATTAGTATATTTCCTATACTCTTTGTTCTTATTAAATCCTGGGAATTTTTTTTATCATGAAAGTGATAAATGCTTACTGTAAATATTTCAAGCAATAAGGAAGTAAAAAAAAAAAAGTAAAAAAGCAAAAACCCCCAGGCTAAATAGTATTTCAGGAATTTTCTGGTTTCTTTTTTTCTTAAGATTTTTATTTAAGTAATCTCTGCGCCTAACATGGGGCGCAAACTTACAACCCCAAGATCAAGAGCTGCACACTCCACCAACTGAGCCATTAGGGTTTCTTTTCTTGGGAGGGGGACATAGTTGAAATTGTTCCATAATTTAAAAAAATTTTTTTTAATGTTTATTTATTTTTGAGAGAGAGAGAGACAGAGTGTAAGCAGGAGAGGGGCAGAGAGAGAGGGAGACACAGAATCCGAAGCAGGCTCCAGGCTCTGAGCTGTCAGCACAGAACCTGATGCAGGGCTTGGACTCTGACTGTGAGATCATGACCTGAGCCAAAATCGGACACTTAACCAACTGAGCCACCCAGGCACCCTTGAAATTGTTCCATATTAAAAAAGTTTTGTCCTGGGGCGCCTGGTTGTCTGACTTTGGATTTCAGCTCAGGTGATGATCTCACAGTCCATGAGATCAAGCCCCATGTTGGGCTCTGTGCTGATGGTGCAGAGCCTGCTTGGGATTCTTGGGATTCTCCCTCCCTGTGTCTCAGCCCCTCCCCCTGCTAGCACTCTTTCTCTCTCAAAATAAATACATAAGCATGAAAACAAACAAACAAACAAAATTTTTGTCCTGTCACATAAGATAACTTTAAGCATTTTCACCATTTTTACACATAATTTAAAAATGCTTCCTAAATGTAATTTTAATTTTAAAAATTTTGAAGGGTATAACTGAATGATAAAATTTCCTTTTATCCATCTTTTCATTTTCACTTCCTTGTGGAAACTATGAGTAATGTTATTGCTTCTTGTGTGGTCCCACAAATATCTTACATAAAATTATTCGGTAAAGGAGCTTATACTTTACTTTTTCTTCTTTTTCTGAATATGTAAATGTTATTAGAACATAAATGTTTCTCTGTTGGAAATCCTTACAAACATAATTTTTAATGACTGCAAAATTTCTGTTCTGAAATTGGGTGTTTGGTTGCATTTTTTTACAAGGATATTTATTTTTAAATTTTTATTTATTAATTTTTAAAATTTGAATATAGTCGACCCACAGGGCCACACTAGTTTCAAGTGTACATCATAATGATTCCACAAGTTTATACATTGTGCTGTGTTTACTACTCGTGTAGCTTCCGTCTTCCCCCATGCCCCATGCCCCATACTCTATTACAATATACTACTGAGAAAGCGTTTGCTTTTCAGTCCACCCCAACAGCCTCTCACCCATCTTATCTGAAACATCTGATCGCTTTTAGCCAGTTTAGTAAGATGACTTGTGAAAACACCTGGCCTGGCTCTGGTCAGTAGGTGTTTTACACTTCACCTTATACTTCCTTCACTCTTTCAGCTTCCCAGCCACCAGCACAGGGTGGATGCAGGGAACAGGTGAGAAGAATCACTTCTAGATGAATGCCATGAAGCAGTATGCACTACAGCCTTATTGTAGCAGAGTGCTTGGTATTAAGTGACTGTTATCATTGTGTTGTTAAGGCTTCTGCATCTGACAAGACACCCATGATAAGTGCTTAAACCTCTCATAGTGTAAAATGCAGAAGAGATTCAGTTAATATGATGTGAAAAGAACACCACTGTGGAAGGGATAGAAGAAAGTCAAGTAGCTTGTTCCTGACGTCCACGTGGTGTTGGTTGAACCTTGGGTGACTCCTGCCGTGGCCGGCCTGGCTCCACCCTGGGCCACAACGGCCCCATCTTTGCAATGAGAATATTATTCGTTATTTTCCAGGGTTTTGTGAGGAGTCAGTGAGAACTCTGTGAATGTTTTCCATCATCCTTTACCCCTCTGTGTTATAATACTTTATCACTTCCATGGTGGCATTGGGGCCATTGTAATTAAATTGTTACATGTTGTTTGGTCTTTACCAGTCCTTTCCTGCTAAGAGGTCAGCACGCAAGAACGCAGAGACCAGTCTACCTTGTTTCTCAGTATATTCTGTAGGAGAGATAAACATTCCCCTTGTTCCTTTCCATCTTCTTTTACTAGCCTAATAATTACATTGACATAAGGTAAATTAACAGGAGAAAAACAAATTTGATTTTGTACTTACAGAAGGTCATAAAAATATGAGACTCAAAGAAGTGACTAAAGCAGGCAGCTTTTATACCTTTTAGGCAAAGAAATAATACATTTGTGAAGAATTGGCAAGACAAAGGGGTTTGGGTTGGGGTAGTAAATTAGTGAAGTAACAAGGCTTGTTTATACAACCTTGTCTGCCTTAAATTCTCTCTCTCATGATAAGGACATCTCTCTTCCTCCTGGGACAAAGAGAGTACCTTTCATATGGGAGATGTATTGCCTGCTTTCATGGGGACAGAGGAAGTCAGAGTGTCATCCTTGTACTGGCTGCTTCTGAGTAACTGTAATTCAGAGTAATCAGTACTCCAGAGTGGCCTGTTACAGGATGGTGTATTCTGTTTCCCTTATATTCCCAGTATTCATCTTTGTGGGGTTTTTTGTAGAGCTCAGTGGTTAAGAGCCTGCAGTCATACTGCCTCAGCCCCCACTTTTAGTTCTTTGACCCTGGGCTTTGTTCCCGAACCTCCCCATCCCTCAGTTTTCCTCATCTGGAAAGTGAAGACAAAAATGGTGTCTGTCTCTTTGGATTCTTATGTAGATCAAAGCTGTTAATATTTAAGTTAGAACATGTGTCTGACATGCCATAAAGACACATAGATGTGTGTTAAACAAAAAAGAATAGTTGCTCAGTATCTGTTAAATGAAAGGATGGGTGGGTCTTCAGCAGCTGTCTCTGGTAAACTGGGTGGAAGATGAGTTGTCAGACGTGGAGTCCTTTGGAATATTATCATCACCTTGTGCTTTGATTCACTCACTGCTGTGACATACAGTGTTTCACAAGGAAGACTGAACTCTTATGTGTAAAATGTGTTCCTTTGGAACAAACTAACGAGGAAATACAGGTTTTTACTTACTATAGTTTGACTCTCAGATTTCTGAATTTTCTATAGGCAAAGTCAAGTCTATGCTAATAATGTCTACTTGCAGTCAAAGTGTTTTGTTTCAACACAAAACAGTAGCAAATCACCTGAGTTTTTAATATGCCAGTGCTTACCCTGGAAAGGCTAGCCAGAGGGGCAAAAATGCAGCCCGCTTTGTCCCTTCCAGGTTGTCCTTGTCTGCTGTGCTCAGTCTTGCTTCAGGGCCTGGGGATGGAGGCAGAGGCATATGTGTTCAAACAATAGAAACAAAGACAACAAAACAAAATAAACAGAACAAAACAAAACCTTAAACAACCCCCCCCCCCCCACCAAGAGGGCCAAACGCCAGTCCTTACAGGTTTGAATCTGGTTGCAGCATCTAAAGGTATTTTTATGTTTTGAACGTGATGGTGATGTCAGGAGCACTGAAATTTGAAATTGAAAAATTTAAAAAGCATTTCTTTCCCCAAAGTTATCATGACTAATAGATGCCCATTGCTTTGTTGTTTCCAGTCTGTTTTCATATACAGTGTCTTTATCTGTCCCACAGTTCTTTCAGGCCAACATTATTATTCTCACTTTGACTTTACAGTAATTTTATTTTATTTATTTATATTCACCTACTACAAAAATTCAACGGGTATGATAGGGTATTTAGCAGAATATAAGTCTGCATTCCTGCCCTGTCCCCCAGTTACCCAGTGGCGGCCACCCAGTTTGTATACTTCCCCTGGTATCCTTTGCCTTTACAAACATGCACATCCTTCCTCCCATCCCCATGTCTTCCCTGTCAAGGGTTAACCTCCAAACAAAAACATTTACATTTGATTTGTGGACTCCATCTTAATAAACATCACAATTCTGAAAATAATCGTATTGCTTAAAAGGTTTGCCAGTATTTAAAACCTGTTTCTATTTCAAAAAAATTTTTTTTACATTTATTTATTTTTGAGAGACAGAGAGTGAACAGGGGAGGGGAAGAGAGAGAAAGAGACACAGAATCAGAAGCAGACTCCAGGCTCTGAGCAAGCAGTCAGCACAGAGCCTGACACGGGGCTCGAACCCACGAACCGCGAGATCATGCCCTGAGCTGAAGTCAGGTGCTCAATGAACTGAGCCACCCAGGTGCCCCTAAAACCCGTTTTTAAGGTTGTCAATAATTTCCTTGATGAATTTAGTAGCATTTTTTTTTCTTTTCTAATTCCTCTCTTCCCCCTTTCTTCTTCAAAACTGCTTTTTTGGGTTCTGTGATTCTGCAGCTTTTTATGTCATCCTAATGCTGTTTTCGTTCTTTCCTTTTTTTTTCCTCCCTGACTCTTGATGTGCGTGTCCACCAAAGTCATGTCCTCTACCCTTTGCTGTTCTTCTCAAGCACTCTTTCGGTGGATTCATTATTTCCTTAGTTTTAACCATCCTTTGGCAGGGGTCACAGAGTCCCTCCTCCAGCTCTGACTTGTCAGCTCTGTGTTGGACTATATCTTTATTGAAACTGGCTTCCTGTCCCTATTTCTCTTATTGATGCTGCCATACTTCTTGTCTCAAAATAGAGCCTATCCTGACACTTTTTTCTGCTCCATTTCTTTTCCAATGTTTTCAGATCTTATAGATCCTTTTTTTGGAGTGTCTTTCAGGTTTATATTTTCTTCTCTCATAATAGACACTCTACAGCCTCGGGCTTACCGTCTTACTCATGGATTCCAACCACAGCCCATGAGTGGCTAATTTTGCTTCCAGCCTCCCTGAACGCAAGTCCTTCTGGCATAATAGTGGTCATTCATTTAACAGATATTTACTGAATGTTTATTGTATGCCAGGCACTGTTGGAGGCACTGGGAGTATAAAACAAGCAATAGTCCTGCCCTCTTGGGCTTACATTCTAGGCTGTGGGGGGAGACAGTAAGCTAAATATGTAGAGAAATATGTTTGGTGGTGTTGGTGCTAAGGGGAGAGAAAAAAGGGCAGAAGAAGGGTAGGGGTGAAGAATGTCAGATTGGGAAGAGGTTTGCAGTTTATAATGAAGTGATAAGGGCTCACAGAGAAGGTAACTTATTTTACATTTTTAAATCAAAGTAGAAAAGATTTAACATAACGTTTTATCATTTTAACCATTTCGAGTATACAATTCAGTGGTGTGAAGTATCACACTGTTGTGTAACTGTCACCACTTTCCATCTCCAGAACCTTTTCATCTTCCCAGACTGAAACTGTACGTATTAAACAATAACTTCCCATTCAGCCCTTTCCCCCACCCCCTGGTAACTGTTGGAAGCCATTTTCTGAACTCACTAAGTTGAGAAAAACTCCTTGTGAGGTAAGGCAGGTTTGCAAGGCCTCCTGCCTTCAGATGGCATCCGATGTCTACCTCCACTCAATTATTTTTGCTTGAGCACCAACCCCCTTGCAAGACGCCTTGATGACTGGTATCAGGAGCGACTCGCCCCCTTATCCTAAAATATGCTAATTGTACCTTGTGGAGGAACTTATTATAGGAATTTCTTCTTTTGTGTTTATGGGAGCAAATATTACATTTCCTGAGAAACCTGTTTTTCTTCCCCTCAAGAACACAGGCTATTGATCCCTGCTCACAAAGAACTAACTTTTGCCTTTACTATGCTAAGAACATTGCCCTGTATTTGAATGCTAAAGATACCTTCCTTCCCCATATGATAAGCATCTAAGTCACCTACATCAATCACTATTGATAAAGATTATGCATGAATCTTCTACCAATCTGTGTTCTGGGAAATTTTTACATACCAAAGAATTTGTCATCAGAAATCATTGTCTAAGGCAATTGCCACTTCTGTTTTGTACCCCATACATTTTTTCCATAAATAAAGCTGACTCTTCGGTCAGTGCAGAGATGCCTGCCTGGTGATCAGAAAGAAACTCGAGGCTCTCTCATTCTCTCACTGACACCGACCATCCTTCAGGGAGCCCTGGACCTGCTAGAGCTGGACTCTGGCAGGTAACCACTATTCTGTTTTCTTCAATATAAAATTGACTATTTTAGGTACCTCATACAGGTGGGATCATGCATATTTGCCTTTTTATGTCTGGCTTATTTCACTCAGCATGATGTGTTCCAGGTTAATTCATGACGTAGCATGTGTCAGAATTTTAATCCTTTTTGAGGCTCAGTAACACTACATTGTATGTATGTGACACATTTTGTTTATCCATTCATGTGTTGATGGACATTTGGCTGTTGCTACCTTTTGGCTCTTGTGAATAACGTTGCTATACACATGGGTGTACAAATATCTCTCAGAGTCCCTGCTTTCAGTTATTTTGGGTATTTACCTAGAAGTGGATTTGCTGGATTATATGGTAATTTTATTTTTAATTTCTTGAGGAGGTGCCATATTATTTTCCACAGTGGCTGCATCATTTTACATTCCCAAGAAGCTAACTTTTGAGTGAAGACATAGGGAGGTGAGGGAGTGAGACAGGAGGACATCTGAGGAGAACATGCTGGGTGGAGGCAACCCCACAGGGAAGGGCCCTGAGGCGGCAGCATGGCTGCCATGTGCGGGGCTTGGTGGGGAGGCCAGTGAGACTGAAAATGAGGGAAAGAAGTAGGAACTGAGGTTGGAGATGGAACAGGGGTTCAAATTAGATAGTGTCTTGTAGGTCCATGTAAGGACTTTGATTTTACCTTCAGGGATATGGAGAGCCATCAGAAGAGTGTATCATATTAATCTTTTTAAAATCCTACCATCATCCTGGCCAGACATGATCTTAAAAATCAGTAAGGCTTGGGGCACCTGGGTGGCTCAGCTGGTTAAGCGTCTGACTTGGGCTCAGGTCATGATCTCGCAGTTGGTGAGTTTGTCAGCGCCAAGCCCACTTCGGATCCTCTGTCCCCATTTCTCTTCCTCTCCCCAACTCGCATTCTTCCTGTGTCAAAAATAAACTAACATGAAAAAAAATCAGTAAGGCTTCCCAAATGCTAGCATTCCGTCCAAATTGTGGTGATTCCACTTGTGCAACCATATACCCCATAGCTTCCCATCAGCCAGTTCATGTATATGATCAGGCTTGCATCCTATTTCCACCAGTTATATTCAGCGGTGCTTTGTATGACTCACGTGCTTCCTTCCGTGTGGAATTTCCTCACTGTCTTCCTTACGAGTTCCATCACATCATGTTTCCACTATGAGCTTTTCGTCACTCAAGTGCTGGTTGTCCTAGTCACTGCTGTCAGTGACTAGAGCACGAGTTGGGGAGAAGGTGAGGGAGAGAATCTTAAGCAGGCTCCACGCTCAGCACAGAGCCTGACGTGGGGCTCGATCTCACGACCCTGGGATCATGACCTGAGCCTAAATCAAGAGTTGCGTGCCCAACCCACTGAGCCGCTCAGGCGCCTCAGTACCGAGTTATTTTTATTTTGTGTTTTTATCTCAACAGTTGGGTATTACAAGACCCTTCAGGGGTCATTTATTATAGTGCTTTAAGTCTCCTGCAATAATAGGATAGTGATGAGCAGTTATTATTTATATATGTAAACCCTCCCCCATCCAAACAGGATAGGCTGGGGTGGCCACACAGCACTTGTATAATAAACGCTTGTGGACAGGTTGACTCTTCACTTGCTGGCAAGCATAGTATGGTAGTTTATATAGGTGATAAAATTAAATAGTGTCAATCATGCCCGTTTACTAGTTATCTAAATTGGCTTTTTAAAGCTGAAATCTAAAGGATTGTCTTTTTTAAAAACTAAATTAAAATTTTTTAAATTTTATTTTAATTCCAGTGTGGGACTATCTTTATATTTGCTGTACCGTTAAAAAAGAAAATTAGCTTCCCATCATGGAAACTAAAACCTGCCAATTAAGCACTTATCCAATTATTAGAGCTTCAGAGAAAAACAGTGGATTAGCATTTTATGAGTTACTTAAAAATATTAACAATTTGCGAAGTGTTAAAGCATTTAAGACAAGAACATTCATTTAAAAGTCACATCAAATACTACAAAAACTGAATTCTACTCAGGGTGAGTTTTCAGCTAGCTCATGTCAATTCATGGTTTCTAACTATATAGCCAGGACTGAGTTTGGATTCTAGGTATGTGCCATTATTTTGTGTAACAGTACCTGACCTGGAAATGATTTGGTGAGTTGTTATCATGAGCAGGCCTTTCTATAGCAAAATTATTATATAATACGCAGCCACTACTAAGAATAAAAAATTGTGAACTTTTGCCACTCGAGGTCCTCTGTTTATAAAGGAAGTAGAACATCACACATAAAATTTACCTTCATCTTCAGTCTCGGATTCTCTCCTATCCTACAGTTCACCACCATCATGAATTTAGTGCCTCTTCTAGTATGTTTCTTACACTTTTGCATTTTAAAGTACGTATCCATAAATTAAATACAGTATTATTAGTATTTAAAAAAACTTATCTAAATGTTATTACAGTTATCTCCAGAGAAACAGAACCAATGGGATATCTATAAAAATATATTTATAGGGGTGCCTGGGTAGCTCAGTTGGTTAGGCATCCGACTCTTGGTTTCTGCTCAGGTCATGGTCTCAGGGTCTGTGAGATCAAGCCCCGCACTGGTTCGGCACTGGTGGTGTGGAGCCTACTTGGGATTCTCTCTGCTTGCTCTCTGCCCTTCCCCCCAGTAAATAAATAAACATTAAAAAAGACATTTATTAAAAGATCTCTATCTATGTATCGATTCATCTATTTTTTTAATATAATTTATTGTCAAATTGGCGAACATACAGTGTGTAAAGTGTGCTCTTGCTTTTTGGGGTAGATTCCCGTGATTCATCGCTTACATACAATACCCAGTGCTCATCCCAACAAGTGCCCTCCTCAGTGCCCATCACCCATTTCCCCTCTCCCCACCCCCCATCAACCCTCAGTTTGTTTTCTGTATTTAAGAGTCTCTTATGGTTTGCCTCCCTCCCTCTCTGTAACTATTTTCCCCCAACCCTTCCCCCATGGTCTTCTGTTAAGTTTCTCAAGATCCACATATGAGTGAAAACATATGATATCTGTCCTTCTCTGTCTGACTTACTTCACTTAGCATAACACCCTCGAGTTCCATCCACGTTGCTGCAAACGGCATGATTTCATTCCTTCTCATTGCCAACTAGTATTCCGTTGTATATATAAACCACATCTTTTTTATCCATTCATCAGTTGATGGACATTTAGGGTTAAAGAGATTTATTATAAGTAATTGGCTCATGTGATTACAGGAACCTGGGAATTCCCCAGATCTGTTGTTGGCAAGCTGGAGACACAGGAATGCTGATGGTATTAGTTCCAGTCTGAGTTGGGAGTCCAAAGGTGGGAGAAGACCCACATCCCAGCTCGAAGACAGAGAGAGACAGAATCTCCATTAAGTCTTGGAGTTATCATTGTGTACCCTGCTTCTCTGAGACATTCTTTGATAGGGATCTAAGTTATGTGTTTTAGCTACTATATAGTAATTCTGTTTTATGAATACAGTGTTTTATTTACACATCTACCAATTGATGAATGAATATTTTTTACATCTCTCTGAACATGTAGTAAGGACTACCTTTAAGGGATAGGCTCCCTTGGCTCTTGGCCATTGCTTACATAGCACCTTACCGCTGAGTGGTACACATGGGGGTATAACAGATTGGGAGCACCGGTCCTAGTCGTTCAGGGGATACAGCGAGAGCACAAGGTCCAGTTGTTGCCTTTGCAAGTTCTGAAACCAACTGATGAGTCAAACTTGCCAGATTAGGAGAATAGACTTCATAGGATAATTTACTCCCATGTTTGCTTCTTCTGATGCTGTTAACCAACTGATTCTTTTTGTCTTAGTTCAGACTCTTCAAAAAAGATCTGACCAGTAAGCCAAAAATATAGTAACTTTCACAAGGAATAAAGCATTGTTCCATTTAAAGCAAATTTAAGCCAATTAGAATGCTAACTTTCCCTCTTGTAAAGTGTTAGTGGCTAAAAAATTAGTCTCATTTTCATTATTGACATTCTTGTTTCCAGTTACATGTATTGCCTAGGTTATAATAATATATATTTTTCCCAGTGGATTATTTTTTAAATTATTAATATTGAAATGATTTCCAACTTGTAGAAAAGTGGCCAAATGGAACAAAGAAGTCCTTTACCCTCAGATTCCTCCATTGTTAATATTTTATGGATTTACTCCATTGTATGTGTTGTGTGTGTTGTGTGTGTGAGAGAGAGAGAGAGAGAGAGAGAGAGAGAGAGAGAGAGAGAATGAGAGTGAGAGAGATCATTAGTCTTTTTCTTAACCTTGTAAGAACAAGCTGCTGACATGATGTCCTTTTCTCTCTAAGCACTTTTTTTTTTAAAGCTCAGCAACTTTTATTTTTTTTTAACATTTATTTATTTTGAGAGACAGAGAAAGATCATGAGCAGGGGAGAGGCAGAGAGAGAGGGACATACAGAATCGGAAGCAGGCTCCAGGCTCTGAGCTGCCAGCACAGAGCCCGATGTGGGGCTCGAACCCACGAACTGTGAGATCATGACCTGAGCTGAAGTCAGACGCTCAACCGACTGAGCCACCCAGGCGCCCCTCTCTAAGCACTTTTAATGTGTCTTTCCTCCAAATAGGATGATGCTCTGCACAACTAGCACATAGTACTCCAGATGAGGAAGCGGGCTTTGGTACAACACCGCCATTCAGTCTGCAGTGCCAACATTATAAACTCAACAATGGCCCTTTTCCTTTCTGGTCCAAGATCCTGTACAAGAATATGTACTGCATTTAATTCTCATGGCACTTTAGACTCCTTCAGTCTGGAAAATTTTCTCAGTCTTTCCCTATCTTTTGTATCCTTGACAGTCTTAAAAAGTAAAAGGCTTTAATATTGTAGGATTAGGATCTTTCTGATATTTCCCCCTGACTAGACTCGGTTAATGCATTCTGGATGGAATGCCACATAAAAAAGATGCTGGCTTCCTCTCAGGGCATCACATCAGAGGCACAAGATACTGCCCTGTCCTGCCACCGATGATGTTAACACTAATACCCGGTCGTGTTTGTGCATGCCAGGTTTTTTCAGATTAAATTTATTATTTTTTCTTTGTAATTGATTAGTATTTTGTGGGAAGGTTTCCCAAAATTTTTTCAGCATCTTGTTCTTCATTAAATTTACACTGATCAGCATCCATTGACAATTCCTGCCTGAATCAACCACCTCTATGACAGTTGCCAAATGGTACTATTTCTATGATTCTTTCTACATTTATTCACTGGCATTCTGCCCTAAGAAAGATCTTTCTCTTCCCCTCCCTTTCTCCCTTCCTCTCTCCTTTTCTTTCTTATTTACTTTCTTACACCTGTCCTCCCTCCCTCCTTCCCTTCCTTCTCTGAGAGAGTTCTTTCACATTCATGACTATTAGATATTTCTATTTTGATATTCTTGATATTGTGCGTTACACACTCTGGAGAATAGGTCCTAGGTGAATTTAACACATATGTAATAAATAGGCTGACATAGCGGTGGTGCCCTCTATTCTTAAACAGTTGCCTACTTAAAATTGTGTCACTAAGCCTGAAGGCATTTAGTTCTTGGTTTTCCTGTTTGCTCTCATCCATCTTTTCTCATTGATCCTGGGCTAGTGTGTTCCAGGTATACAGTAAAAAGAAATATGCTCTGCGCCTGGGAAAACGCAAGAGCTGATAAATCCTTTCTCAGTTTCTGATCGCTTTGGGAAACATTGATTTACAGTAGGATTGTGACAGCAATTAGAGTAAATTCATAACTTCAGGGCACTTGGTATTGGAGCTGTAGGAGAATCAGCAAAATCTATGTACAATAGCAGTCTCCTGAATTGAAACAGTTGGGTTGTGCTAACTAAAAATGAACAAATAATATATAAAAGGTCAGGTTTCCTGCATCCTCAGGCCAGCACATTCTCTCAAGTCAAATTCACTTTTTCCCTAGACAAGGCATGAGTGGACTCCAATCTGGCTCTGAGTCACCTCCCTTCCTTTTAAAGTTCTGTTCTACTTCTTGAACATCATCCATGTACCCTTTAGATACCTTAGTGTCTTAGATCAGGTTGCTATTAAATGCATTTAGATTTATGGGCCATTTTGCTCCTTTAGGTGACTTTATATGTCTCTTACCTATCTTGGGTTTATTTCATAGTTTACTCTGAAGATAGCAATTAAACTGGCTGTAAAAGAGTTCAGACTAACTCATTCTTGGTAGAGTTTTCTTTAAAGACTCACTCCAGGGGCGCCTGGGTGGCTCAGTTGGTTAGACATCCGATTGTTGGTTTAGGCTCAGATCATGATCTCACGGTTTGTGGGTTCAAGCCCCACATCGGGCTCTGAGCTCAGAGCTGAGAGCTTGGGGCCTTCTTGGGATTCTCTCTCTCCCTGTCTCTACCCTTCTCCCACTCACTCCTTCTCTTTCTCTCTCTGCCTCTATCAAAATAAATAAATAAACTTAAAAAAAAAAAAAAGACTGAGTCTGTACTCTTAGTTGGCTTCTGAAAGCCTATGTACTGATTTGACCAGATACTCTTTTTTATTGGCCACAAATTCAAACATTTTTAAGCAGCTTCACCACAAATGGCATTTACTAAATTACTTTTCATAAAACAACAAAATCATGGAGAGCAACAACCATTTTTATATTTTTATTGTAAAATCACCTAAGTTAAAAATCACCTTTATTTCCATCCCATTAAAATAACTGGTTTCATTTTTTTAAACATGTTCATTTATTATAGTACTTCTTTTTCCACATTTATTCCAGTCTTCGTATTGGAAAATAATACATCTGTAAACCAGGTAGCATTTAGAGAGAACATTGAAGACCAGAAATGTATTCACTCCTTATGTTGTTTATCACTATTTGTAGTTAAATCAATAATCACTGTATATATTTTCATCAATATGTAATTATTGTATAAAACCAAGAACTATTACATTTCCTTCCTTGTTTGGTTTTTTCCTTTTTCCTGAAATTTATGATTTTAAAATTTCTATTCCTTACTTTTTCTACCATCAGCATGGCCAACTTTTATAGAGAACTTAAGCTGCCAAGTAATTTCTAAGTGTTTTACATGCACTGGTTAATTTGATCCTTAACAATAGCATATGCTATGGGAATTACTATAGGTAAGGAGACCAAGGAATAGAGATAAGAAATAAACTAAGTAAATTGTCCAAGGTCATACAGGTGGAACAGAGCCTTGAACATAGGCAACTTGGATATAGAGGCCATGCTTTTAGTCACTCTGATGTTCTCTGTACAGATTCAGACAGATTACTAAATTTCTCAAATCTCCTTTGTTCCTTCCTGCCCTTCTCCATCCTCCTGTCCCGATCTAGACCAATTGATTTTCTAGCTCTGCGACATAGCTACTTCCTTTAGATATATATATTTTTTAGGTTATTAATTGTCTTCATTTCTGTCCTGGTTGGATCCACTGTTCCCTGGATACTGTACCTTTCTCTTTAATAGTTTATGTCTACATTTTGCTATCACATTAATAAATAACTTCCTACAAAAGGATGTTTAAAAAGTAATGGGTTCTAGGGGCGCCTGGATGGCTCAGTCGGTTAAGCCTCTGACTTCGGCTCAGGTCATGATCTTGTGGTCAGTGAGTTTGAACCTCACATCGGGCTCTGTGCTGTCAGCAGCCTGGAGCCTGCTTTGGAGTCTGTGTCTCCCTCTCTCTCTGCCCCTCCCCCGCTCATGCTCTGTCTCTCTGTCTCTCAAAAATAAATAAATGTTAAAAAATTAAAAAAAAAAGTAATGGGTTCTTGTGTTTCTTCCTTTTATTTGCTATTTTAAAAAAAAATCCATCATCTCCCATTGAGTTGATAGTTTAGCTAATTGGAAGTTTCTGAGTTGAAAATCATTTCCTTTGAAATTTTGAGGGCATGACTTTGTTGTCTTTTTGCTTCCAGTGTGGCTGATGAGAAGACTTCTGCCAGTCTGATTCTCTGACCTTAGTATGTCTTGTTGCTGTTCTGAGGTTTCACTTGGACAAGAGTTGGCTTTCCATCATGCTGAGCATTTGTGGGCCCTGTCAGGCTGAGGACTTAGAAATTTTACCCTCGTGTAACTTCTGGTGTTATTTCTTTGAAAATGTTTTCCTTTGGTAGTCCTTGTTCATTTTCTAGAAATAAAACCCTAGTTTGCTGGAGCGTCTCAATTAATCTTTAGTTTTTCTTAGTTTTCCTTTCACATTAAAGTTTTATTTTACTGGCGTATAATCTACATACAGCAAAAGTCACTCCTTTTATTGTACAGTTCCATAAATTTTGACAAATGCATACAGTGGTATAACTACTATCACAATCAAGATATACGGTCCACATTAACCAAAAGGTGTAAACAACCCATGTGTCCCTTGATGGATGAATAAATAAAATGTGGTATATATATCCATATCTATCTATCTATCTGAATAAACAAAATGAGGTGTGTATATATATGTATATTTATGTATATACATATACATCCACATCCATTCATCCATCTATCTGTCCATCTGTCTGTTTGTCTTATAACAGTGAAACATTATTTAGCCATAAAAAGGGAAGGCATTTTTTTTCTTTTGAAGTTTTTATTTAAATTATAGTTAACATACAGTGTAATATTAGTTTCAGGTGTACAATTTAGTGATTCAATATTTACGTACAACACCTGGTGCTCATCACAACAAATGCCTTCCTTAATACCTATTACCTGTTTAACCCATCCCTCTTCCCACCTCCTCTCTGATGACCATCGGTATGTGTTCTCTATGGTTAAGAGTCTGTTTCTTGTTTTTCCTCTCTCTCTCTCTTTTTTTACCCCCTACGTTTATTTGTTTTGTTTCCTAAATTCCACATGAATGAATCATACGGTATTGGTCTTTCTCTGACAGACTTATTTTGCTTAGCACAGTACTCCCTAGCTCCATCCACGTCATTGCAAATGGCAAGATTTCATTCTTTTTGATGGCTGAGTAATATTCCATTGTATATGTACACCACATCTTCTTTATCCATTCATCAGTCGATGGACATTTGGGCTCTTTGCATAATTTGGCTATTGTTAATAATACTGCTATAAACATCAGGGTGCATGTATCCCTTCAAATTAGTATTTTTGTATCCTTTGAATAAATACCTAGTAGTACAATTGCTGGGTCGTGGGGTAGTTCTATTTTTAAGTTTTTTAGTAATCTCCATAGTGGCTACAGCAGTTTGCATTCCCACCAACAGTGTAAGAGAGTTTCCCTTTCTCCACATCCTTGCCAACACCTGTTGTTTTGTGTAAGGAAGGAAATTTTAATACAAGGTACAACATGAATGAAACTTTAGGATGTTTTCCTAAGTAAAATAAGCCAGTCAAAAAGGACAAACTCCAGGGGCAGTTGACCCAGTTGGTTGAGCATCCGACTTCAGTTCAGGTCATGATCTCGAGGTTCGTGAGTTCAAGCCCCATATCGGGCTCACTGCTGTCAGCGCAGAGCCTGCCTGAGGTCCTTTGTCCCTCTCTTTCTCCCCCTTCCCCATGCACTCTCTCAAAAAGAATTAATAAAAAAGAACAAACTCCATATGATTACATTTATAATCATATCTCAGGTAGTCAGATTCATAGAGACAGAAAGTAGAATGGTACCAGGGACGAGAGAGGGGGAATGGAAAGTTATTGTTTTTAATGGGTACCGAGTTTCAGTTCTGTGGGATGAAAAGAGTTCTGTAGTTGGATGGTAGTGATAGTTGTTTAATACTATGAATGACTTAATGCCTCAGAGCTCTACACTTAAAAGTGGTTAAAATGGTAAAAATTTTTGTTATTTGTATTTTCTTCAAATTAAAAAAAAAACTGATGATAGTCTCAGCTCACTCCTCTACCCCCAATTCCTTTTCTCGTATTTGAAAAATTACTTCATCTTTTTGGTCTTCATTATGGAATATTTCATTGACTTCTTCCTCCACATCTCTTGGTTTCTGATAAGATTTCAGTAATCATAACAGTATTTTAAATTGCAAAGTATTTTTATATTTTCGGAACCTTTTTTCCCCAAGGAACCTTGCTTTTGTATTATGGGTTGTGTGTCTTCCTGAATTTCTATGAGAGTACTACTTAAAATTTTTTTACAGTTCTCTTTTATTTCTCTGCTTCTTCTAGGAGGTCAGCTGGCTTTGGTTTATATTTTTCTCTCACTTTTATTTAGCAATCTTTCCTCAGATGTTTAGTTGTCTTTGGCTGTCCCACATACATGGGATTGGCACAGTAAAGTTAATTGGCAGCTGTGTGTACAAGAATGAAGTCTGTTGACTTTTTCAAAAATATACTTTTTATTTGAGAATAGTTTTAGATTTACAGAAAAATTGCAAAGATAGTACAGAGAATTCCCATATATCCCAGTGTCAGTTTCCCGTTTCCACCCCTCCCCCTTACCTTTTCTGGCCTTCTGTGCCCATTTTTCACCTTGCCTGAGTTGGGAGAATCCTTCTTTGCCTTGGTTTCTTAGGGCCCTTCTTCTAGGCCCCATGGGGTCTCCTAGGGGCTGTCATGGTGGACGTCTTCCTGGGTTGGACTTTCCGTTTGTGCTTGGGAACTAATTTGAAGTTGCCGGTGGCCCCCTTGGCCTTGGTGTTGGTGGGCCTAACAGGGAGGCCGTAGTGCATGTCAGGGTCTGCTTCAGCCCTTGAGCTGGATGATGTCCACCATAGGGTCTTTCTGCAGGATGTAAACTTTGAAGGCTACCACCTAGGTACCCTGCTGCTGCTCTCCTGCCTACAGGGCTTTAGAACCAAGCGCAGATACATACAACCCAGATGACTGCTCTGTGGTGGTCAAGGGAGTGGAGGAGGTAGAAGTGTCACTGATGACAGTGTTCCCAGGAGCCACTGAAAGGGCAGATGCAGACACAGATGCAGGTCTCCAGCTTCACTCTCCAGGGGTGAGCTGTTTCCCCTACTGTTAAAATTTTGCATTAGCATGGCATATTTGTTACAATTAATGAATTAGTATTGATACATTGTTGTTAAATGACATCCATACTTTATTCAGAATTCCTTAGGTGTTTTTTTAAATGTAATTTTCCTTTTCCAGGATTCCATCTGAGATATATTACATTTATAAATTAAAAAAATTTTTTTTAATGTTTATTTAATTTTTGAGGGAGGGAAACAGAGTGGGAGCCTGGGAGGGGCAGAGAGAGACACACACACAGAATCCAAAGCAGTCTCCAGGCTCTGAGCTGTCAGCACAGGGCCCGACGTGGGGCTTGAACTCACAAACCGGGAGATCATGACCTGAACCGAAGTCAGACGCTCAACCTGCTGAACCTTCTAGGCGCCCCTCATATTAATTTAGCTATTATGTCTCCTTAGGCTTTTCTTGGCTGTGACAGTTTCTCAGACTTTTCTTGTTTTTGATGACCTTGATAGTAGTGAGGAGTACAGTGGTTAGGTATATTGTAGAATGTCCCTGAGTTAGAGTTTGTCTGATGTTTTTCTCATCATTGTACTGGGGCTATGGGTTTGGGGGAGGAGGCCCTCAGAGGTAGAGTGCTATCCTCACTTCATTCTGTCATATCAAAAGGTCATACCGCTGTTGATGTTAGCCTTGATCCCTTTGCTGAAATAGTGTCTGCCAGGTTTCTCTGCTATGAAGTCAGTCTCCCTGTCCGTACTATACTTTATGGAAGGAAGTCACCATATTCGGCTCACCCTTAAGCAATGGGGAAGATGTATTGATGTTTGACTCCCCAAACACTATAACTTCTTTTTTGATTTTTTTTTTTTTTCTGGAGGAAGACATCAAGTTTTGGTCATTTTCTGGGCATTTTACTCAGAACGGTTGGATGGAAAAGGAGCTTCTGTTTTGTATACAAGAGTTTCAGTTACTGCCCCATATCATTGCTGTCCCCTATTGCACCTGGTTTTATCAAGTACTGAGAATGAGCTTTTGTGAGGCTGGTCAGCTCCTGTCTACCTCACTGCCATCCCTCTCAGAGTGCTCCAGGCTGTGGTTTCCTTTGCCCGCTCCCAGTGAGTAGCTCTCTTACATCTGTCTTCCAGAAATTTATAGTTGAAAATTTCTGCTTATGGATCCTCATCCCCTAATCCAGTTGTTTTTCTTGTTGATTCTGTATGTACCGTCTCCATTCCTTTCCTATCATTTTAATCATGGATGGCAGAAGACATGAAGAGATCAACCCACCATTTTGAATATAAAGTCTTATCTAAAGTTGTGATTTAAAGCCATAAGGTGGTATAATTACTACCTTTCATTATTTAATATTTGTAACTTTTTTTAGGTCCAATAAAAAATATAACATTATGATGGTTTCCTACCAGTGGTATAAAAATATTATCCTTATCGTCTAGATTGAAACAGGAAAAAATAGGGGAACCTGGGTGGCTCAGTCAGTTAAGTGGCTGACTTCAGCTCAGGTCATGATCCTCACAGCTCGTGAATTCGAGCACCGTGTCGGTCTCTGTGCTGACAGCTCAGAGCCTGGAGCCTGCTTCAGATTCTGTGTCTTTCTCTCTCTCTGCCCCTCCCCTGCTCACACTCTGTCTCTCTGTCTCTCAAAAATAAATAAATGTTAAAAAATTTAAAAAAAAACAGGAAAAAATAAGGTAAAAAGTGTCATAAAAATTGGAACTGGCCTGGTCTGTGTTGTTGGTTTTAAATTGTCTGATAGGTCATGTGTCAGGAAAAAGAGAATTTTATTTTGAAAAGAGTTTAACACAATGACAAGTAGGGCTGAATGGAACAATTGCATTGAGGAATTGACTGGCATAGATTAAGAGAAGCATGAAATTAAATGAGTACTGGTAGGACACAAAAATGTCTACAATTTATAGTCTTATCGTCTGTACGGAGTTAGATTTTTTTTCTATTTTTAAAAACAATTTATTTTGGATTATTTTATTTTTTTAAACATTTATTTATTTTTGAGAGACAGAGTATGAGTGAATGAGGAGCAGAGAGAGACACACAGAATCCAAAGCAGGCTCCAGGCTCCAAGCTTTCAGCACAGAGCCCAATGCAAGGCCCGAACCCATGAACCCTGAGATCATGACTTGAGCCAGAGTCAGACACTTACCTGACTGAGCCACCCAGGTGTCCCTGGATTATTGTAGATATATACTAGAAAGTTACAAGGATAGGTACTCTTCATTACCTTCCCCAATGTTAACATTTTACATATTCATAGTGCATTTGTCAAAACTAAAATATTAACGTTGCTACAATACTATTAACTAAACCACAGACTGTACTTGGAATTCACCATTGTTTCCACTGATGTTCTTTTTCATAATCCAGGAAACAACCAAGAATGTTACATCACATAATTAATTTATTTTCAAGTCAGAAAATTTTTTATTTGAGCTGCATGCCTGTCATTTAGCAACATATAACATATGTAAGTTTATATTCATGAATTTTATATTCTTTCAAATGTTCTTTTATGTGAATGAATAATTATTGCTCTTAGTAGTTTATAACTCACTGCTTGTGGACATAAGCTTTGGGTGGGCATTCTCAAAATGAGGTTAGGGAGGAATACTTCAACCTTATTTTTTAAAATTCTGATTAAAAATTTTGTTTTAATTTTAGCTTTTAAAATAATGCATTTTATTTATAGTGTGTGAGTATATAAGGACAGGTACATAAGTGGTACTCGATCGTGTTATGCTTCACGGTTCTCTCATTTGTGAAAGACCAAAATCAGTAGCTAAAAAAGCTAGAGATGGAACAGCCTACTTAAAGGCTCCATGGGAGTCAGGAAGTCTGATTTCTAGTCCCATATCTGCCGTTTATTGTTGAGCTCTAATATGTAAAATCAAGAAATGTCAAGAATTCTGTTAGACAGCTCTGGACTGGAACTCACAGGTGGTATATCTGTACCTGAATCCTATGTTAAATCTCTCCACAATACCTGTGACCAGATAAACTTGGGTTGAATACTTCCAGTGATGAGTGTTCTGGTTATTTGGTTACCAATTGCTGTATAATGAACCACACCAAAATGTAGTGGCTTAACATAACGGTTTATCATTATTTCTCATGGTCCTGGGCATGAAAGGCTCTGCTGGGTGGTTCTTGGTTGGGGTTCCTAATGTAGTTGGAGTCAGTAGGAGGCCAACGCTGGAGATAGCTGAAGGCTTCTTTGAGTCACACAGTTGCCACCTGGGCTGGGAAGCTGGAACAGCTGTGAGCATTTGGGGCAGCTCTATCTGTGGTCTCCACATGACTAGCCAGG
>CM053578.1:46290527-46382407 GCA_028646485.1 Cryptoprocta ferox
ATATCTGCTTCTCATATGAGAAGTTATGGAAGTTACAAGGTGATTTCAGTCTGATGTGCTATAGGTCTCTGCCCTATTGAATTACTCTGTACTTTTCTGTAGAACTCTATTTCTTAACACACAGACACACACAGACACACACACACACACACACCCTAACTAGGTCTAGGCCCAAAGGGACCAAGTAGGTGTACTCTTCTCTAGGAACCTCCTTTTCTCCAGATTCATCCTCTTCCCTCTCCTCTACAAACTTCAAATTAGCTACCTTGGTGAAAGTGTTGATTTATTAAATTATAGCACTGAGGATTTACATACAGGTAAAGTATAGCCCCTGCCATTGAACAACTAGAGTCAAGTATAAAATGAAGTGCATTAATGTGATATGTAAGTGGTGTGATCAGTTAAGTGGGGCACATAGGATGGGGGAAGTATTTCTGGGCAGAAGGAGTTAGGAAAATTTTCAGGGAGAAGTGAAACTTTCAGCCAGTTTTAAAAGACAATGAGAAGAATAAAAATAGTAATAGTATACATTTCTTGAGCATATGTGCCAACACCATTCTAAGAATTTTATGTATATTAACTCATTTAATGGTGACAGTAACCCTGTGAGGTAAGGATTATATTATCCTCACTTTATAGGAGAGGAAACTGAGGAACTGATGGTAAGTCCCTTTCCTAAGGCCCCACAGCTAGTAAGTGGCAGGAATTCAACCCTAGGCATTCTAGCCCCAAAGGAAGTAGCAGATAGTGATGACAGGCTCTCCAGGAAAGGGTTAAGGTTGGAACAGCTGGGGTGAAGTTTGAGGACTCCACGGACACTGCTCTTAGCTATCAGGTCTTCCTCCTTCCTTCCTAATGACTCCCCTACCCCTGCCAAACATATTTAAGGCAGCTTGCATTCCTTTAAAAATGCTGCTAAAAATGACATCTTGGAAAAAGAGTTCCCAAAATCTATAAAGAATGTATTAAACTCAACACCCAAAAAAACAATCCAATGAAGAAATGGGCAGAAGACATGAATAGATACTTTTCCAACGAAGACATCCAGATGGCTAACAGACACATGAAAAGATGCCCAGTATCACTCATTGTCGGGGAAATACAAATCAAAACTACAATGAGATACCACCTCACACCTGTCAGAATGGCTAATATTAACAACATAGGAAACAACACAAGTTGGTGAAGATGCAGAGAAAGGGGAGGTCTTTTGCACTGTTGGTGGGAATGCAAACTGGTGTAGCCACTCTGGAGAACAGTATGGAGGTTACTCAAAACATTAAAAACAAAACTACTCTCAAACCTAGCAGCTATAGTACTTGATATTTATCCAGAAGATACAGGAGTGCTGATTCGAAGGGGCACATGCACCCCAATGTTTATAGCAGCACTATTGACAATAGCCAAAGTAAGGAAAGAGCCCAAATGTCCATCAACTGACGTATGGATGAAGAAGATGTGGTATATGTATACAATGGAATATTACTCAGCAATCAAAAAGAACGAAATCTTGCCATTTGCAACAATGTGGATGGAACTAGAGTATATTATGCAAAGCAAAATAAGACAGAGAATGACAAATATCATATGATTTCACTCATATGTGGAATTTAAGAAACACAACAGATGAACAGATGAACATAGGGGAAGGGAAGGAAAAATAAGATAAAAACAGAGAGGGAGACAAACCATAAGAGACTCTTAAATACAGAACAAACTGAGGGTTGGTGGAGGGGAGGTGGGTGGAGGGATGGACTACATGAGTAATGGGCATTAAGGAGGGTACTGATTGGGATGAGCACTGGGTGTTATATAAGTGATGAATCATTGAGTTCTCCTGAAACCAATACTACACTGTATGTTAATTAACTTGAATTTAAATTAAAATATATAAATAATATTAAAAAATTATAAAAAATATAAAAATGCTGCTTAAACTACAAAAAATGTCTTCACTTTTCTTTCATGCTTTTTATACTCCTTTTCTTGAGGCCCTGTTTAAGGCCTTTCTTTTTTATGAGGTATTTTTGAAGACTTCAGCTTGTATTGACCAGTTCTTCCCTCTCTGCCTCCCTTTTCCCTTTGTTCCTTCCATCAGACACATCATTATTGTGTGCCTACTAGTGCCAGCCCTGGGCATGCTGAACATGGGCAAGGGCAGGAAATACATTCTAGGCCATCTAGTCATTATACCAAAGAAGGAAAAATTACAATGTTCGAAAGTATTATGAAGGGGCAACATGAGATGAGAAAGGTTTATGATAAAGAGGTTTGTGATCTTTATTACATTGGAATCCATTTACATGTTATCCCTAATACGTTAGGTTTTAAGGTTTTAAGCTTTTAGGTTTTAATAGGTTTTAAGGCTTTTTTCCACCAATAGTAGAATGCTTAATATTATATATACAATAGAATACTATATAGTGTAGGGGAGAGAAGATTTTTCCTTCTTTCCTTCTAGGTTCTTTGGCTGGTCTAATACGACATAAGACAGATTAACAGGAGAAAACAAATCTAATTTTGTATATGTGGGAACCCCAGGGATATGAGGCTCTCTGAGAGGCAGTTGTGGCTGAAATGCTATCCTGAGATAAGGGGAAGGGGAGAGGGGTCTGGAACTTCAAAGGGGAGGAAGACAATTCACAGAAAGTTGGGAAGAGCAAATATTTGGTAAACAAATGTTTGCTCTGCTATGCAGATGAGTCTTTCTGATGTAAACAGCTATTTCTGGTAATAGCTCACTTTTGGTTTATGCCCCCTATTTAAGTTCTTTTAGACAGTTATGGGAGAAGTAAAAGACTCTTCTTGAGTCCGTTAGGCTTTGATTGTCTTTAGCTGGAAATAATCCATATGCCAAGGTGGCACATTCTGGAGTGGCCCGCCTTGAAACTCACCAACAGCAGTGAAAAGGCGTTTACTCCAGTACAAACCACATGGATAAATATCATAATATATATACTTTCCATATATTTTCTCATGGTGTTTTCCATGATTTTCCATGGTTTCAGATTCCACAGATCATCGAAGTCAGGAGAGTCAGCCCCACCTTAGGGCTTCCGAATTCCTAGTTCCTTTTTGTGATGAGGGCTCTATGCTCAAGTCTGGTCCATTGGAAATCCCACGGCTGGGCCATCCAAGTGGCAAATGGCAGCAACCTGTTTATCCAGCGGGGGTGGCACTGGGGAGAGTCCGGGGGTAAAGCTCTGTGGATGAGTCATGCAGTGTGGGACCAAAGCTGGACAAGAAGGCTGTGAGAGACAATTGCTGGGGTTTTTGTGTTTGATCTCCCAGGTCTGATTGTTTTTAGAGGAAATAAATTCTGCTGCTGTGGGGATTTCCAAGTTGGCAAAGGGCCAGCAGAGAGGGGCTGCAGGAATCTGAGGCAGTTGAACACTGGTTCACATGGGTGAGTCCCTGCTGAGGTGCCTGGCTCACTGTCTGTGGACCGGTCTCCATGGTCCTGGCTTTTGTTTCTGGTGCTGCTGATGTTGAACATAGTATTTCACTGGAGGTACTTGCATACCTTCTCTTCGCACCTGACATTTGCAGTTACCTCCCCCCTGTCTTTAGTGGTTGAGTCTTTGGTCTTTGCAAACAGTGTCTACAACACTTGTTGCTCTTACCTTCTGTAGATGGTAGTTTCCTGAGTCTCTACTGTCTTTTGGAAAGAAATGGCTGTAGGATACCACTGGGAAACAAGGGAACTTAAATCTATTTATTCCTGGCTTTATTTTCCCCCATTATAAATTTTTAAAAAGCGAACGATTTCTGAAATGTTAGGTAAAAACTTGAGGACATTCATCTGTCTTTTTCTGTAACCTCTAAGTATAGGTCTCAGTTTATAAATAGTGATTTCCTGGGACAACATCTTTTATCTCTTACTGTGGCTTCTCTTGTTGGTATCGGGGAAATTGTGTATTTAGAGTCTCTTAAAATTAATAAGCTTTTCAGTTATGTAATGAAAAGACCAGGGACTTTCAGAGCATTCTTTCACATTGATAGAAAAAAAAAAAAACCCAATAAAATTCATGGCAAAAGGTGAAAACCATATTTGTAAGGGGGAAAATATTCATTGTGTGCAGCATGCAGAGTTTTCATAGCTTTTCGGACACACTGTGCTTCCTGTTGCTACATCAACAGAAAGAGCTCTGGGCTTACTAGTCTCAACCCTTAGAATAATGTTAATAAGCCATAGTGTAGCCATTCCTCCTAAAAATTCTTTATACTAGAACAGGTTAGAATGTGTTCCATCCAACCTTGCTAGTGAGAGGATATATTTTTTCAATTTTTGTGTGACTGAATAGTTAAGAACACCTGTTTCTTGGTAATGTGTCAAGGTTGAGACATTTTCTTGGAATGTGGGCTCCATGAGGAGCTGATCAGACCATTTCCACTTAAAAGACTGATTGGCCCCCAAAGAGTTTGACAAGAGCAGAATCCTGTGTGGAATCTGTGTGGAAATCAGGTTGTATAATTGCTGCCTCATGATACTGATTGTGGCTCTCAAAGATGCGTAGCTGCCGCTGTCAGCCCTCTCCAGAGGAAGAAGTGACTGCAACTTGGAGGCAGTACTTTTATACCTGTCCTCTGGAGGCAGGCGCTTTCTACCCTATAATTTTTGTGATCTTTTCCTTAAGAAACACGGCATGAAACTCCCTAGGGAGTTGGAATGCTCTGAGTTTAAATCTTGGCTCTGCCATTTGCCATTTGTCCACCCCCCTCCACCTCCCTTGAGCAAATTAGCCTTTCTGGGGGCCCATCTTTTCTCATTTGGAACATGAAGTTAATAGCAGTTAATTTTTTACCTCGTGATTATTGTATGATGTATGGCTTGCAACAAGTAACCCTGCTCTGCAGCCATTGCTTCCTTCCCTTCCTCTGTAGAGGATGGCTCTGATTTCAGCTCACACAACCTGAGCTCTCGATGTGGTATGACATTTTGGCCAGGTTTTTAACTGCTCTGAGCTGCGGTTTTCCAATCTGTGAGGTGGAGATAGATAAACATACCTTTTAGTAGTGTTGAGAGGCTTTGTGACATAATGAATGAGCGTGACCTAGCCTAAGAACCACAGTAACTTACCACAAACTATCTTTCTTAGTAACACACTTTCTCCGATAGTCTTCTTTCTTTCTCTCTCTTGTCTTCCTTTGTTCCCTACTCCCCCCCTGTGCCTCCTTTTCTCTTTGCTTTTGATACCTTGGGTCTTTGGTTGTGAGAAGGAGCTAGACCAGCCGTTGAGTGAGTGAGGGAATAGTTCCATTAGAGATCATCTTGCCACTGACCCCCAGCTTTGCTTTCCCTTCCTCCCCACTCCGCTTCCCCATATGAAGTACTGGGCCTCAAATACAAAGTAGAAAGCAATCTGTGCTTTATACTGCATTGTTATTCTCAAGGGCTATATGTCTAAGAATAATAGAGAAGGAAAAGGATAGCCACTTACAGTGTTGTCATTTGTCATTTTTCGTTTGACTGTGTCCTTAGAGGAGTCTGGAAGAAATTTAAATGTTTTTCTAAAAGTTCTTTGGTGTTTTAGTTACTAACAGTCATAGTCTATCAGGCCAATTTTTGGAATGAATAATTGTTCCCTCTGGCCTTAAAAATTTCCTGGGAAGTATAGCCATCAAAATACCCCTGGAAAGAGAGACCTGGTCCCTTGTAATATCTCCCTTTCTTGGGGGTGTCTCCTTTTTCTAATGCTGCCAATTATTGTGAGATACTCTTAACCTCTGATATGGCTTGTTTTCCTGTATTTAAGTGGATAAAACCATTGGTAATAGCCCCCTCTCTTGTTGACTGTAGAAAGTTAAAGATTGGACTAAAGGAAGAAAGCATACGTACCCTTCAGTTCTGGGGGACTACACACACACACACACACACACACACACACACACATTGCTTAGTCTCTTTTATTTTAACCTGAGAATATGGTATACAGTTGCAAGTTAAAGTGGCTTTGGGGAGATTTATTTATTTATTGGGCAAGAGGTGATTGCTTTGCCAAATGTGCTCTTCAAAGCCACTGAAACAGATTTTATTGAATGGGAGAGAAGAACCTGCCTCTTGAATTAGTAATCCTTTCTTTTTTTAGGAAATAACTCCTCAGTCAAAGAGAAACAGTAGGTAGTAGAAGTGAAAATGAGTCCGTTTCTAGTAGAAATTAATTTAGTTAATAAGAAGAATGGGAAAAGAAGAATGAGAACCTTCTGGTACAGTTATAGAACTAGAGAGACCAGTGGGATCATCTGGTACCTTAGTTTCACAGTTGAAGAAACAGAGTCATAGTCAAGTAAATGAGTTGGCCAGAATATCCAGACTGACTTTGTAGCATCATCAGAACCAGACTGAAGCATACCCGAGTTCGGGTTGTGACTCCCTCTATGACTCTGCATGGATTCCAGTAATAAATGTGTCTGCCCACACAGACACGTGTGGGGGAAAATAATTTAAACTTCTTTGTAACTGATTTCTGACATTGGAAACTGGAAACAGGAATACATGAAAATTTAGTATTTTAGATTTTTCTTTTAATAATCTTTAAAATTATTATTGCCATGAACATGAATTAATTTAATTATTTTATTGAATAGTTCAGTTGTCTGTACTTAAGTATTGCAGGAGAATATTAATTCATAATTTAGTAAATGAGAAATGACAATTATATATTTTGACATTTATATTTTTAATGCACAAAACCACAATTGTATTGCTTAATAAGTTAATAATGTCTGTCCAAGCCCAGGATATACATTAATAAAGTAATTTTTTATTTTCTCTTTAAATGTAATTAAAAATTTTTTTAATGTTTATTTTTGAAAGGAGAGAGACAGAGTACAAGTAGAGGAGGGACGGAGAGAGGGAGAGAGAGGGAGAGAGAGAGAAAGAGAGAGAATCCGAAGCAGGCTCCAGGCTCTGAGCTGTCAGCACAGAGCCTGATGCAGGGCTTGAACTCGGGAATGGCGAGATTATGACCTGAGCCGAACTCAGACGCTTTACTGACTGAGCCCCCCAGGTGCCCCTCTTTAAATGTAATTTTTGATAATTGAACCATGTGGTTACTGTAGGGGAAACTTTCTAATATGAACATTCTTTTCAATTTAAAGATGGCCTTGCTCCAGTATCTTTCAAAACATTAGAATTCTTTTTTTTCTTTTAGAGATTGTATGAGTGGAGGAGAGCAGCAGAGAGAGAAAGAATCTTAAGCAGGTTCCATGCTGAGCGTAAGGCTCCATCTCGTGACCATGAGATCATGACCTGGGCTGAAATCAAGAGTCAGACACTTAACTGACTGAGCCACCCAGGCACCCGAAACATTAGAATTCTAGTCACCAAGTAGAGAGGAGTTGATGTGGAAAGTGAAAAACACTCTAAGTTCATTGCTAAACATGTCAGTAGAATAGTGATTCTCTCATGTTCCAGGACTTCTGGTTCTCATGCTTTTGTCTCAGGAGGAAAGTAATTGGCCCTGTTAAGAAGTTGGCTTGACAAGCAATTTTAAGGAACATACTTTGAACATGACTAGCAACAGAGGGAGTGCAGTATTCTAGAAGTCAGGATCGGTAGGTTCCAACTTGCTTGTGAAATTGGGCTACTATTTTTAAGAGTACAAGTTGTGCCAAGAAGAGAATCTGTAATGAGGCAATTTTGTTGGAGAAGTTGTACCATAGCTGACATTACTCTGTAGCCTTCAGGGATCCTATCCCTGGTGACTTTTTTTGGAGAAACACCAACTCATGGAGATGTCTGCCTCTTGCATTATAAAACAGCAGAAAAGAAACAAGGAACTCAGACCCATTTTGTTGGATAATCTTCAAGTGGAGCTGGAACTTCAGAATCTAGCACATGTTTGCATTGACTGCTTATGCTGTATTTTAAAATTTTAAACAATGGGCCAGGTCTTCTGTTTGCAGGAGCTGAGCCTCCCTTGCAGGTGTAGTTTCCAGAATATTCAAAATTCAACATTTTCTTTGACTGGAATCCCAGGTAATGGGACTGTAAGATCTGGCCCATGGGACAAGTATAGATCAGAGATGTCATAACATTTATGAGATCTGAGATGTCTTTAAAATTTAAAGAACCATTTCTCTCTCTCCTTCTCTCTCTCTGCCTTTTCCCCACTTGTGCTCTCTCCCCCCGCCCCAGATAAATAAATAAACTTTAAAAAGAAAAAGGAGGTACCTGGGTGGCTCCGTCAGTTAAGCATCTGACTTTGGTTTAGGTCACGATCTCGCGGTTTGTGAGTTTGAGCCCCACATCTGGCTCTGCACTGGTGGTGTGGAACTTGCTTGGGATTCTCTCACTTCCCCCCCGCCCATGCCTCTTCCCCACTTGTGCTCTCTATCTCTCTCAAAATAAATAAATAAACTTAAAAAAAAAAAAACAGAACCGAAGTGACCCATCATGGAATAAAGTCAGAATGGAAGAGAATTTTAGAGATCACTCAGGAGAGATATCTAGCTTCTGCTTGAATGTGTCTAACATCAGACAGCTAAATAATAATAGCAACATTATATATACTATAAAACATTACATAATAAGCAATCTTATTTTAATGTTAATATTTAACTGCAGTAGCAGCTATAATGTTTTGGAGTAGCTATGTGCCAGTTCTTGTGTCATGTACATTACTTCATTAATCCTCTAATAGCCTTATGATATAGCAGCTGTGTAGCAGTTAAAAGCACAGATTCTGGAGTAAGATCATCTGAATGAATCTGAGCTCTGTATTTGTTTGCCATATGACCTTGAGGAAGTTATTTAATCTCCATGCGCTTCAGTGAGGAATGTAGTAGTATCGATGTTTGAGGATAGTTTTGAAAAATAAATGGATTAGTTTGTGTAAGAGCTTTACAGAAGAGTGCATGGCCCAGAGCTGTTGTGGTCACTGTTCCTATTTTAGAAATGAAGGAGGTGAGATTAAGTTGTTATTTGATGTGTGACCTTAGACTGGAAGAGGCTGGGACTCAAAAGCTAGGTCACCCACCTATAAAACCCGTACCTGTTCTTCACCTTTAAACATACTGCTTCTCCTGTGTCATGGCAGCCCATTTCATTTATGAGCAATTCTTGTGAAAGTCCCATTATATAGTCAATTGAATTCTGGTTTCTTTTAACTTTGTACTCTTGATCTCAGGTCTATCAACATATAGTACTTTGTCCTAAAAGATGAGGAAAAAAATGCAAGCTTGTGCTTATTCTGTTCCTCATTACTGTTAGCTAATGGGCTTAATGTTTGATGGGTATTGTTTGGACTCTGGAAATTTTATGATTGGGACAGAAAGGAGGAACACCTAGTTTGTGGATTTCTCCTGTAAGCCCAAAGGAACCAGAACTGAGTCTCTTGTTTCATTCTTTTCCTGGTAAAGGTCAAGTTCAGGAGGATGCTTGCCAACGTCAGGAGCATGCTGAGAAATACATGGGATGGGAGTGGTGGTTAGGGAGGGCATGTGCTAGCTACAGTTTTAAGGAGGATGTTAAAGCCTTTAGTACCTCTTGTTTTGGCTATTGGGGCAAAAATAGTCCAGGTGGAAGGAAGAGACACAGGTGTCTTTTTTTTTTTTTTTGCTGTTAAAGGTCTTGCAAAATTCTCCATTGGAACTGGGATGAATTTAAGAAACCTATACTAATAAACCACAGAGATGGTGGGAGGATAAGATTATCTGTCTTGATTATCTGTAGGAAGATAACTTCTAAAGTTTTGGGGGGAAAGTGTGTTCTTTCCACTTTTTATTTGGCAGGTATATCCTAAATGGTTAGTGTTGCCATAGATTCCTTTTAGAGGAAAAGAAAAAATTGAGATGCACGTCCTTAATGCATTGACATGTCATGTCAGTGTGATGGCAGTACAGCGAGAGATTGTAATTATGAATAATTCTGCAGGGGAGGATTTTTTTGTGCTTTAGAAACATAACCATTTTTAAAGGACATTAAAGGATGTGTCATCATTTAGGCATTGTTCATTTATTCTCAGTTGGAAATCCAGCGTAGGGCCCCACTCTGAGTAGTCAGATTTATCTTCCCAGAGGTGCTGTAAGGCAGAGCTACCTCTCCCACAAAATTTAGTTGCCTCATCTTTGGTGTTTGGACCTCTGTCACAATAAAGGATTGGAGGATGGGCCACTGCTTTGTCGGGCTCAGGGTCTTAGGAAATTGTGGTTGAATTAATTGTGTAGTAAGATCGTCTTGAGGAAGGGTTTTTATAAAAACAGCTTTGTATGTGAGAAATGACTGTTGAAATCTTTGGGATTTCTGAACATTTCATAGTGAATGTTTAAATGACTTACTGTACACTTTGGGGAAAAACTGTATGTATATATTTGTCTCTTTCTCTTCCTGCCTCTTGCCTCCCCCTCCCCTTCATCCTTCTCCTTTCCTGCCATTTAGAGACTAGCATATCCCAGGGTTCAAATCTGGGTACCCCATTGCAGATGTTCAATAAATATTTGTTAACTGATTAAAGAGTAATCTTATGTGCATCATAAATATGAGTTAATGTTTGGTGTTCGTTGATATTCATTAAAATGCTGGCCTTGGTAGCATTTTTCAAATAGACTTATTGACCATACATCATAAATTATAGACTCTTGGCAATATTCTGCCATATAGAGAAAAATATATTGGGAGCTAGGGAGATTTCTTTTCAAAAGGTTATTGTCCTAAAAATTTTAAAACAAGAAATAGACATTTGTGGTACACCTTCAATTATATACCGTAGATACATTTTGGAAAGACTTTCAAAATCTTTTTCTCTCTGCTACATGAATAAAATTTGTTTACATTTATAAAAGCATTAAAATATTTTCTATTTCCTGTAGATACATATATTTCCATTTTCTATTGATTACTAAATTAAGTTTGACAGAATTGGTTCAAGCTTAACTCTTCAGGGAAATAAATTTGAGCTGATAGACAAAATTTAAGAATGCAAAGCTATACAGTCATAACATTGGAAAGCAGCAGAGGAGATCCAGATAGTTTCCAAAGCTGGGATCTAAGGAACAGCCTAGAAGCTAAATACTGCCTGATAGAGTGGTAATTTGTAAGCACAATGTTCTAATGTAACAGTTTGCGCCAAGGGGGAAACTGAAGCCCTTATTTATTCCCCATTGATTTGGTTCAAAATTGGGCCATACTTTTCGCTTTTCTAACAGAGAGAGAGAATACCTCCTCCATAGGCCTGACAGATTTATCACAAGGATCCCAGGAGATAAGGAGTACAATAGTGGCTTTGAAGAACTGAAAAGCACCAGGTGCAAGAAAGAGGGGAGGTGGGGGGTGGAGGGTGAGGGAAGAGATGATGATGATGATAGTAACAGAGCTTTGAGGGAGAGTGCCAGCAAATTACTAATGGGGCTTCTTGGGTGCATTTGAACTGTTGCACTTCCAGACAGCATGTCTTGGGTTCTCACTAAGTCAGAGGTGAAAGATGAGATGTTGTCATGTTAAGCTAATAAATGATGTTAGTAAGGCCAAAATTTGAAAAGAATTCTGCCTATAGCTTGGGAGCTCCCCCACTGAAGGTTTCTAAGATCTGGGAGCCAAGACATCACTCATCTTCTGACAGGAACAATGGAAAGATCTAAATTAAAAATGGAATAGCCTTCAGAAACCTTCAGGCCCTAAGGGGGTTCACTGAACATAATTTTCTTTGAATGGAAATAGTTTATAATTTCTTAGAAGCAATTTTTCAAAGGTAAAAAAAATGAGGCATATAGAGGCTGTTCCTGTCTTTCCAGCTCCTTCAACAAAAGCCAGTTTTGGTAAGCGTGTTATATCTAAGGTTTCTGTGCTGGGCAGTGATTGATTTGAGGACACAGTTGGAGAATTTATTGTGAGAATGATTTTTGTATGTGTGTATGAGACTTTCCCTAGTTTGGAGTCTTGCCAATAAATTGAATATTTTGCAGCTATGTGTTCTGACAAAGTTGCATAGCACTGTTTCTGAGCGCTGAAAAGGAGCCACACACCTATGGCAATTAAAATTATGGATTTTGAGGTCTGTGTAACAGGCACAGAGCTGGATGCACGAGCAGGTTTTTGTGGAGTTTTCAAGACAGCCCAGCTACTTTCTATAGGGTGAAGTATTGGCTATTTTGAAATTTATAAAGTATCTTTTAAAGCAGGTGTCATTTTGAACTGCACATTAAAAAATATTTCCTCTCTGTTACCGTGAGTCTAATCCCTCATGAGCAAACATTTTCTGTCATTTAAAAAATAATTAGTATGCTGCCAGTGTTATTATTCAGTGGCAGTTAGGAAATGGTTTTCCCCAGTAATCTAAGTGAAATTTTGAATGAAATGGGAGGGAATGGTAGCAGTGAGAGACTGAGAGTTTTGTGTATTTTCTAACTACTTGAATGAATAGATTAAACCCAATAAAATGCATCTCAGTAAATATTCAAGTGTTTATTATATGCCAGGAATAATAGTAGCTATGTTAGAAATGCTTTTGGTTATAAAGTAATAATATCTGATTGACATTGGCTAATTGTTATAGAACAAGAGGCACAATAGGCTGGTGGCTCTAGTTTGGATGCAGTAGCTTTACAAAGACTGTGGAGACCCAGGCACTTTCTGCCATTCTGCTTTGCCATTTTCAATGTTTGGTTTTTGTCTTGGAGCATATCACCTCCTGATCCCATATGGTGGTCACTATTCCAAACACTATCTTTTAGAACAAGGAAGGAAGGAAGAAGAAGGAGGCTGAGAGTACAAATAAACTTCTTTTATCAGGGGGGAAACTTTCTAAGTCCCTTCCACACCCCCAGTAGCTGCTAGGGAAACAGAAAGCAAATATTTGGAGAATAAACATCTGATTTTCATGTTTGTTTGAGGTCAGTCAATTCATAGGCAGCCTTTCTAAATAAAAGAGGTGTTTTGTTTGCAAGGAAGGAGGGGTGGTTGTTGGGTGGGGGTCCAACATTGTGTAGATGTTAGCATGTGCCAGGCTTTCCGAGTAGAGAACATGTGAACCTGGGGCATCAAGGATCTCACTACCTGATGGCGAGGAGAAAATAGATGACCAGATGACTGTAGTGATCTGTGGAATCTGAACAGTGTCAAAGGAGTGCAAATGCAATACTGCTGCAAGAAGATTCGGAGAGAGATGGAGAGGCTCAAGAAAATCTTGGGAAAAGATAACATTTGAGATGGGCACTGAAGTTTTCAACAACTGTAGATGGGCAGCCAGTGGACTTCATACCAGCAAAATCAAAAACCTTGGATTTGTATAGCAGGTGTGTGAGGAGAGGAACCAGTGGTAATGGTGGAAAGTGTTTGAACCCCAAATATGCCATGGTGGTCACTGGATTCCTGCATTGGACAGTAGCAGACAAATGAAAGAATGACATAATGTGTTCTGGATATCTGCCTGTTATATGCCAGGTGAAGTGCTGGGTGTTTTTCCGAATAGTCACCTTTTGGGTGGGTATGCTCACGGTTCTCTCCTTTTCGTTCTGTTCATCCAAGGGCCACTCCCTACAGCATTTAAAATTGAACTTTGAACTCCTCTGTGTTTTTGAGGTCTGTTGATTGTACTGTAGGTGCAGGTAGTATTTTTTTTAATTTAAAGGAAGTCCCAGAGGACCTCAAGTCATAGGTCCAGCTTTCTTAATGGAATGTGATAATATCATGCAGCTTAATGAGCTGTGGTAGCCTTGTGATGCTGGTGATTTACATTAGCTTCTTTTTTGAATGGTGTTTAATAAACCATACCAAGTTATTTTTGGTACAGTTAGAGCAATCATTGAGCCAATTTTTTCTGTATGGGAAGAAATTAATGAAAAACAGTGGTGATTGTGAAACAGATGGAGTAAAGTCTCAGTCTTCCCTGAAGTCTCCATCCAAATTGCCCAACTCCACCCCATACTGCAGCCAAACTGAGGCAAGACTAGAGACTGAGGTGGAGAAAGAACTGAGTCCCAAGTGACCTCCCAGAGAATGGTATTTGCAGAAGGAAAAAAAAAGCCATGTCATAAACAGATAAAAAAAAATAGTATTATTGATACAGCACTCAAGGGATTGGATTGACCATAAGCCTGATGAAGGAAGGGACTGTCAAATACTTGATGTGAATGTAGGTCCTGATTGTTGACATTTGATTCTAGAATGAGAACAATGATACTTTTATTCTTCTCTGAATTCACAGGAGATTTTATATATAGTATAGATACATAAAAGCTATCTTTTATGCATCTCTCTGTAAAAAAGAATTATTTTAACATAGTTACAGTGTCATTATCACACCCAGCAAAATTAGATGTAATTTTGTATATAGTATTAGCAAAATATTTTACCATATTGTTGACATGTATATTACTTAAATAAACTTAAGTATGTCTTTATCTTTGTAGACATTTTACTTCTAGAAAAGAAGATTCAGAACTTGACCTGTTTTTGAATGTTGTAGTATTGTCATGTGGAAGAAAGTTTGAGATTTGTTGTCCTTATTCGTCTTGGTAGGAAAGGCTCAGCTGGTAGAGTTAAGGGGGGGACACTTGGGCTCATTTCTAAGGAATAATTTTCTAAGAGCACCGCCCAAAGGTAAAATAGGCTGCTTCAGGTGCAAGAGAATTCCCTCATTCCTCAAGACCAGTGTGTTCAAGTCCAGGCTAATGCAGTAGTTCTCAAGCTTCAGCACGCATCAGAGTTACCTGGAGGGTTTGTTAAAACCCAGATTGCTAGACCCCACTTCCAAGTTGTTGATTTGGTAGGGCTGGGGTGGGGCCCCAAATTTGCATTTTTAACAGCTTCTCAGGTGATCCTGATGCTGCTAGTCCCGGACCTCAGTTTGAGAAGCACTGGGCTAAAACATGCTTATCAAACTAGGAATCCTTTGTGCATAGGAATCATTTGGAGATTTTTGTTAAAACACAAAATCTGGTTCAGTTGGTCTGGGATTGGCCCTGGGATTCTGAATTTTTAGGGTTTCCCAGGCAGTGCCAATGACTGGTGCATAGTGCATGGTGCATGAGCAACAGGGCTAAAGAGCTCATCAAGAATGATGAGGCCTGAGGGAATTTAAACATGGAGGGGGGGGCAATTAGACCAGAAGATGTCACACTGAGCACCTGTGAAATGATTTTATTTTGTAAATCTGCGAAGGAAACAAAGAAGAAGTTGACTTTTGCTTGAAAAGTGTTTTTTTTTTCATGGTAAAATACCCTTTTATTACAATTATCATACCATCGTTACTAACATATTATGACCCATCTTTACAGGTCTTTAAATAAGAACTCATTCAACTCACTCTATATGCTTTTGCCCCTCAGGAAAATGCCTCATTGATTGAATCCACGACCAAGCTGTAAATGGAAATGACCTTCATGGTCTTCTACTTAATTGAGTTCTGATGCTTACTTGCAGATTTGGTTATTTCTCATAAATGCTCCCATTGAAGAATTTTGAGGGTTTCAAACCATTATGCTTACTCACCGTGCTTTCTCATGATGCCACTGCGGTTGTGGCCATAGACGGCTTAGAGTACATCAAGAGATTACTAGTCTTTTTTAAAATAACATGGATCTGTATCCATTGCTTGCATAAAACAAGGTTGCATTAAGAAAATGGAAACGTCTCTCATGGCGGAATGCATGTTTCCTAATCAAGAGCCAAGCGCATGTTATATTCTGTTTCCTCCTATTTACTCCATATGAGTAAGCTATGTTTTGCCTTTGCTGTCTTCAGAGTTATCTCTCCACCTCTTATTTAAGCTTTGATTCTCATCTTATGAACTTACATTGCTTTTTAGGTTTAGGTTTTCTGACATTAGGGGATATTCTCATAGAATCACATGAAGATCTTAGACCAACTGAAATTATAAGACGAAGATCTCAAAAAAGAAGAAGCAGATGAGTAACAGCTCTGTAAGCTTTTCATGTGTTATTTATCTCATACAAAGCGAATGAAAGCAGCATTTGCCCGCCTGTGTGCCAGGCACTTTACACTAATGTTTTATTTAATCCCTACACAAGTCATATGGTCCAGGTGGTATAATTGCATCCCAGGAAAACTGGCTCAGGGTGGTAAACGATTAACCCCAGATCTCACAACTGGTAAATGCTCAGACCAGGATAGCCTCTCTCCAGAGCCACTTAGCTTCTTTCTATACGATGAGACTTCTTAAAATAAACAGCAAGTTCTTTGGAATGCAGATGTTTGCACATCATGTACCAGTGGTGTGACAGCAGAGGGTTTTGAGTAGGAGAGCGAGAAAAAAAAATGTCTTGGCCAAATCAGCATCTCTTTAGTTTCTTCACCAGCAGTCACCAACAGATCGTGTATCAGCTGTGCTAAAAAATCCAATGAAGATGATGTCCGGTTGGCAGGAGCATCCCAGACTGAAGATTCTGAACATGTGAAGAACACCATGCCGATTACTGAGCCATCATCTCAGCTACAAACCCACCCTTCTCATTTTATTTATGGTGTTGGGACTGAGGCTCTAAAAACCGCATTTCTCCTTTGACAGTGCTCTCCCTATAGTTTCTGCCAATATGCTGGAGGGAGGTGGCATGGCCTGAGGGCTGAGACCAGACAGGCTTACCCTGTTTGCCTCCTTTCCTGAAAGTGTCACCGCAGTGACAGTTCTTCCCCCAGTAGGTGGTTTGTTTTCAGTAATTGACTGTGGCTTTTGACTTTCCAGCATCCCCAGAAGCAGCTGTGTCATGTCCCCTGTGGGCATCATGCCCACTTGGGAGCTGCCCCTTCCTTAGGGCTCTGGGTCATGCCTTGAGGACCCTCCCCAATCTGTACTCTTTGTTCCCTCACTCCTAGGGCTGCTGGCTGCTGTTCCTTCCAGTGTGACATCTCAGGGCTGCCTTTGTGTCATTGAGTACTCTGATACCAGTATAACTAGTTCCTTATTTTAAACCTTCTCTATTAAAATAACTGTGGTCTCTCTTTCCCTGATGAGACCCTCACAGATGCACACTCTCTTTGGGAAAACTTCTAAGCTGTGCTGAGTGTGGCATGAATACACACTGCCCAAAACACACACTGTCCATTGCTGACAGAAGGCAGGTGGGCAGAAGTCATGGAAGAACTTGAGGGATTTGCAAACATTGGTTAGGTTCACATTTTCATAGCACTCTTCAGCCCTGGGATAGCATGTTAAGTATGAGAAAAGAACAGAAATGGCAGCCGACTGAGAGAAACGGTGTGTTCCAGCATCAGTTTTGCCCTGAGGTTTGGAAATGACACTCTCTGCCCCTCAGTTTTTTCACCTTTAAATCTTAGGTAATACTAATTACAAGGTCATATGGAATTAAGAGAATTAAGCGTAATTGTAAAAGGCCTTGAACTAAACTATTATGATGATCAAATACTGTAATGCTGTCGTTGCTTCTTGTGTGAAGGAGTTTGCTGAGACCATAGGAATCTTTAAGAGATAATGGGTGGGGGCTCTGAGAGGTGATGGAGGCCAGTCTCCGAGTACCTGCTGTGTCCTGCCATTGTGCTCCGTGTGTCACATATGCTACCATTCAACTTTTATCACTTAAGTAGTAGGCTGAGTTTGCTAATGTCGAGAGTCACCTTTCTTAATCATTCTCTATTCCTGTCAGTGTGTGAATGATGCTCCCTTCATTCTGCCCCATTCTGTCTGTTTTTCACAGTTATCTTTGCTTGTGAAATAGACACATGATAGGTAATTGGTGTTAAAATTTATGTTCAGCTTCAAATTCTCCTGGGGGGAAGTTTAGCATATTGGTCGGTCATGAGCTTAAATGAAAACCTTTACGAAACTCTCCTTCATGAATCGCTGACGTTGTTTTGAAGTTCTGTAAAGTCATTGTGTCACCATGACACTGAAGGACACTATCTTGGTTTACTTCTCTACATGCACCCAGAAATCTACAACCAGGCATTGTTGACTGATGACCAGAGTTTGTGGTTTTGATGCACCAATGAGCAATCCTTGTAGCATTGTTATCTAAGCCAAAAAAACTGTTCATAGACCCATGAGCATGTAACCAGCTGCAACCACTCAGGAATGTTGAGTGAGTGCATTTGTTGGAGTAGAATAAGAGGGGTGTTTATTGGCATAGTACCTCTAACCCCTTCTTGTAAAGGTCAAGTCACGGAACCATGAACTCTTCTTATGTAAAACAGTGATAAAGTCAGCTTGCTTATCCCTTGGAGACATTTTGAATGTTGATGGAGATAAAGTGTGAAAGCACATGGTGAACTGTGGGGCATCCGGCATATGCAGTAGAATGAAAGGATTAATGCATAGAGGAAGGCTTGAGACTCTTCAAAATCTAACATTTAGCTTTAGAGCCAATCTTTAGACAGAGCTACCAGTAACGGGTCCTGTAAGACAGTCCATCCCCAAGCCTTGAGGGCCTGCTTCTTGCAACTCTGCTTTCCTCCACTGGTCATCTGAGGGAGATGAGTGATCCAGGGGTACCATCACAGAGCGAGCATGAGGACAGTGACAAGGAAGGCATCTGTAGGAGTGCCGAGGGGTACCATTGCAGGGAATTCTGAGGTTCCCTGGCAGAGCTCCTGATTTGTGAGATGTGTCAAAGTTGAAGGGCTGCGCTGGAGGCAGCAGTTAGAGATGGGATTGCCGACATTGCAGTCAATGAGGTAAAGAGGCAGCGCTGACAGCGTGACAGATTCCGGGAGGGTGCGGTTCTATCCCTCAATGGAAGGTCCAGATCATGTCACTCTGAATATGCAAAAAAGAGCAGATTAAAAATAATGCCTTACACATGGGCAATATTCCCCAAAGAGTGACTGAGTGTAAAACCTTATTCATACATGTGCAGTTTTCCCCAAAAGAGTGATTGACAATTATGGTCATTTTATTAGTATCATAATGGAAAGATCAGCCTAGTGGTCACATATTAAAGACTTTCCTGACTACAAGGCTATTTTCATATATCAATACTCGCTGTACAGTTCTTCTTATATATAACTTTAATGCCTTTTATTTGTTATTTTTATGCAAAATACAGGGGCATGTTTTTAGTTAGGACACAGTTTTTTGAGTTTTAATGAACTTTACCTTTAAAGGCTAGATTCTGTGCTCCTTGAATAGTTGAACTCATGACGGAATATCTGAAGTCCAGAGTTTTTGTTTTCAGACTTCTGGAAATGCCTAGCAAGGAGAGGCAGTTTTGACATTTCTTAGGTCAACTTGGGCTTTCTAAGATCTCAGCTCTCAGTTGAAGGCACTTGATGGTCTTCTGGTTTTTGATCTGTACCTCTGACGCAGTTGGTGTGGACCAGATTGACAGGTCCCTTCACTACAGCTATTTATGATTTAGCTATAATTTTTAGAATGCTCCTTGTGAAGCTTTTTTAACAACAAAGTCTGTGCCAGTGATTATTTATTAATTATAGCAGCCATTGTCTAAGGGTCTCTTCCACTTAAAGAATAGAATAAATTAGATTCAGAAAAGAATCCTTAAAATTCTAAAAAGCAAAAATTTGAAGTTAAAAACAAAAAAGATGGACGAGGAAAGATTTATAGGATCCAGGCTGTTGATTCTTGAAGAGAGAAGAACGCGGGATGACGTAATCAGTGTTTTCCGGTATTTGAGGAGGTTATTAACTGTACCAGTCTCTCTGGAGGACTGAGAAAAGAGGAAATGGGTTTACATTTCAGCAAGAAAAAATTATGCAGGAAGACTATTTTGAGTCAAACATGATAAAACACTAAAAGGACACCAAAGGAAGATTTTTTCCTTATTTTTTAATTTGTTTTACTTTCTATTTTGAAATAATTAGAGATTCACAGGAAATTGTAAAGAAATGTACAGGAAGGTTTCATACGTGAAGAAAGTTTTTGAATGATGTCTTTAGAAAGAAATTCTGGCTTGGAGGAAGAAGGCTGAACCAAGTGACATAAGAAGCCCTTAAGTTTCCTGGCTCTTTTATGAATTTTTGCCATTCTTATGTTTTTCCTATAACATATCCCTCCCTCCCCCCGCCCCCGCAGGTCACCAATCAGCACAGACTAGAGGTCCCCCTAGTGTATGAAATGTATGCTTCTTCTAATGAAAATTTAAGACCAGCCAGCACTGGGGCACCTGGGTGGCTCAGTTGGTTAAGTTTCTGACTTTGGCTCAGGTCATGATCTCATGGTTTGTGAGTTCAAGCCCCGTGTCAGCCTCTGTGCTGACAGCTCAGAGCCTGGAGGGTGCTTCAGATTTTGTGTCTCCCTCTCTCTCTGCCCCTCCCCTGCTTGCACTCTGTTTCTCTATCTTAAAAATAAATAAATGTTAAAGACCAGCCAGCACTTATTGAAGACTTTCCAAATGTTGAACACCATGGTGTGAGGTTTAGAATCATTCTTTCAATGTTCACACAAAATTTGTGAAGTAGGATTTATTGTCTCCATTTTATAAATGTGGAAACTAAGGTTCAGAAATATTAAGCAGCTTTTCAACATTTCAAGCTCAGGGCAGATTCACTAGGGATATGGGTTTGTTCAAAGGAATTTTCCTTTTTACTGTGTGTGCTAGAAAATTTTCCTCTGCCTGGCACACCACCCTGTGGGCCATCTTCCCCTATCTCTCTCCCTACCCAATGTATCTCAAGATGCCAATGATTTAGAAATATTTCCCAGCATGAGACAGAGTGTAATTATTGTTTTCATTATAGAGATGAGGAAATAGAGAGGTTCTGTGGTGTCTCCAGGCATGGACAGAAGCAATTTTTTTCCGGTGGCATCTCAAAATTCTCAGTGTATTTATTTAATGTTGGTAACACTTTTCTTGAAGTAATTTCAAGCAGTTTTCATAGTTTTTTATCTTTTGGTGTTCCCATTGACTCGAATTCCATCCTTTTCTCTACTTGACAGGGTTCTGAGATGGCATTTTATTTTTATTCCACCTACTGTTCTGTTCCTTGTCTCAGTCACAATGGAGTGAGTCCTTTGCTCGAAGAGCTCTGTGGAATTAGCTGAAATGCAGCTGCCTCAGGGCTTTCCATATTCACTTTTTGTGTCATTAAGGTTTTGAATCTTACCTGGCACAGAGACCATTCTGTTCATCTCTATTTTTAAAGATACTTAGTTTTTACTTTTGGTATTTGAGGTCTCATTTGAAGATGTCGAAAAACATAGAAAAGCATAAAAAAGAATGTTAAAGTGAGCCACGATCTTTTTACCTGGCAGTAGGCACGGTTAACCTTTTAGTATGTTTTTAATTTTTTTATATGTCAGTTTATATGTATCTATAGGTAGTCATCGTAAACATTACTTTACCACTTCTGAGCATTTTTATGTTATTAAATATTGATTGAAAGTATTTAATGTTACTTATTAAATAATATAGAAAAGTATAAAACGCAAATCAATCTTACCCCAAAAGATTATCACCATTAATAATTTTTCACAATTCTTTCTAATAAAACTGTTATTTTAAGTAAGCAAGTATAATAATACTATTCTGTATCTTGCATTTTACTTTTACTCTTATGTCTGGAAACACAACAAATATATCTCATTTTAATAGCTTTATGAATTCCATTGTATTTCATGTATATCTTTTTTTTTTTAAATTTCTTAATGTGTATTTATTTTTGAGAAACAGAAAGACAGAGCACGAGTGGGGGAGGGGCGGAGCGAGAGGGAGACAGAATCCGAAGCAGGCTCCAGGCTCTGAGCTGTCAGCATAGAACCGATGCAGGGCTTGAACTCATTTTAACAATTTGTTAAATACTGGTAAATTGCAGTCCAAAGATAGTACCAGTCTGGACACTCATTGACAGTTTATCAGAGTACCGGTTTCTCTTTACTCTTACTAACTTTGAAGTTTATCCAAATTAAAAAATTTTTACAGCTGTTGTAGGTGAAAATGATACAGTGTTTTTAAAAAACTTAGTGTGGAGGATCATCTTTTCATATGTTTGTTTATTGGTCATTGTGACATATTTCTATACTAAATTTCCATGAGCTTGGGGCACCTGGGTGGCTCAGTCAGTTAAGCATCTGACCCTTGATCTCATTTCCGGTCATGAGATTGAGCACCCCCATTGGGCTCTGTGCTGATTGTGTGGAAGCCTGCTTGGGGTCTGTCTCTACCTCTCTCTGTGCCCCTCTTCCATGTGTGGGCTGTCTCTTTCTCTCTCCCTCTCAAAATAAATAAATAAACATTAAAAAAATAATTTTCATGCGTGGTTTATTGGCATTCTTGTTTCTCCAAATCCTCAGCCGTTGTTTTACACTATCAGATCTAGCCTGAAGGTTGTAGAATGTTATTGTTGTAATTTTCTGATGAAGTTGAATATCTCTTTATATGTTTATTGATATTTCTGTTTTCTCTGATTGCCTATTTTACATCTTTTGCCTGTTTTTCTACTGATCATCAAAAATCTTTGAGAATATAAAAATTCGAGATATAGAAGAAGAGTCTAGAGATTTTCCTGTTCAATACTTGATGACTGATTTCTTTGAAGCTTTGGAAACATTAGCTAGCAACGGTGATTCACAATTCAAATGGTAAAGATCAAGCACATGGAAAAATGGATAATTATCCTGTGATGACAGTTATTTCAAGTCAATCTGAAGAATTTAATTGTTCTAATTCATCTTTGCTTGAATCTGTATTGTGGTAAAATTTTGGACTTTGACCAGAGTTTTGTACTGTCAGAAAGGGTCCAATGGCTATTTTCCTGAGAGTCTTCACTACAGCAAGAAGTAAGAAATTTGGGTCTCTGTAACAGTTAAATACCACATTTTACAAGAATATGTAATTTCTTGGGAGAAATATTCACAATAGGAAATTAAAGCAGATTACTATATACATATAGTATGATGTAATTTTTAAATAAAAATACATTAAACAAAAGATAAAAAAAACAAAACAAGTTGGGGGAGAGGTAGCAGAAAAATCCCCAAATGCCAATAAATGTTTATCTTTGGGTGATGGCATTCCTGGTGATTTTTAATATTATTTGATGCTTTTTGTTACTTTTACACTTTCCATACTGTATACTGCTTTTAAAATCCAGGAAATGAAGGCTCAGTAGAATTTTGATGTTTCTTGAGCTCTTGGAGAACATGACTGTTATACAGTTGGTAATTGTCTTGGCCCTGTCCATAATTCTCTTTTACCCCTAGGTTCATTATATTTTTATGAACTACACCACCTTTTTCCATCTGGGTTTTGTTGCCCAACAACAAAGGAAACACAAAAGAAGTACAGTGCTAAATTCTTCTCATAAAACATATTGTTATTTTTCAGATTTTATTCTGTTATGTGTTTTATTTTACAGTTGTCATTTTAGTACATATAGCCTCCACTGCCTTCTCCTTCTCCTCCTCCTCCTTCTCCTTTTCCTTCTCCTCCTCCTCCTCCTCCTTCTCCTTTTCCTCCTTCTTCTCCTTCTTCTCTTCTTCCTTCTCCTCCTCCTCCTCCTCCTCCTTCTTCATCCTCTTCTCCTTCTCTTCCTCCTATTCATCTTCTTCCTCCTCCTCCTCCTTAACTTCGGCTCAGATCATGGTCTCACAGCTCATGAGATTGAGCCCCGCATTGGGGTCTGTGCTGACATCTATCTCAGAGCCTGGAGCCTGCTTCAGATTCTGTGTCTCCCTCTTTCTCTGCCCCTCCCCTGCTCATATTCTGTCTCTTTCTGTCTCTCAAAAATAAATAAACATTAAAAAAATTAATTAAAAAATAAAATTACCTTTGTATTATAAATTTTTATGGTCCACATAGTTTATGAATCTTTTTAAATTGCTATATAATATTTCATGGGGTTTTATACTCTGTATTTACTTAAACATTAACCCTTGAAGTCATCCTAGGATTTATTTCTTGAATCTCCTCTTTCATATATTTATATTTACTTCCCAGGTAATTTAGTTCTAAGGTTTTATATGCCATCTGTATGTGGATGACATCAAAGTTTATTTTTTGAATAATATATAAAATATAAAATTTATTTTGTTTGTATCTCTAGCCCAGACCTTTCCTGAGCTCTAGACTGCTATATCTAGACTGCTATATCCAACTCCCTACTTGACATGCTTTTACCTTAGAGGCCTTCAACATCTCAATCATACTTCTCCCTCAGGACCTTTGCCCTTGACTGCTGTTCCTTTCAAAATGTTCTCTCCTCCTTTATCTTCCTCGTTTATTTTCTTAGCTCTTTCAGAAATCTACTCACTTTCTCTGCAGCCTTCCCTGACCAGTCTATTAAAACTTGCAACCCCACTCCATCCTTCTAATAAGTGGGCTTTACTCGCTAGTACTTTTTTCTATCTGGCAAAACATATACTGCTCTGTTTATTTTTTATCTGCATTTCCCCCAATAGAATGTAAGCTGTTTAAAAGGGATTTGTTTATTGCTGCACCCCCAATACGTAGAGCAAAGCTGATGTAGTACACGTGCTCAGTGAGTCATTTGTTAGTGAATCATTATGCTGTTTACTGTTTTTCCCTATTGTAAATAACAGTGTGTGAAAACCTTTTCATTTATGGCTTTTTTTCCCGTTATTTGACAGATTTCCTTAGATAAATATGTAAAAATGGGATTACTGAGTAAAAGTGGATAACCATACTCCAAATTTTTAACAATACTTATTTAATCAACTTACCTTTTTTATTTAAGGAAAGGGGAAAATATTGTTTTTATTAATAGGTTATGCTAGGATTGACTGGGGCTGAGTCTTATTTAGGACATTTACTTTAAACTTGAAGATTTGGGCACATCTTTTAACTTCTTTGAGGTTTAGTTTATATTTCTATAAAGCGGGACGAATATTTACTTCAAAGAGTTTTTTTTTTATTTTTTAAATATTTATTTATTTTTGAGAGAGAGAGGGAGACAGAGCATGAGAGGGAGAGGGTCAGAGAGAGGGGACACAGAATCAGAAGCAGGCTCCAGGCTCTGAGCTGTCAGCACAGAGCCTGACACAGGGCTCAAACTCAGAGACTGAGAGATCATGACCTGAGCCAAAGTCGGATACTCAACTGACTGAGCCACCCAGGTGCCTCACTTCAGAGAGTTTTTGTTGGGCTTAAAAATAAAAAAATAAAACATTGCAAAGCACTTGGCACATAGTAAGTGTCAATAAATATCAGTCTCCTCTCTCCATATTGGCCTTCTTTCCACTAAATATTTGTTTTCTTGAAACATTTTATCTTAGGATAGTAGAACACATGCATCCAGGTACAGGCACACCTGTATGTCTGAACATGCACTTACATACTGTCTTTCAAAATCTGATATCTACTGGTCTTGTAAGTTTAAAATTTTTAATACTGTGATCCTAGCCATGGCATACCATTACTGATAAAGTGTTGGCAGTCAAGCAGTGGATTGAATAAATTACCTCTCCCTAGTCCTTCTTTCTTGGAATCCTCACTTGTCCATACTTAGGTTCCTTTCTAGCACAGTCTGAGTAGGGCATATGTTACTTCATTTAAGTATTTCATCAATTATTGGTTGTCATTTCAAAGGCTTTTGTATTTGCCAATATATTTGCCATTTCTGAGGTTCTCCATTCATTCCTAAAGATTTATGTTTTCCTCTGTTTGTGCTTCCTTTCAGCCTAAAGAACTTCCTTTAGTTCTGTCTGGTGACTTTCGATGTTTTCTCTTTATATTTGGGTTTCCTCAGTTTGACTGTGTTTTATCTAGGTTTTCTTCATTTCAGACTTACCTCTCTGGAGGTTCTTAAGCTTCTTGAATCTGTATATCTTTTATTATATTTGGGAAGTTGCAATCTATATATATTTTTCCATTTTTTCTTTCTTTTTTCAGATTGCATGGTTTCTCTTGAACTGCCTTTAAATTCACTGAATATCTTTCTATGTCTTCTCCCATAAGAATGGGTTATAGTTTCCTTTGTTCTTCGTCAACGTATTAGATTGTATCCTAGAGTTAGAAAGTTATATTGTAGAGATTGTAGATTTTTTTTATACTGCTCTGAAAAGTGTTGATGTTTTGCATTAGCAGGAGATTTACGTAGTTGGATTCAAATTGTAGCCTATCATGCCCACAGTGGACAGTGGCTTCGGCTCAGTTCAGTTCTTTAAATCTTAGCTCCTAGCTGCTTTCAGTTGATCTTGTACATACATGGTTCACAGGTCATACAGAATCATGCTTAGTTTCTACACAGAATTAGGGATTGGCTTCTCTTGCTTTTTGCCTTTCATGGTTCTCTCATCACTCTCTGATTTTCCTAGGCTCCTTCCTCTGGTTCCAGCAGTTAAAAAGAGAATGTTTTTCTTTCTTTCTTTCTTTCTTTCTTTCTTTCTTTCTGATTCATTAAATTTTACTTTATTTTTTATTTTTTAAATTTTTTCCCTTTTTTTAAATTTAAATTTTAGTTAACATACAGTGCAATATTGGTTTAAGGAGTACAATTCAGTGATTCATCACTTACAACACCCATTGCTCATCACAAGTGTCCTCCTTGTTACCCATCATCCATCTAGCCCATCCCCCACCCCCTCCCTCCATCAACCTATAGTTCTCCATCATTAAGAGTCTCTTGTGGTTTGTTTCCCTCTCTTCTATTTTCTTCTCTCCCTTCCCATATGTTCATCTGTTTTATTTCTTAAATTCCACATGTGAGTGAAATCATAGGATAATTGTCTTTCTCCGATTACCTTATTTCATTTAGCATAATACATTCTAGCTCCATCCACCTCACTGTAAATAGCAAGATTTCATTGTTTTTGATGGCGGAGTAATATTCTATTTTATATATATCTATATATCTGTATTTATATCTGTATCTGTATACCTTCTTTATCCATTTATCAGTTTTTGGGCATTTCGGTTATCTCCATAGTTTGGCAATTGTTGATAAGAAAGAGAATATTTTTCAATCAGTGTTTTTATCTGCTTCTGTGACTGTGTCTGATATCAGGGCAGAGCTGCAAAATAAACATAAATAAATAGGCAAAGAGCCTACTCTTTGCTGGTTGCTCCTACCTTTGGGTCATCTTCAGAGTCTACTTGCTTTCATTCATTCTCCCAAGCCTCCAGCTAGTTTAGTTTAGGAGGGATTAGTATATTGTACAGAGTTTTTTAAAGGTGAAAAATAAATGTATTAGGACCTCATTCTGTCACATGAAAAACAAATTTTTTCAGTTCTAATTGTGGATTTATTATAACAAGTCAAAGATACATAAAGGTACAGACAAATCCCACAATGAGACACTAAAGCTAAAGAAATAAATACCCCTCATCATCTTTTAAAAGCTGCCTTTTCAGTAGAGATAATTAATCTATAATTTCACATTTTTTCTATGCTCCACCTTTTTTTAAAGTTTTAAAAGTATAGTTCATATACAGTGTTATATTTGTTGCAGGTGTACAGTATAGTGATTCAGCACTTTAATACAACACCTGGTGTCATTACAACAAATACCCTCCTTAATTCCCAACACTTATTTAACCCATCCCTCCTACCACCTCACCTCTGGTAACCATCAGTGTGTTCTGTATAGCTAAGAGTGTTTCTTGGTTTGCGTCTCTCTCTTTTTGTCCCTTTACTCATTTGTTTTCTTTCTAAAAACCCACATCTGAGTGAAATCATACAGTGTTTGTCTTTCACTGACTTATTTTGCTTAGCATAATATTCTCTAGCTCCATCCATGTTTTTGCAAATGGCAAGACTTCATTCCTTTTTATGGCTGAGTAATATTCCATTGTGTATATATACCACAACTTCTTTATCCATTCATCAGTCAATGGACACTGGGGCTGCTTTGATTTTTGGCTATTATAGATAATGCTGCTATAAATATTGAGGTGCATGTATCCATTTGAATTAGCATTTTTGTATTTTGGGGGATTTTTGTATTTTGGGGGGTAAATACCTAGTAGTGCAATTGTTGGATTGTAGGGTAGTTCTATTTTAACTTTTGGAGGAACCCGCATACTGCAAAAACATAATTGTTTTCTAAATATTTTTTTAATTGAAATCTTCATTGAGACAGTTGTAAATTCACATGCAGTTGTAAGAAGTAAGGCACTGAGAGGTCATGTACCCTTTACCCAGTTTTCCCCAATGGTAACATTTTACAAAACTGTAATATAATATTACAACCAGGATATCAACATTTATAAAATCTATTGAGCCTATTTAAATTTCTCCTGATGTACTTGTATTCATTTGTGCATGTGTGATTTAATTCTGTGCATTTCATTTATATCATGTGTAGGTTTATATATCCACCACTGCAGCCTTATAAATGCTTTGAAAAGCAGGAAATGCTAAGAGTTAGAAAGGACTGAAAGTCTTGGGCCATGTTCCCCATTGAAGATGATTACATGATATTAAGAGATTAGAATTAACATTTACCCTGTAAACATTTATTAGCTTTTTAAATTAATTTCCTTTAACATAATGTAAACACTTTGAGTGCAGTAATCACCTCATGTTTTGTGTGTACCTTTATCCACACCATAGCCCTAAGTTGACCTAAGTGCTCTGTGCAGAGATTTTCATTCAGTTCATGTTTAAAATACAAATACGTGTTGTTAAATAGAATTAAAAAGTAGAAATGTCTTAGCTATTTTCTCTGTTTTAAATTGAGACTAGTATTTTTCAAAGCTTACATCCTGATTATGTTTCCTTGCACATATGTTCTATTACATGAAAGTACTTTATAGATGTTTGATCTTGTGAAGGCAGTGTTGCTGCCTTTGATAAAAAAATAATTAGGTGAGCATTTCCTGGTAGAGGTACTCATCAAAGTTTGAAAGTACATATTTTCTTTCAACTATTGTGTTTGTAGAGAGTCCCCCTTCCCCCCAACCTGTCTCTCTGTCTCTACAAAACCGTGAAAGACAGCTTTTGTGAACTTATTTCTGTTAGAGCCAGCATTGGAAAAAACAAAAAAATGCAGGTTTTCTCTAATGGACCATGATGGTAGGTAACAAAATTACAGTAGTTGTGTCATAGGTTTTATGTGGTTTCTAAAACTCTCTGGGGGAAAAAAAAATGCCCAGCACTGTTTCACAAATTCTTTGGAGAATAAACACAAATAAAATTTCTGTATTTTCATATAATTAGGGATACTATTAGGAAAATAAAAGATATATCTTCCTTTCTTCTCTCATTTGAAGTTATGTGTTTTCTGCCTATCTTTTAAGTTTTTTATTTTATTTATTTTTTTAATGTTTATTTTTGAGAGAAAGACAGAGCACAAGTGGGGGAGGGGCAGAAAGAGAGGGAGACACAGAATCTGAAGCAGACTCCAGGCTCCAAGCTGTCAGCACAGAGCCTGACACGGGGCTTGAACCCACAGACCTTGAGATCATGATCTGAGCTGAAGTCGGACGTGTAACCGACTTAGCCACCCAGGTGCCCCTGAAGTTTTTTAAATTTTAGAAATGAAATTTCTGGCTGTGTATACTAGATCAGTTCAAAAGAGAACACATAATGAGGGGTTGGTGGAGCCACACTGGTGCTCTGTGGGTAGCTTTGACTGAGGCAAGTGGTTACTCTACCTGATGACCCTTGTCTTTTTCAATTGCCTGTTTCGATTTCTGGCCTTGTTTCCTTGGTACCATTAGAGCTTATTGGCTGCCCATGGCTTAGCACAGTACAGCTGAAGCTGAGTGGGTTTTTGGGCCCAGAGAAGTCATGATGTGTAAATGCTATATGGTATGAAACCATACAGATGGCACGCATCAAAAATTTTAGACAAAGAGACCATGTGACATCATGTTTTAACATATACTTGTGTTTATATACATATACAACTCACATACATATGTAGTTATTGATTTTCTTATGTAGGTGGAGATGAGGCACAGAGAGATTACTGCAGCTAGGCGCCACAGTCAGATTGTAGCAGACGTTACTTCCATCCTTTCCTTTGGACTTGGCTTTAAAACTTTATTTTTTTTTAATTTTTTAATGTTTTATTTATTTTTGAGACAGAGAGAGAGAGAGACAGTATGAGCAGGGGAGGGCCAGAGAGAGAGAGAGACACAGAATCTGAAGACAGGCTCCAGGCCCTGAGCTAGCTGTCAGCACAGAGCCCGACGTGGGGCTCGAACCCACGAACCGTGAGATCATGACCTGAGCTGAAGCCGGACGTTCAACTGACTGAGCCACCCAGGTGCCCCTGGACTTGGCTTGAAAAATCTGTTTACAGAGTATCATATTTATTAGATAATTTTGATCACCAAAATTTGGTAAGTTTGGTGATCAAGGGATATGCCTTCTTCAAGATGCTATTTCGTTTATTCTTGAAATTCAGAGAAGAGTTTTTAAAAAGTGGTTTGAGGCTTAAAAAGAAAAAGAGAAATATGTAAGACATTGTATTATGTCATAGATACTAAAAACCCTTTTTGAACGCTTTTGTAAGTTATTGCAGCATGATAGCGAAAGTGGGGAAGTAGCTTTTGAATAAATTCTGTTCTGTGAATTTCTTGACTCTCCTACTGCTTGCACACTCATTGGGCACACAGAGAAGCTCTGTTAACTTGTCAATAGCACTCAAAACTGTGGTAGCAACAATGAACACATATTTACTGAAGACAGCCAGTTGGTCATTTGTTGACCCCCTCCTGCCTACACTGTACTAAGCATTTTCATGGTGTATTCAGAGGTGAAGATCATCCTGTGCATTTACACTCTTAAATCTTTAGAAGATGGAAAGAAAACCATGTGCTAGAACAGAAGGATGTTACAAGGATAATGGCAAATTCAGAAAGGAAATTTAAACAGTTTTTTCAGAAATTTTCAGGGTGGGGAAGATGAGGGAGGGCTAGAGAGAAATCTAACAGGGAAGAACAATAGAAGGCAACCAATGACATGTTGATTTTGGCTCTTATGCCAAATTAATTTTGCTGTTTTACCTTTTTTTCCCCACTCTTGCTGGAGTATCTTTTCATACTCCTTATGATGAAGAGGCAAAAACAAAAAACAAAAAACAAAAAACAACCCACTTTGTGTCCTGCTTTGTGCAGGAAACTTTGTCAAGCAAACAAGTTGACTTGTTTGGTCATTATCCGTCAAACTTCACTTCTTTACACTAGCTGTAGCTATAGTTTCAAGATTATTGTTCATAGTGAAGACCCAGAATTATTTGAAAAAGATTACATTTCTCTTTAAGAAGGTAGTGGCATAGGTAATATGTCTTAGAACATTTTACGTTAAAAAGAATTGAGAATGCAGGGGCGCCTGGGAGGCTTAGTTGGTTAAGCATCCGTCTTTGGCTCAGGTCATGATCTCATGATTCATTGAGTTCAAGCTCCGCTTCGGGCTCTGTGCTGACAGTTTGGAGCCTGAAGCCTGCTTTGGATTCTGTGTCTCCTTCTCTCTCTACCCTTCCCCCTCTCATGCTCTCTCTCTGTCTCTAAAAAATGAATAAACATTAAAAAAAATTGAGAATGCAAATTTGGGGAAACTCCAGTTTCTAGAACACTTACATACTAGAAAAGGTGGTAATTCTTTCTTCCCAGATTTGTCCCAGAGAACCAGCAAAACAGGTATTATATTACATTTTCTGTGTATATCTTTCCTGGGTGAGGCTTTCATGTACAGTATTCCATTTTCCTGTTTAAATAAGTGTCTTCTCTTTAACTTGAAATACAACCCAGTGGGATACTATGTGGTGTATGTATGTAAACTTCATTCTTCCAACTTAAAAAATATTCCTTTGTCTACTATACTTTAATCTCATCAACTGTTACTAAAGAAGCTTCATGATCTGTTTTGTACATTTATCAGTTGTTGCCTTTGGCCAACTTTAATTTGGGTAATACTTTCGTGTGATGTTTTATTAATTTGTATTAGTAGAAAATGTTCAACGTTACTACTGAGAAGGAACATTCACAAACCCTTATTTCTTGAACATTTAGTCTAAAACAACTCTTAAAGTTGTAAATGCTTTTAAAAAAAAGTTCTAGAGGTGTCAGCATACCTTTGGGGCCCCATGGCCTCTGCTGTTCCTTCAGTGCCTCCTTCACATAACAAGCACAAGCAGAAATGAAGCGAAGTCTTCCCATTCTTGACATAGTCATTTGCTTAGGATAAAATCAGTGCAGCAGATGCTTGTGATCATTTCAGACTGCAGCTTGTCTGGGACATCGCGCTGTCTGACATCCTCCATTAGTCCTTATTAGAAAGACCCAAATAACCACAGGGGCACCTGGGTGGCCCAGTCGGTTAAGTGTCCAACTCCTGATTTCCGCTCAGGTCATGATCTTGTGATATGTGGAATCAAGTCTCACACTGGGCTTGGTGCTGACAGTGTGGAGCCTGTTTGGGATTCTCTCTTTCCCTCTTTCTCTGCCCTCTTCCCTATCTCAACATAAATTTAAAAAATAAAGACACAAATAACCACAAAGCAAAAATTTTAAGAAGCCATAAAGAATTGGGGCTGGGGCGCCCAGGTGGCTGAGTGGGTTAAGTGTCTGACTTCGGCTCAGGTCATGATCTCAGGGTTTATGAGCTTGAGCCCCACTTCAGACTGTATGCTGACAGCTCAGAGCCTGGAGCTGCTTGGGATTCTGTGTCTGACTCTCTCTCTGCTCCTCCCCTGCTCACACTCTGTCTGTCTCTCTCAAAAATAAACAAACATTTTTTAAAAATTTTTAAAAAATAAAGAATTGGGGCTGAATATAGTGCATTTGGATTATAGAGACAAAAATGGCCAATTTTATGATGTAGGGTATGATCAAAGGTATATTTTCCATGTGTAATCAGATGGTTAGTAAACACTTTGTCACAGCAAAAGTGTAACATGACAATTGCTAGTCAGATGTTAGTAAGAAAAGTATAAGTTAAATCATTTTAAAATGATTTGTTTTGTTGATATATCTCACTTACGGACTTATATTTGTTATCTGATAGTCTTTCTACCTGTTCAGTCACATTAGAACTTAATGATCAGGAGATTTAAATGTTTTACAAGAATTTCTTTTTTACTGTTACTGCTGGAGGCCTATAGGAGAGAAGAAAAGTTAAATCTGTTTTACATTGACTGACATGAATGTTAGTAATGTCCACTCAGCACTTTATTGGGACAGTTGAGTAACGTGTCATTAATTGGTGACATTCAGAGCTGTTATAGAAAGAATAACTTTTTCTGACCTTTTTTTTTCTTAAGGTTTGTAGCCAAACCATGTGCCATCGCCCTCAACATTCAGGCCAATGGACCACAGATTGCCCAGCCCAATGCCATTCTGGAAAAGGTCTTCACTGCAATTACAAAGGTATGATTGTCTTTTTGGGTGGTATGAGTTATCATGACCACCATTCTCAATCTGAAATTATTTAATCCCTTCTCTCCTGGGTTTAATCCCTCTCTCCTGGGCTTGAGAACTAATTGCCCAGTCTCATTCTGGAAAGTGTCCTCTCAGAAAGCATCCAAGCATTGTGACTAGGCCAAACAGGTAGAAGCTGAATAAATGTGGGCATGTGTGAGACCTGTTTATGTATTCTCTCATTGATTTTAGAAGCTTGTCTGTAAAGAACAGTCTAGATTAGATAGTGATTAGTCCAATTTTGTGTCTCTTTTAATCTCACATGACACGAAGCAGCACGGATAATGGTTGGATGGGATTTTGTGGAGACGACTGGGTAAAGCTGAGGAATATAATTAATGTACAGGCATACCTTGGAGATGTCGTGGGTTTGGTTCCAGACCACTAAAATAAAGCAAATACCACAAAAGGCATGTCAAATGAATGTTTTGGTTTTTCCAGTGCATATAAAAGTTACATTTACACTATACTATAGTCTATGAAGTGTGTGCAATTGCACTATATCCAAAAAACAATGATGCCTTAATTTAAAAATACTTTATTGCTAAAAAATGCCAACCATCATTTGAATCTTCAGCAAAGTTGTAATCTTTTTGTTGGTGGACATTCTGGTCTCCATGTTGATGGCTGTTGACTGATCAGGGTGGTGCTTCCTGGAGTTTGGGGTGATTGTGGCAACTTCTTAAAATAAGACAATAACTAAGCTTGCTGCATTGATCAACTCTTCCTTTCATGAAAAATTTCCCTGTAACACGTAATGCTGTTTGATAGCATTTTACCCACAGTTGAACTTCTTTCAGAATTGGAGTCAGTCCTCTCAGGCCCCACTACTACTTTATCAACTAAGTTTATGTAATAGTCTAAATCTTTTCTTGTCATTTCAACAATCTTCACAGCATCTTCACCAGATGGAAATCCCATCTCCAGAGACCACTTTCTTTGTTCATTCATAAGAAGATGCTTCTTATCCATTAGTTTTTTATCATGAGATTGCAGCAATTCAAATATAATAGTAATGAAGACGTTTGAAATATTGTAAGAATGACTGAACTGTGAGGTAGAGACACAAAGTGAGCAAATGCTGTTAAAAAGAATGGCAGTGATAAACTTGTTTGATGCAGGGTTGCCACAAACCTTCAATATGTGAAAAATGCAGTTCTCTGTAAAGTGCAGTAAAGCAAAGTGCAATAAAAGAGGGTTTGCCTATATGTATGAAAGGAAGTGCCCATTTGCTTATAGCATGGTCCTTGTGTTCCAGCAGTTGTGAGACATAGGCAGATGTAAACAAAAGAGGGAATAATTGAAGGACAGAAGAGTTGGCAACATGGAAGGATGAAGGACAGAGGTCTAGAGAGTTAGAAGTTATAGATTCACTGTAGAGAAAATAGGAGAAATTATCACTGTCGTGCGAGTTAAAGCCAAACTAGGAGCAGGGAGAGGAGAGCAGAGGAGGGGGGAGATTGTCGCCCCTCCACTGATCTCTCCTTAAGAACAAAGAGGGGAGGAGAAAGACAGAAGCCAGAAATCCTCCATCTAAAGCCATGGGAAAATGAAGGACATCACAGCATCCAAGTATTTTCTTACTCTGTCACCCTTGATCTTACTCTTGCATAGACAAGAAAGAAGGACAGGAGAAGTGTAACGTTTTAAGAGAAGTATTGTGTGTTCGTATATTAAATGGTTCATTTTCCGTTTTTCATTTTTCTGGGAAAATTGCTCAGGCTTCTAAAATGTGATTTGATAGTGTTAAGCATGTTTTATTCCTTTTTTGGTATTTGTGTTGCTAACCATTTGTATTACTTGTCTCTTGTCTTAAAAACTATTAATTCAAATATTCAAACACTTTTGTTTATATTATGGTCTTTATTTCTGCCAAGAATTCTCTAGGATTTTTACCCTCTATCCTTTAAAAAATGATATTTTTCCTGGAGAAGTAGAAGAAAGCAGTAGGTGCTTTTTATATCTCTGCTAGGAAGAAGAGAAGAATGTATGAGATTTTAGGAAAAGCTCCTTTGGTAGTTTTATGGGCTGATTTTAGATTGCCAAGTTCTAACCTGAAGGGGCACATATCTTAATGTACTTAAAGGAAGAAATATTAAGAACAAACTTGTATTTTCTTTTAACATAGCAGTTTACTGCAGCAAGACACTCCTTTCCCTCTGAAAAAGCAGAAGTGTAGGAAGTTATCAGGTTTTTAAAAATTAGATTATAATATATTTGTATTTATCTTGTGAACTACTCTAAATGCATAATAAAATGAGTCTACCCAAATGTTATGTATCCCTTTAGAAATTCTGCAGTGGACATTTTATTCCCTTGCCTTATGTTTATCGTGGTTACTGGAGAAATTTCCTCCATAGAGGTAGTAAAAGGATTTTGCAGTCATGCTGACTGCTCTAGAGAATATTTGCTTCCAGCTAATTTTAATCATACTCTCTTAGTTTTCCAAGGTGATTCTTTTGGACATATTTACATGATTGGAGTAGAAGCCTCTTATTTTAAATATAAATGCAGCAAAAGTTGGAACAGTTTTTCCTTGAATTCTTTATAGTTGTCCAGTGTTATTTATGATCTGAGAAAGTAACAGGTCAGTTGACTAGAATAGAAGTAGCAACACTTGGAGTTTAAACAGTGTTTGTAGTTGTTTGAGTGACCATTCACCAATCTGGCCTTGACCATGATTCCAGGTCACTTTTGGAGAAGGGCATGGTTATCATCTTTCAAGAGTGTAGGGATGCACCCTCAAAACCTTTAAAGTCTGCTATGTATAGGACTGGCTATGTAATTTGTAGGCCAATGTAGAATGAAAATGCGGGACCTCTTGTTCAAAAACTATGAAAAAATACCATTCAAGGCATAAAAATATAAAGCTTTTTTTCTTTTCTTTTATAGATTCTTTTTCTTGACCTGTCAACATGTTTTTTATTTGTTATTTAATGTCATGCCCCCTCAGGCATGGGGATATTCATGAGGCAGATGTAGGGCCTCACACATCACACAGCCCACTAGCTGTGTCCAGACTGGGCTGATGTGCCTGCCTCTTCTCTGGCCAGGAGTGGAGAAGTTGAGACCGGCTTCTCTCCTTTCGATGGGCCTACTGTCTCAACCCCTAGTGGATGGGTGACTCCCAAGTGTATTGCAGTCTCTAGAGCAGGACACACTTGATAGCTGGGTTGGGGTGAGCAAGAGGATCATCCCCATTGAGTTACCTACCAAATGCATCAGGGCACTGCCACCCTGGGGTGCAGGCAGCTACCCCCATATCCCACACTGAGACGCCATGGGGTGTACATACCCAATTCCAGTCCTTTTCATGCTTGCCCCCGGGGCAGCAGTAGTCACTGGCCAGAAGCAGGAAGGGGTAGGAGGTCTGGGGAGCCAGGGGACAGAGAAATAAGTTCCCCAGAACTAGTTGGGGGAAGTGATGGGACTGTGTGTGAGCCGAGACTCTGAGCCCCTAACACGTGTTCCTCTGTCTCATTGGTCTTCATATACAAAATACAAATTCCATAATAAAATTATTAAGAATTTTGAGATAGCAGCCATAGAACTTGAAACCCCCAAGTGCGAGCCTTTCTGAACGTGGAACCCTGTGTGACCGCACTGGTCACATGCCCTGTATAGTTCTCATCTATGTAATTACCTGATAAATAGGTAACATCTGTTTGTCTCTCTGTATATCTAGTATAAATAAATGTGCATGTGTATATAGTTGTATATTTATATTTATTTCTTTATGTTTGGGGTTTTTCCTGCCATATTTTGGCACATATCTATAATCCTAACAGCCTTACTCCGCTAACCAAATCAATTCTTGAGCCACTGAGGGAAAAATATATATGGGTCAGCTGTGAAACCATGTTTTATGATCCAGAGAAATCATATTATCATCCACTCTTGGTATGTTACTCTATGTTTTAAAAATTATAGGCAAATTTCCTATAATTTGTTCCCATTTATTCTCCTCTTATACCTGTCTCTTTCTTTCCTTTTTACTTTCCTTCTCCCTCGCAGTATTGGTTATGAATATTAAGATCAGCCTAGGTATTTCTGTATAAAAATGTGTATATATATGTCAGCATTGTTCATTTATTTCCTTGGAAATTTTAAGAAAGGAAAAAACTAAGGAGAATAATTAAAAATGCAAAACAATGAAAAAACACGCACAAAGAAGAAGGAAAATCTCCCAAACTCTATTTTTGTCAAACTAGTAGATACATATCTTTAGATTTCAAAATATATATTGAGGCTAACAAAAAACAGTTGGCAGCTTGGGCAGAAGCCAAGCAGGAGGAAGTGAAGAGCATGAACTGGGGGTAGCTCTCAGGAAAGCCAGCGAAAGAGACAGCTCCTGAGTGTGAGGGAGACATAAGTTGTAACCAGTGTTTGCACATTAGTTTGCATACAGGAACTGGTGAGCAAGGCCGGAGGTTGTCCTCCTGGACTCAGTTTAATTCAGAGAACTGGAAGAAGTTCACAGACCAGTGTGTGGATGACACGTTTTCAGGAGATGGTCTACCTTGGTGGCAGCTGAACTGCATGAGCATTCTCCCTGCTCTGCGTACTCCCAGGAGCTGGTCAAAACATTCCAACTGACTCGATGATGAGTAATAAAGAAGGAGCGCACACAGCATCGAAGACAAGAAAAAGAATGTGTAGCCGTGCTTATTAGCAAAAGTTGTTAGTAGAAAAATGAGGCCACAAGGCAAATGAAAATTGTGATTAAATATTTTACCGTAAACTAAAAAAAAAGTAAGCAATATCTCTGTGAAGGAAGACCACAGAAAAAGAAATGTAAGACCTAAAGAAAAAAAAATAGTTGGTCAACAGGAAGAGGGATGCACTGTGAGCTGTAGATTTAGGAAAACATATTAAAACTATCATAGAGGGGCGCCTGGGTGGCTCAGTCAGGTAAGCGTCCAACTTCAGCTCAGGTTATGATCTCATCATTTTTGAGTTCGAGCCCCACATGGGGCTCTGCACTATCAGTGCTTGGGCTTCTCTCTCTTTCCCTCTCTCGCTCTCTCTCTGCCCCTCCCCCATATGTGCTTTCTCTTTCTTAAATAAATTTTAAAAAATAAAAAATAAAAATATCACAGAAATGAAGACAAAATTAGAAAGAATACAGGAAACACAAGATACTGCAGAAAACTCAGTAAGGAACATGGGAGATAAAAATAATAAAACTGAATTAAATGAGACAAAAAGAGCTAAAAATAATTAGATATTTAGATGGACCGGATCCAGCATCTGCATTATCAGAGTCCTGTAAGGAAAAGCAAAATAAAATAAATATTGAAAGATATAATTCAAGAAAATTTTCCTAAAGTAAATGAAGATTTCTTTTCATATGTTAATGAAAATGCAGTAAAAATTGACCCAAGAAGGTTAAATTATTGGACTTGTAAAGTAAAAGAATTCTTTGAGAAGCCAAGCAAAAAATCAAATCACTTAACTGGCAATAGTCTTCTTTATATAAAGCAACATTTCCAACATTTTCAAGGAAAATTTAAACTAAGAATTTTATATTTAGGCAAATTGTTTTTAATGTGTAAATGTTAGAAACAAACAGATTTCAACATTCAAAAATTTGAGGGAATTGTTCTTATGAGTCCTTTTTGAAGAAAGTATTATAACCATTAACGTTAGCTGATCAAGAGGTTACTGGAGTGTTGGTAAGTTTTGAATACATTTCATCTGTAGAAAGAGAGAAAGAAATGTAAGGATCAGGATGACAGAACAGAAAGTAAACATCCATATGTGTTCACATAGTAGAAGTGATACAACTAACAGTAATGAGGGCAGGGAGAAGAAGGTGAGAGGTAGAATACATTCACTAATTGCATAATCTCTAGTAGCTGGGAGTCAAAATAAATCAGTTTAAGCAGTCAAATCGAATGATAGAAGTACAAACATTTAACAATATGAGTAAACTGTAAAAATGTTAAAATTATTGATTAATATTGGGTGGGGTAATAAGAGGAAACATGGTAATTTTAAATATTGCTCATATGAAATTATTGACTGAAAACAAATAGAAGAGTATTGTAATTATGAGTAACCACTAGAACAAAAATTACCCACAGAAAGGAAGGAAAATAAAACAAACAATACTTGGTTTGTCAAAAAAAATTTTTTTGACCTATCAAAGTAGAAAGCATAACAATTAATGTGAGGGAACTATAACCAAACATTCAATTATATCAATATATGTAAAGGAGTTTGACTCCTCTAATAACTAATTTGGCTTTGGGTCACATAGCTGATAAGAGATACCTTCAGATAAAGTAATTACAAATATTGAAAATAAAACTATTGGTAAAGGTATATAGACAAATTCAGATAATAAAGTAGGGTTTTTATTTTTACATAAAAGTGGATGTCAGACCACTTATTCAAGTGAAATGAAGGATTGTCTTTTTATTGGCAAAAGATACAATTCATAGTAAAGATAAAATAGTTATGACTAATATGCATTGAATGTCAATTTATCTATATACTCATAAAAATGAATGAAAAAAAATAGGGAATTTTAATTTACATCTGGGTCATGACAGGTCAAGTGAACAAAATGTAAAACAGAAGATAGAAATTCTAAGAGGCATAATTAATGAGGAAGATCTAACTGGTACATTTAGAATCTATATTCTGCATCCTATTGGCGATGCCAGGGTACATGATGGGCCCACCAGACAGCACCGTGTTAGCATAGAAGTCCTTCCAGATATCAACATCACACTTGATGATGGAGTTGAAGGTGGTCTTCTGAATGTAGAGACTATACTTTCTTTTAAAGTACCTATTAAATATCTACAAAAATTGACCTTTATTATTTATACAAAACTGTGATAAATTTTAAAAATAGACACAACTTAATAATATTAGAAATCAGAAAACAGAAAACTTCTTGCTCTCTAAATCAACTCTTGGATAAAAATAGAAATTCAGAATATTTGGTAGCAGTAATGATAAAAACACTACTCATTTGTACTGTGCCAAAACAGTGTCAGATGAACACTCAGATGAAATAAACATGCACGCATATATGTATATATATATTTCATATATGTACATATATATACATGATATATGCATATATGAAATGTATATACATGTGTACATATATACGTATATACTTATATGGAATATATACATATATACACGTGTATATATACAATATATACATATATGAAGTTAAACACTTAAGTATTAGAAAAAGAACAAAACAAAAGCAAGCAGAAAGAAATTAATGATAAATGCAGAAAGTGTGTTAGCAAAACTATAGAATTGAAAATCAATTCAGAAGTACCTTATCTGTTTAATTACTTTTACAGAAAATCAGCTAGTCCATTAAAAAAACAAAGCACAAATTACAGCATTATAATTAACATAATAATCAACAATCACAGAAATGGAGGAAAATAAAACGGATATATTTCTGTTAATATGGAAAATAAAATATAAAACTTGGGTAAAATGGAAATTATTTCGGGAAAATATAATTTACCAACTATATATATGCATATATATAAAGATCAAAATCAAGAGCTAAACTGCAAAAAAGGATGAGGCTTAGATACTCTCACAAGAAAAATTCTAATACACTTGTAAAGAGCAGGTAATTCCAATGCTATTTTACACTATACCAAAGCATGGAAAATTAAGAAAATCATCCAAATTCTCTTTTTATGTAGCAGTGAAACATTAATTTAACATTAAAGCGTGACAATGATTTAACCCAAATATAAGACTAAAGACCAATTGAACTTAATATCAATGAAAAGTCCCAAATAAAAATTAGTAAACAGAACTTAACAACACTTTAAATTATTGTTTATCATTACCATAATATTGCATTATTATTTTAGGAATGCAAGGTCTTCCCAGAATTCAATATTATAAAATCTGTATAATACATTATATTAATTGATCTAAGGAGAAAAGGGGCATGATCATCTCCATGGATGCTGAAATCTAACATTATTGTGATTAAATAAAAGTTATCTAACTAGGTAAATGTGGGTTTTTTTTTTTTTTTTTTAACACAAGTCCATTTGTATGTCAGTTCCAAATCTGGCTTGTTCCTTAATGAGAAACAGTGGTATTCCCACTAAAGTCTGGAACAGATAGAGATGGAGAACCATTGTTCTACATAGTGCTAAGTTTTACATTGAATTAGCAAATAGATAAGAGAAAGAAAATAAAAGCATAAAAATTAGAACAGAGGTGGTAAAGCTATTGTTATGTGAATTTATTGAGTCCTTACTGTTTTTTAGGCACTGGTGAAAAAAGATATTAAATTTTCCTTTGTTTATGGAGCTTACATTCTGATTACATGTTATTATATGACTATATTCCTGACAATTAAAGGAATCAAGTGAAAACTTAACAATACCAGAAAAGATAATATTCCTAGGAATAAATGTAACAAGGATGTGGAAGGTATGTGAGGAAAATTTTCAAACACTGTTGAAAGACAATAAAGACAAATTGAGTAAAGATGTCAATTCACCCTACATTAATTTCTTGAACATTCAGATAGGAAAGAGTTTTGTTATTAATGACCCCAAATTCAGAAGTTAAAACAGAAAAAACTAGTAAGTTAAAATCTGTTTTTTAAAAGCTTCAAGAAAACAAACAAGCAGAAAACCCCATAAGCAAATTCTACAACACAAAGACACACGGGCACAAAGTACAATCTCTGGTACAGACATGGGTTTAATCACCACAACACGTGAAGGAACTCTACAAATCAATAAAGAAAATACCTACAAATCAAGAATAAATGGGTAATAGGTATGAAAAGACTGTTCATAAAAAGAAAGTATTAATGGTTTTTAAGACATGTGAAAAGGTGCTTCTTTCCTAAAAAGAGGAAATCAAATAAAAAATATACTGAGACAGGGACACCAGAGTGGCTCAGTTAAGCGTCTGACTCTTGATTTTGGCTCAGGTCATGGTCTCATGGTCATGAAATCGAGCCCCATGTCAGTCTCTGCACTGGGCGTGGAGTCTGCTTAAGATTCTCTCTCTCCCTTCCCCTCTGCCCCCAACCCCTTAAAAATACACTGAGACACTACTTTATATATGTATCAGACTGAAAAAAGGTTGAGAAATCTGATAACGTACTCTATTGGCAAGGCATTGGGAAATGGGCACTTTTGCTTGTGAGAGTATAAATTGGTAAAATCATTAGCAAGGGTGATTTTTCAAAATATAAATAAATTACAGGTGCATAGGCCTTTGATCTCCAATGTTCACTTCCAGGAATTTATCTATGTATGCATGTATAAAATGACCAATGACAAGATTATTTATTACAGCATTGTTTATAGGAGTGGAAGTCTGGAAACTACGTAAACGTCCATTAACAGGAGAGTGGATAAGTATATTATAGTATATCCTGACAGTTCTACAAAAGAAGGAGGGCATTCTTCATATTTTAATATGAAAATATTCCTGATATATTGTAAAGTGAAAAACCAAAGTTCAGACTGATACATGTAGTATGCAAACATTTGTGTGACACAGGTCATGTGTGAATACATATTCAATTTACTTATATTTTCACAAAATAACTCTGGAGAAGAAACTTTTAATAACTGGTTAGCTGGTAGGAAAGGGGAGAGTCGTAGGAATAAAATGGGAAGGTGAAACTTGGGATAATTTTTAGTTGTGAACCATGTGAATGTTTTAGCTATTTAATAAGCTTAGAAAACAAATTAAAATGAAAAATTAATTCCTTTAGGAAAATGGTATAACCAAGGAATATAGTAAGATGTGAATTTTCTGTCTTCCCTGTTTTTTAATTCAGACAGACATAAAAGGAGAGTGTAAATGGTGTCATGACTAATAAAATCATGTCAAAGTACACACCTCGTTGAAAGTTGGCAAATGACTTTCACAAATACAAGCTCAGCACATTTTATAACCTCTGTCATGATACTGAGGCCACTTGCTGTGTCCCCTGTGTATTTGTCCCCTTAAGTTGCTCGAGATATTTTGAAAAGGTGTCATCTGTACATCCTACCCTTGTAACTTGAAGCTGGTCAGTCTGCCTTCCCCTCTCCCGTTTTTGGTTATTTCCTCTAATCACTAACATTTCCTTAATAGTAAAGGAAAGACAGACTAAATAAAGGAATAGAACGCAGCTTAGTTTTGTTGTGCGGCAGGTCATATTCACATAACTGTTGGCAGGATGCTCTTTAAGATATTTAGGAGAGTGTAGGGATAGGAAATGGGAGAAACACATTTACCAACTTAGACATATTTTTTAGATTTGATCATCACCACGGTCCCATTTATGTGGATAAATAACCCTGAAAGGTGAGGGACCCGAAGTTCAGAGGTCATTTGAGTGAGGATTGAACCAGTCTGTTGCTTCCTAATGTTATAGAAAGGAATGAAACAGAATATTATCATCATATGGCGAGCATAAGTAGGGTCTCTTCCCCATTCACCATGCTTGTGTCTTCAAGTAATGCATAGTTGTTGTAAATTTTGATGGGGATCTGGTTAAAAGGAATGAACAAGAAGTGGGGTAGAAGAGGGATGTGAACAACAAAGCAGAGGAAAGAGAGACGAGGAAGAAAGAGAACATCTGTTTTGTAGTTGAATTGGTACCTTAGGCTAAAGTGAGCTATGTTGAGATTATTCCATGCTTTTGTCTGTCCTACATTACCCTCATGTGTGATAATTAGGTATAGGATTTTTTTTTTCCTGAGAAAGTGATGCCTCTTTGCAAATTCACCTTAACCTAACTCCTTTCCTTGAAGGCTGATGGAGCTGACTCAGCCAGTTGACTGTTTCATCACATCTCCGTGGCTGATAAGAAGTGCAGGCATTAGGGTGGCTCAGTCGGTTAAGTGGCTGACTCTTGGTTTCAGCTTAGGTCATGATCTCCCAGTTTGTGAGTTTGAGCCCCGCATCAGTCTCTGTGCTCTTAGTGCAGGGATTTTCTCTCTCTCCCTTCTCCACCCCTCCCCTGCTCATTCTTTCTTTCCCTCTCTCTCTCAAAATAAATAAACTTAAAAAAAAAAAAAGAATTGCAAGCATTAGAGCAAGATTCATGGTTTTCAGTGTTGTTTCATAATGAGTAACTTTTCTTCTCCTGAGTGGTTATTTATATTCATGCTACTAATGGAAGGACTAAGCCCTCAGTGGTAAATACAGAAATCTCTGCAGCAGGTAGGAAATAGAGGTAAAAAATTCACTTTAAACAAGGGCAGATGTGTTTGTGGTGAAGATGAAAATGATTTTGCTGCTGCCTTGTTTCATAGCATCCTGATGAAAAGAGATTGGAAGGCCTCTCCAAGCAGCTGGACTGGGATGTTCGCAGCATTCAGCGCTGGTTTCGACAGAGATGCAACCAGGAGAAGCCAAGCACACTGACGAGGTTCTGTGAGAGCATGTAAGTTGCTGTTATTCTTTTTGAGAGCAAGACCTGCCTAAGTCCTCCTCCTATCCCTGACTTAAAAATAAAGGCTTCGTGCAGCCTCCAGCAGTCCCTGCAAAGTATGCCACATGGTGGAAAAATAGTCCACCAAAACTGGGGGAATAGTAGTTTGTAAGAATTTGTGATTAGCGCTTTGGATTCAGTAACTGAAGTTCACTTTCTAATGGAGTTCCTACAAGATACTTAGCAGATTACAGGGGCCTGCAATGGTATTTTCATTCAGCCTCCTTTGAAGTAGAGCACTAAAAGTCATTACTTTAATGGTTCGAGTTTTAATAGAGGGGACTTCTCGTCAAGAAGTTCTTTCCATGGGTAAAAGCTGAGATGCTAAGATGTATTATCAGAGAGTTGTGATTATGTCCCATATTCCTGGAGATTTAAGAAATAACTCTATTATATTCCTTGGGTGAATTTAATGAAGCATTGCTTGAAGGTGGGGGATGGAATGAAGGTCTCTTCCATTTCTGAAATGTGAACTTTATGGTGTGTAAATTATCAATAAAGCTGTTAAGAATAATAAAAGACCCACAGAGAACTAGCACAGTGCTGTTTTGAAATAGTGACACTCAATGCACTGACCTAGAGGAAAGTTAGAGAAGGAAATACTGAAGCATTGAGCATATTTCCAACAAAGGGAAGGTACTGTGCCTTGAGCTCCTTGTTGCATTTGGTCGTCATCCTTTGGTATGTGACTGTGCCTTTGTCTAACAGCTCTGTGCTTTGGGAGCTTTTTCCTGACACCTGGTATTTGAACAATAGTGCTGTCAGTGTCGCTCCCTTTGTTGCAGGCTCCTTCTGTTTGGGGTTAAAGTTACATTTTCAGGTTTTGCTTTCAATTATGCCAGAAAAGTATTTTAGCAATTGCAATCTAAAACTCAGAGGGAAACCTGATGTTCTGGGAGAAGTGAGTGAGGAGTAGAATAATGCCATAAATTCCTAGAGCTGGATGAATATGGGGAGCATAAACAGGGTCTTCAGGAGGTCAGAATATTTATAAAATGTGGAAAAAACACAATCTGCAAAGCCCTTCCTATAATTGAACTTAGTGGCAGTTTATGGAAGAAGGATTTATGCATCTGGGCTCCTGATCCAAAGCTGGAATTGCTTTCTGGCCTGGTCCCACCACATACGCGAAGGGCCTGTGTCCTTCTTTGGGCTGTGGGTGTGAATAGGGGTGAAGCTGAGTCTTGGCATAGGGACCATATGCTGAAACTCATGTGCCATTTCCTCTCCTCCAACTAACTTCTTTGGTAACTCAGTGCTCGTCCTTTCTATACTATACTGACTCTACACCAGTTTCCATACCACTATGTATAGGAATCAGTCATTGGATGTTGTTCAAGTGAAGATTATCATTCAGTTGATCTGAGATGGCAGCCGAGGTTGCATTTTTAACAAGTTCCCAGGTGATGCCACTGGTCCATGACCACACTTTGAATAGCACGGCTCAACCCTTTACCAATATCTGTGTCTTCTCCCTAAATTCAGCTGGTCTTTATCTGCACCATTATAATCAGCTAAAAATATTTCTAAATGATTGCTAATGGGATGGCAATGTGAAGGCACAACTGGGGGGAGAGATGGTACCTAAAGTATTGATTATGATCTTTTTCCTCAGGAGGTTTACTATAATAGTGTCAAGGAGATATAACAAATATCCGAGTATATGCACATCAGAGATATTAAACAATGAACATTTAGATGTGTGTGCTAGACAATTGGCACGGACAGTCAGTAACTAAAGATTAGAAGAGAAAGATCAGCTGTGGGCTAGGACCCATGGCAGGGCTACTGAGATTATAACTGAGAGGATACCAGTGGCCTTTGACTTCTCTGTTGCAGAGGACTATGCTGATGAGCTTTGTTCTGAAACTCTCTTCTTCCTTTACCTCTGGGTTGCCACTAGATTTTCCTATCTTTCCAAGAGCTTCTGTTTGCATGAGCTATTCTGCATTTTTCCATTTTCTTGAGTGGGCTTCTCCAGATTCAGTCTTCAACCTCTTATTTTTTTTCCCACTTTACCTTCCAACCTCTGTGCAGAAGTTATTTTCTCTCGCCATCCTCTTCCAAAGTCATATGTCCACTGACAAGGCATCGTTCTGCTATCTCCCAGCTGCCAACTCTGACTTGCTTCCATTCCTGACTTCCTTTTACCTGTTGTTTACATGTCTCCATTCCGTTATAGGCTAGAAACTCAAACCAGTCATTCACTGGGTTCAGTTAGTTCTTTGTAAAGCCACTGCTGTGGCCCAGATCTTAATTGCTGTCATAGCTATCCTTATTATTTATCTCATACTCATACTCATAGATATTTTGCTACAAAAAAATTCCTAAGATGCTACAATCTCCATGTTATGCTGCTTTTAAACTCTGATGATATATATATATATATATATATATATATATATATATATATTGCAACTGTTGGATAAATTATTAGGCTCTGTAGCCTATTAGCTAGACTCTGGCTTTCATGTGTTTGGTATCATTCACCCAAATGACCCCAGAGGTTGTCTTTTCACTGTCCATACTTCCTTTCAATTTCTGCCATGGTTTATGCTGTGCCCTAGCATGGACATCTATGTTCCTCTGCCCTGCCCATCTATCCCCTACCCATTCTTCAAACCCGAGGTCCTCTAAGAAATGTCGCATGACTTTTGAGTGTCTGTTATGAACATGACTTTTTTTTGGAATTTTGGAGTCCTCATTGTAAGTGTTAGTAATTTAATATTGAATCACATGCTTTCTTATGTGGTGATTTAACTTTTCTTAAATTGTCTGTATATTTTTACCTTAATTATATAATACTTGCTCCTCAAGGACACAAGAGCCACATGTTATTTTTCTTGCATTCTTAGCCTTTACCACCACATATATACTACTGAATAAATATTGGTTAAATGTAAGTTAAAGTGGCATTGTTTTGGAAGGATTTACTGATCTAAGTTGGCACCCTGCCTCCCCATATGAAAAGTGCCTTTTATACACTGACTGAGCCTAAAATTTGTCTAGGAAAATTATCAAACTATGGAAAGCTCCAAGACTATATCTCAAAGAAATTCAGAGGAAGGAATGGAATGGTAAAGAGGAACATTTAGTTAATACCACATGAATAAAGCAGAATTATATTGGCCACTGTATGCACAAATGTATGCCATAGTTATTTGCTCATCAATATAAAAAATGATCTGGAATAATTTTTTTTAACCAGGGGTGCACTGAATAATCACCTGGTGAGCTTTTGTAAATACACATACCCAGCCCCAACCCCAGGATGTCTGATTCACGGTGGCGTCCTAGGTGAGGTCTGGACACGGATATCTAGAAAGAAATGCCCTGAGTATTTACAGTACACATTCATGGTTAAGAAGCACTAATATCTGGAAAGCGATAACTGCTGTTCCAATATACTAAAAATCAAATTAGCAAGCAAGACAACACAGATTTGGGAACTGAAGGTTTAGGGATGAAACGTAAAGTTTCTATAGTTTTTCTGTTCTATCTAAATTACTAGTTTAGAAAATACAGAGCCCTTTCAGGGGAATTGTGTTTCATCTTGCAGCAGTGGGGAATGGCAGCAGCATGCATGCCAAACAGCAGTTGTAACCATCTGCTGGCCTGTCCGACTTTTGGCACACCCGTTTCGTGCAGATGAGCTGAGTAAAAGTTGTTCAACAAGTAATGTGTTGAACATTGACATGATTTTTTTTTCCCTTCATGCTTGATGTCAGTCACTCGCAGCTGTGTTAGTTTTGATGAATATTTCTTCCAGAAGGGTTTAAATCTTTATTGGCAACTGAAATAGAGATTTTTCAAGAGGAATTTATAAATTCAAGAAGAATTTATAAAAATGAGATACTCTGTGATACATTTTTGGAGGAACCCTCTAAATGGAAGCCATTTGGCTGGGGAATCATGCTTTGCAGCTACTGTAGTTTTGCCTCTCCCCTTCCACAGTTGCATCAGGATAATAGGAAAGTAAATAATATCTGTGATAAAAAAAATCTGCAGCATGAAACAGGAAGAGGCAAAGATGTGTTTTCAGAATAAATGGCTTCCCTCTCATTTGTGCACTATCTGTGTTCATCATTTTTAAATATTGGGCAGTACATTTAATAGCACATGCCTGGGAATAAATATTATGTATGGCTTTCATTTAAGCAGTCTCCAACTGACTTAATACTGACAGGTAAATCTCCCGTATGATAATCCAAAGATATAGGGCAAGGAATACTACATTTCACAGATTAGTTCAAATTTATGTGGATTGACGTTTGCTCTTGTGGAACCTTGTTATAAGTTGAGGACCCACGATGGTCTCTTCTTTAGGGATTTCATTTTAGAGTTGAGGTTGATTAAAACTACCCCCAAATACTGCCATACTTGGATGCTTCTGTTTAGTCACAGCAGGCCAAAGTCTGGGAACTTTTTGAAACTGTGACTTGATTTCTGCAAAGAAAGATCTGTGATCTTAATTTATGATTTCATTGAACTAAGGATAACTCAGCAGTGAGAAATGAGTGGTTTACAAAGTTACCCTCCTGCTACCACTAGGTTACAGCTTTTATTTGGTAGCTTTTTACTTGGACAAGTCAGCAATGCTGTCCTGTGACTGCAATAAGAAAGTGGAACCTAATAATTGAGGGGGAAAGAGAACAGGGCAGCACAGGGAACAAGCTGAGTCAGATATCCCTTTATTTCAGATCAGTCTTTGATCTGAGGAAATGTGAAGATATTCATCAAGTTTTCATAACCCAGTCACTTACACTGCTTTAGAATATTCCACATACCCCACACTGTGGTGAAGGACAAAATTTTGCCTAAGAAAATTCCGTTTTGATTATTTTCACAAACAGATCATGACTTGAGCATTATTTACTACCAAAGTTCTCCCGAAGATTGATGTGGTGTTTTTTTGTGTGCAGTTTTTAATTTTGTTTAGTTTTTAATTTAAATTTAACATACAGGGTAGTATCGGTTTCAGGGATAGAACCTGGTGATTCATCACTCACATGTAACACCCAGTGCTCATCCCAACAAGTGCCCTTCTTTATGCCCATCACCCATTTAGTGCATCTCTCCACCTACCTCCCCTCCACCAACGCTCAGTTTGTTCTCTGTCTTTAAGAGCCTCTTACGGTTTGCCCCTCTCTCTGTTTTTATCTTATTTTTACTTCCCTTCCCTTGTGTTCATCTGTTGTGTTTCATAAATTCCACATATGAGTGAAATCATACATTTATCTTTCTCTGACTTATTTTGCTTAGCATAATACACTCTAGTTCCATCCACATTGTTGCAAACAGCAAGATTTCATTCTTTTTGATTGTTGAGTAATATTCCATGGTGTATATATGTGTGTGTGTGTGTGTGTGTATGTATGTATATTATTTATTTTGAGAAAGAGAGAGAGAGAGAGAGAGAGAGAGAGAGAGAGAGAGTATGAGGAGGGGAGGGACAGAGAGAGGGAGAAAGAGAGAATCCCAAGCAGGCTTCTCCCTGTCAGTGTAGAGCCCGACGCAGGGCTTGTACTCATGAACTGTGAGATCATGACCTGAACCAACATCAGGAGTTGGACCCTTAACCAGCTGAGCCACCCAGGCACCCTTCTATTTTTAATTTTTTGAGGAATATCCATTCTGTTTTCCAGAGTGGCTACATCAGTTAGCATTTCCACCATAAGTGCAAATAGATACTCTTTCTCCACATCCCCGCCAACGTCTGTTGTTGCCTGAGTTCTTAATTTTAGCAATTACGATAGGTGTGAGGTGGTATCTCATTGTGGTTTTGATTTGTATTTCCCTGATGATGAGTGACATTGAGCATCTTTTCATGTGTTTGTTAGCCATCTGGATGTCTTCTTTAGAAAAGTGTCTATTCATGTCTTCTGCTCATTTCTTCACTGGATTATTTCTTTTTTGGGTATTGACTTTGATAAGTTCTTTATAGAGTTTGGATATTAACCCTTTATCAAATATATTGTTTGCAAATATCTTCTCTCATTCTGTCAGTTGCCTTTTAGTTTTGCTGATTGTTTCCTTTGCTGTGCAGAAGCTTTTTCTCTTGATATGGTCCCAGTAGTTTATTTTTGCTTTTATTTCCCCTGCGTTTGGAGATGTGTGGAGTAAGAAGTTGTTGTGGCTGAGGTCAGAGAGTTTGCTGCCTGTTTTCTCCTTTAGGATCTTGATCATTTCCTGTCTCACATTTAGGTTCATCCATTTTGAATTTATTTTTGTGTATGGTGTAAGAAAGTGGTCCAGTTTTATTCTTCTGCATGTCACTGTACAGTTTTCCAGCACCATTTGCTGAAGACTGTCTTTTTTCCATTGGATATTCTTTCCTCGTTTGTTGAAGATTAGCTGGTCATACATTTGTGGGTCCATTTCTGGGTTCTGTATTCTGTTCCATTGATTTATGTGTCTATTTTTGTGCCAGTACCATACTGTCTTGATGATTATAGCTTTGTAATACAGCTTGAAGTCTGGAATTGTGATGCCTCTAGGGTTGGTTTTCTTTTTCAACATTACTTTGGCTATGCAGGGTCTTTCCTGGTTCCATACACATTTTAGAATTGTTTCTTCTAGTTTTGTGAAGAATGCTGGTGTTATTTTGATAGGAATTGTATTGAATATATAGATTGCTTTGGGTAGTATACATATTTTAACAATATTTGTTCTTCCAATCCATGAGCATGGAATGTTTCTCCATTTCTTTGTGTCTTCTTCAATTTCTTTTATAAGCATTCTATAGTTTTCAGTATATACATCTTTTATCTCTTTGGTTAGGTTTATTCCTAGGTATCTTATGGTTTTCGGCGAAATTGTAAATGGGATCAATTCCTTGATTTTTTTTTCTGCTGCTTCATTATTGGTGTATAGAAATGGAACAGATTTCTGTACAATGATTCTGTATCCTGCAACTTTGCTGAATTCATGTATCAGTTCTAGCAGTCTTTTGGTGGAGTCTTTTGGGTTTTTCATGTAGAGTGTCATGTCATCTGTAATTAGTGAAAGTTTGACTTCTTCTTGCCAATTTGTATGCCTTTTATTTATTTTTTTTGTTTTCTGATTGCTGAGACTAGGATTTCCAGTACTCTCCACAAGTGGTGAGAGTAGTTCCTGACCTTAGGTTAGGAGGAAAGGTCTCAGTTTTTCCCCATTGAGGATGATATTAGCTTTAGGTCTTTCATATGTGGCTTTTATAATGTTGAGGTATGTTCCATCTGTACATACTTTGTTGAGGAGTTTTAGCATCCAAGAATGGATGTCTTTTGTCAAAAGGTTCTGCATCTATTGAGAGGACATTATAGTTCTTATCCTTTCTTTTATAAATGTGGTATATTAACATCGATTGATTGTGAACAGCGAACCACCCCTGCAGCCCAGGAATAAATCACACTTGATCATGGTGAATAATTCTTGTAATGTTCTGTTAAATTCGATTTGCTAAAATCTTGTTGAGAATTTTTGTATCCAGGTTCATCAAAGATATTGGCCTGTAATTCTTTTTAGGGGGGGGTCTTTGTCTGGAATCAAGGTAATGCTAACAACATAGAATGAGTCTAGCTTTCCTTTCATTTGTTTTTTTTTGGAATAGTTTGGAAGAATAGGTATTAACTCTTCTTTAAATATCTGGTAGAATAAATGAATAAATAAATAAATGTCTGGTAGATTTCCCCTGGGAAGCCATCTGGCCTAGGACTTTTGTTTGTTGGGAGATTTTTGATAACTGATTCAATTTCTTTGCTGGTTATGGTCTGTTCAAATTTTCTAGTTCTTCTTGTTTCAGTTTTGGTATTTTATATGTTTCTAGGAATTTGTCCACTTCTTCCAGATTGCCCAGTTTGTTGGCATATAATTTTTCATAGTATTCTCTTATAGCTGTTAGCATTTCTGTGGTGTTGGTTGTGATCTCTCCTCTTTCATTTGTGTTTTTATCTTTGTGGGCCTCTATCTTTTCTTATTGATAAGTCCTGGTAGGGGCTTATCAATTTTGTTTATTCTTTCAAAGAACCAGCATATAGTGTCATTGAGCTGTTCTACTGTTTTTTGTTTGTTTGTTTGTTATTATTTAATGATAATCTCTCTCTAATCTTTATTATTTCCCTTCTTCTGCTGGCTATAGGCTTTATTTGATGCTCCTTTTCTGGCTCCTTTACGTATAAGGTTAGGTTGTGAATTTGGGACTTTTCTTTCTTCTTGAGACAGCCCTGAATTGCAGTGTATTTTCCTCTTAGGAAATGCCTTTGCTGCATTACAAAGGGTTTGGACTGTTGTGTTTCATTTTCATTTGCTTCCATGTATTTTTTAAAATTTCTTCTTTAATTTTCTGGTTCATTCATTCTTTAGTAGGATGTTCTTTAACCTCCATGAGGAGGTTTAAGAGGTTTCCAAATTTTTTCTTGTGATTGATTTTATGTTTCATAGGATTGTGACTTGAAAATATAGTTGGTATAATCTTGATCTTTTTGTACCTGTTGAGGGCTGATTTGTGATGTGGTCTATTCTGGAGAATGTTCTATGTGTACTCAAGAATGTGTATTCTGCTGCTTTAGGATGAAATGTTCTGAATATATCTGTTAAGTCCATCTGGTGTCATGTGTCTTTAAAAGCCATTATTTTCTTGCTGATTTTCTGCCTAGATGATCTGTCCATTGCTGTAAGTGGAGTATTAAGGTCCTCTATTATTATGGTATTATTATCAGTGAGTTTCTTTATTCTTTTATTAATTGATTTATATATTTTGGTGTTCCATGCTGGGGGCATAAATATTTACAATTGTTAGATCTTCTTGGTGGGTAGTCCTCTTAATTATGATATAATGCCCTTCTTCATTTCTTGTAACAGTCTTTGGATTAAAATCTAGTTTGTTTGATAGAAGTAAGGCTACTCCAGCATTCTTTTGAAGTCCATTAGCATAATAGATGATTCTCCATCTCCTAACTTTCAATCTGCAGTTGTCTTTAGGTAAAAAATGAGTCTCTTGTAGGCAGCATCTAGATGGATCTTTTTTTTTTTAAATCCAGTTTGGTATGCTGTGTTTTGATTGGAGCATTTAGTCCATTTACATGTAGAATAATTATTGAAAGATAGGAATTTGGTGCCATGTGTTACCTGTAGCATTGGTGTTTCTGGTGAATGTTTTGTAGTCCTTTGTAGTCTTTGTTGCTTTGGTCTTCTTTTTTTTTTTTTTCTTTTTCTTTTTTTTCCACCCAGAGAATCCCCCTTAGAATTTGTTGCAGGGCTAGTTTAGGGTTCATGAACTCCTTTTGTTTTTGTTTGTCTGGGAAACTCTTTATCTCTCCTTCTATTCTGAATCACAACCTTGCTGGATAAAAGCTGCATCTTTTTCCCATTCAGCACATTGAATATTTCCTGCCACTCCCTGCTGGCCTGCCACTTTACAGTGGACAGGTCTTCTACTAACCTTATGTGTCTACCTTTGTAGGTTAAGGACCTTTTGTCCCAGCTGCTTTCAGAATTCTCTCTTTATCTTTGTGTTTTCCAAGTTTCACTGTGATATGTCATGGTGTTGACCTGTTTTTATTGATTCTGAGGGGAGTTCTCTATGCCTCTTGGACTTGAATGCCTGTTTCCATCCCCACATTAGGGAAGTTCTGAGCTATAAGTTGTTCAAATAAATCTTTTGCCTCTTTTTCCCATTCTTCTGGAACTCTTATGATATGGATATTGTTTCATTTTATGGAATCATAAGTTCTCTAAGTCTCCCCTTGTGATCTAATAATTTTCTCTCCCTCTTTTTTTCAGCTTCATTATTTTTCATAATTTTATCTTCTATATCACCTATTCTCTCCTCTGCTTTTTTTTTTTTTTTACTTTTTTTAAGTTTACTTCTTTATTTTTGAGAGAGAGCAAGAGCGAGGGAGAGAGAGAGAGAGAGAGCACATGAGCAAGGGAGGGGCATGGAGAGGGAGAGAGAGAATCCCAATCAGGCTCCACACTGTCAGTGCAGAGCCTGATGTGGGGCTCAAACTCACCAACTGTGAGATCATGACCTGAGCCAATATCAATACCTGGACGCTCAACCAACTGAGCCACCCAAGTGCCCCTTAAAAACTGTTTTTTTTCTTTTAAATCCAGTTTGGATTTAAAGCTCATGGGTTGTACAAAAACAGATGGTGGGCTGGACTTGGTAAGTGAGCTGTAGTTTGCTAAACCCTGCTTCCAGATTACAGTACTATTAGCAGTTCTTTCAGAGTGTCAGGAAAGATAATGTGGTCTTATAGCACAAGGCACAGTCATCCATTGCTCAGAGTGTTGCCATATAATAGAATCATTAGAACAATTCTGTAATTGGCATGCCCATCTAATATTCCTGGCACAAGGTGCCTTGATGCTCTGTAGTTTCATTTAGCTCAATCAGGCCCTCTTTGAAGTTGTTAGTAATCAGAAGACAGTATCACTTCCACAACAAAAATTCTGAAGATTAATGAACTGTATTATAGGCAGTCTGCTCTTTTGCCTTGGGTAAGCTTTTGAAAGCTTTTCCTTCTTTCTACTCCAGATCTGCCATCTGTGGCATGTGAACTCAGGTTTTCCGTGTACATCAAGCCTCTCACAGTCTTCGATGGCATATGGCTAGGCCTCTAATTTGTGTGTACTGGCTAATTAAGAAAGCAGATTTTTGCTAAAAATATCAGGCCATACTTTGGTCAGTCTGGCTGCATATTAAGTACTGCTGGTCAGTTTTATTTAAATCCAAAAAATCACAAGACTCTGCAGATATTTTTTCCAAGAATTTTATTCAATATGGAGTTGGATAAAGATGAAAAGGACAGAATATAGAGAGGAATAATTGAATTTATTAAGGACTAATATTCTTATTTTAATTCTTGTCTGCCATTTTTGAATCTACATGCCATTTCTTTGTTGTTTAATATATCTTAAAAGTTCTTTTTTTTTCTTTAAGTTTTGGTATGTATTTTGGGAGAGAGAAAGCATGTGTGGGGGAGGGACAGAGAGAGAGAGAGGGAGAGAGAGAGAATGGACTCATGGACCATGAGATCATGACCTGAGCTGAAATAAAGTCGAATGCTTAACTGATAAGCCACCCGGATGCCCCAAAAGTTATTTCTGATTTAGAACAAAATCATGAAAATCATTATAATCAACTTCAGTTATAGAGGATGTATAAAGATATACATAAAGATATACATGTTTGTAAAGATTGGGGAATAAACATTTCAAATAAATACTTTAACTTTTCCTACTTACACAGGATTATATTCTATACATGTGTTCACACAAATATACATATATGCTGTGTATCTAAGCGTGGTGCCTGCCCTTCTTGGGATATCGGTATAGAACTTGCCTCATCAGAGTGCCTAAAGAAGGCTGTAGGAACATTATGGTTTTGGATCCATAAATCATGATTCCCTTAGAGGCAGTACAGTTAGTTGCACTGTAACACGACATACACATTCCTAAAAATTGCCACACTGTGCAGAATTGTCCAACAACACAACACAACATGGGACTTATGAGAAAAATGAATCAGGGCACAACGCTCAAAAATTCCATCAGGGACATTAAAAAAAAAAGATAGGAACCTAATAAAAGCAGCACAGTTTTATACATGTTAAATGGTTAAGAAATACATAAGGACTATAATAAATATGGTATTTTATCTTGAAAAAGACCTCAAGGTTGCTTGGAAGTTGGTGTTGGTATATTAGGTGAGCTGCCATAATAAAATACCACATACTGGGCGCCTTACACAACAGAAGTCTATCTTGCACAGTGCTAGAGCCTGGCAGCCCAGGATCCTAAGGTTGGTTTCTCCTGAGGCTTCATTCCTTGGCTTGCATATGGCCCCCTTCTCCCTGTGTTCTCACATGGTCTTTTCTTCTATGTTTATCCGTGGTATCCCTTCCTCTTCTTTTAGGACACCATTCATGTTAGAATAAGACCCCAGTCTTGTAGCCTCATTTAACTGAACTGCCCCCATAAAAGCCATAAATTCAAATATAGTCATGTTGGGTGTTAGAGATTCAATGTAAGAACTTTAGGAGGATGCAATTCCACCCATAAGAGTGTTGGAAGTTTTATAGCTCATAAATTACTATGAAGCGTGAAGCCGTAGAAGGAGGATGATCTGAAATTTGAGAGAATGTTATGACACCGGGTGGATGTGTCCCATAACATGTCCCATAACATGTAACTTGGAGATGTTTGAGAGGGGGGTGTGTGCATGTATGTGTGTGTTTTGTGTATTCCTACACTGCTTGGGTCAACTGAGCACATTTATGCATTCACCGAGTGTTGCTGGTAGATAAAATCACACAGAAGCCAATAAGACATGTGTATTATGCTTACATAAAAGTGGAACATATCTGTACCAGTCTTACAGCCTCACTGATAGCACAGGATAGTGGTGCAGCGGGTGAGCTCTGGAGCCAAGCAGTCTGACTTCATCTCTTCCCTCTGAGAAAAATCTGTGGGATATTTGGGAGAGCCATTTGGCCACCCTAAGCTTCAGTTACTTCATTTGTAAAATAGGCATGTTGGTAGTGTCCAACTCATAGGGACATTGGAATGACCACATGCCTTAATGGATGAAGTGTTTGGAAGAGTGTATTGCGCACAAGGGGATGGTGAATGCTGGCTACCATCAACACATCGTGCTGTCTGTTGTTAGTCAAGTTGGTGTAAGAAGAGCAGGAGCAGATAGCTAGTTAGTCTGTCATAACCAGGCAATGGAAGAGCTGTAGGCATGTTACTCAGCAAAGGCAGCTCTGTTGTTTGTTGTTTTGGAAGGAGAGCTTCAAGAAGATGCAAGGAGAATAGGTTCTTAATTTAGAATGAAGCTCTTTTATTCCCTGGAACTCCAAGAAGACAGAATCATGTGGAGTCACAGGACTGTCAGCTTGGGCTTTACTTATAAGAAAAAGATGCAAAATTCATCCAAGTTCAGAGCATCAGACTCTTCAGCTTGCTGCTGTGTAGCGATGTGGCAGAAGTGGATGAGAAAAGGTGTCCTACTTCAGCAGGGAATGATGCCCGCTGTGCTGCTAGAAGCCGAGGCTTTTGAAGCACCACACGAGAAATGTCAGAACACACAGTCAATATCTTTGAACCACAGAGATTTAAAAATTGCCCAGGTGATTCTGAGGAAGGCACAGCTTGCTTCTGCCAGTGGGGAGAGAGGAACAAAGCCTGGAGCTCAGTGGTGCTGGCTTTAGTAAACCCACCTCTGCTACGGCTGGGACAGTCCCATCAGCCTTAGGAGGTCGGCATGGCATCTGGGTGTAAGAGTTCACTGTTAAATGTAATATTTATTGGTTACTTCCCATGTGCAGGTGAAGGGGCTATGGAGGCACTTGATCTTGAACAAATTTGAGGTTGGGAATCAAATGTGGCTGGTTCATGTCCAGGCTCAAGCTATTAAACCCTTAGCGAGTAATTTACCTTTGCTAGGTCCCAGGTGCCTCTTTTGAAAAGGAGAAATAACTCCTATTTATAGGGTCATTCTGGGGAGTAAGTGGGTATAATGTGCATCTCTTAGTGCCTATTTCTCTTTCAACCGGTGTTACAAAGTTGAGTAAGCAACATTTTCTGACTTGGTGGGACTCACAGGGGCAATTGATTCTGCATATTAGTAAAGTTGTTCAGTACCTCAGATGGGGAGATATAACCTGTAATACTTAAGTAATGAGACTCTTTTCTAGGGCCTCTTCCTTACTGCTCTAGCTGTGGGGTTTTCTGGGTCTTCTATCTTTATATGCCATCAGGAGAGCCATTTTTTAGATTGTATGAAGAGGAAGTGCTTTTTTGCTTCCTCTTTGAGTCCAGTCTGCCTTGTCCTCTCTTTCTGTTCTTCTTTTCCTTCTCCCTGCCTCCCTTCTTCCCACCTCCTGCTGTTACAGGGGCAGGTGCCTTCTGCTTCCTCCTGGCTATTCACCCTTCTGTGATTAGCTTGTGGGGGCCAGATAACCTTGTCAAAGGGTGGTCAGGAGGCTTCACAGAATCCTCGACCATTACTGTTGTGACTGTAACTGTCTTAAAACTTAGCACATTGCACATGATTCCTGAGATTTGAATACAGCACCTACTAATAGAGGGGGTGAAAGTATTTGTGTGTAAGATGGGGTTGGGGGGGTAGGCACTTGGACAAAGCAAGAGGAGGTGCAGCTTTTCCCCCTTTTGGAAGATTTGGGCAGATTCCAAGTGACTTTTGGGCAAGCAGGTCTTAGAGGTTTATGTGTAGGCCTTCCCAAATCTAAATTCATAAATGAGCCCTCTACGAGATTGGAAACTTAATTAAAAGCAATAAAGGCCAATTACTTTGATTTTAAATGCAAGTTGAGCTGTTGGCCTTGTATATAAGGCTGTCATGCTTTGAGAGAATTAAGGTATTTTAGAAAAATCACTTTGTATTTGGTCAGTATTTCGTATTTTGCTTCTATACCGTCTTGTAGCAGTTGCCAACTGATGGGAGGTAATATTTTGCTCTTAGGGCTCAACTGTGTAGAATGGTGTGGTACTGGCTGCAGAGCCGATGGTGTGAGTGAGACCATTGCTGTAGCATCACACACCTCTTCAGTCACAGGTCATCACTAGCTGCAGAATTGGCATTAACGGTTAGTGCACAAGTCTCGGACATATCACTTAATCCTTCAGGGTTCTGATAACTCCTGCACTTAGCCACAGAAGGAATAAAATAGCATATTTTCATCTTATGTATGATTGTATAACAACTAGTTTTCTTGCAGGTGTTGGTGGGCACCTGTGCTGGTAGGAGATGCAGACCCCAGAGAGGGAGAAAGATGTTTATTGAGGTTATGCTATATTCTGGGTACTGTAATGGGGCCTTTGCAGTTAATCCTCACAGCTACCCTCTGTAATAGGTTAGGTATTACACGCCCTTCTTAGTCATGTCAAAACTGAGGCAGAGAGAGGTAGAGTAAACTGAGCACCACTCAGCTAGAAAGTGACAGCTGGGATTTGTATCCAGGCTTGCCCAAACCCGAAGGTTTGTTAGAAAAAGCTCAGGAACACTACATGTTACCACATTCAGAGCAAATACAGAAAGGGGTACTTGGGTGTTCTATTTGCATATGGCAGTCTCCTTTCCTTTCCTTTCTCCCTCCATTTATGAAAGATTGGAATTAAATTTTCTTGCTGTCTCTTTGGCATACCAGTTGCACTTTTAGTTATTCTCTACTAGAACACTTCACTTGGAGCCTTGTTATTTTCACTATTTTTATTTCTCTCTGCTATTAAACTGTCCAGCATCTTGACTGCTGGGACTGTCTTACTCTAAATCTTTTCATCCCCACAGGTCAGCACAATGCCTGGTGCTTTGTAAGAGCCCAGTAAATGTCTACGGAATGAATCAATTATTTAGATCAGGGACTGGACTGAACCTCTAGGGACTAAGGGACTGAATTTAATTAAGAAGAAGCTCAAGTTTGATGTCTTTCAAATAGTCATAGGAAGATTAAGGTGGGAGGGAGGAGGTAGGAAGGGCCTCTGGAGGAGGTGACACAGCTGGATTTTTAGGGATGATGACAGTGTCCAGGTAGGAAAGAGAAGGAGGGCGCCAAAGGCTGCTCCAGGCAGTGGAACTCACCTGAAGAGCAAGGTGGGCTTGGGGAACTCCAGTCAACAAAAGTGGAAGCCGGGAAGCAGCGGTATCCTTATTGCCAAGTGAAGGTCCTGGGCGTCTCCTCCTATGCCTTCCTGTCTACACATCAGGGCCATCTGACCTTCTGTTCTAAAATGTCCTTGCTTTGCCTGCATTCACAAAAATCTCATGTTTACTAAGTGTTTGGCTCATTGGCAAATGGAATTGGTGTTTGTTGCCAGTGCATTATACCAATGTATGACTCAGTTTGAGCCCTTGTATTTTTTTTGTTGAGAAAAAGACTTGCTCGTTGAGCATAAATCTCTCATTGATTAGACATATATAATAGAGATGATCTTGAGCAGGCACGTTCTGTGTTCCTTGTGAAGTCCGTCTTCCTGCCTTTATCTTATCTTCTGAAGAGGATAATATAGTGCTTAGAATCCGCATAATGACTTCTCCCCTTTTCTTTCTCACCTCCCATACAAGCATGCAAAAATTAAACATCCAAAGGAAAAAAAGAAAGAAAACCACATTATCACCTCACTATTAACTATATCTGCTGTGTCATATTTTACAGAGAAAAAATCAGGGTATGGGACCCATGATAAATGGTAGTATGCCATTGACTCAGCACTCTGCAATCAAGGTTCAACACTAAAAATTAAAAAAAAAACAAACACACACACAAATTAGGACATATGGTCAGAAAAGCATGAATGTGCTTTTATGGTTTGGATATTAGAAATCGATATTGTCCCAGAAAATCCAGAAAGAAATCATGGGCCCACATGATTTAATTCACTTCAGTTTCCCAAATGGTTACAGAGGACTTTATGTGGCAGGGGCTGGGTGCTGGGGACTTAAGGTAAAAAGGAAAAAAATTGCTATTCTCTGGCATTCAGAGTGTAGGAGGGCAAAAGGCACAACATTTTAGAAAAGAGCTATAGAGCATCTAGCTCTCCCTGGGGACGGGGTGAGTCATTGGACTGTTTGGGTTAGCAAACCAAAGTTGGGATAAATAAATCTAAGAATTGGCCAATGTAAACAGCATCTTATGAATGCATTTATGATGGATTTGGGGACAGAATTAATATTGAAGTATATAAAATATTGAATTTATTGATAGACTTTTTATCTTTCAAAAGAACAAATTTGTCTGGTGATATCCATGGAATAACAAGTGCCCATCTTGTAATGGGATTCTGCCAGAACTTCCTACAATGAAGCATATAGCATTAGCTTACCTTTGTTTATTACTGTTCTGGGTGCTAGGAGAGTCACTTTGTCTGCAAATTCCTTACTTATGGGGAAGCTTATTTGGTGCTCCAAATTAGGATATTTGGTGCAACCAGCTTTCATCCAGAACCATCACTGATCTTTCCTTTCTGTCTCCTTTTCTTCTCTGTGGGAGGGAGGCTGAGGACTGGGATAAGTGAGGGGCTGGAGGAGGCGTGGGAATAGCTTTCTAGATTACATCAGGTCCAAACCAATGATTTGAAGATTGGGATACTGTTTGCAGTAAGAAATTCTCAGTGTGTGGGGACTGTGGTACATGCTGTGATTTGTGAGGTATGAGAAGCACCGATCTGCACCTGCAGCCCTGGTTGACATGTCCATACAGATTTCAAGAAGTAGCCAGATACAGAGTTTCCTCCAAAGTTGTTCTTTATTGTACTTGTCAGTAGATATTCTTGTCTTTCTTCTGTTACTCATTGAAGTGGCAGTTCTCATGTAATGTTTTCTCTCTCATTATGAATTTTAGTTGTGGAAATGTGTCTGACTTGAATTGATTTTCATTCTTATTTAATTCTGAAATAGGACTTGAACCTGTGTGCGTCATTTCAATTTGATTGATTCAAAGTATAATATTTTATCTTTAATTATGAAGGGTTCACATGAATCTTGTCCAAACCTCTTGCGTTATAAAAGCTAAAAGTTTTTCTTGCTTCATGAATTTAAGTGTTCTTATTTCTGTTTCTTCCCAGTACTTAGGTGGTTCCATAAGCATGTTTTTGGAGCCTTTACCACATGCTGGGTTTTGTATCAGGAGGCTAGATGGATGTTAAGACCTCTTTCCTTGATGGATTAATGATGGTATCTTTTTACTTCACATTCTAAACCTCAATTTCCTTATCTTTAAAACAGGGCTAATTGAGAAACCTGACAGAATGGTTATAACAATTAAATAAAATAACTCTTAGAAAGCACCTACGATATGCCTACTACATTGTAAGAATTCAGGAAAATTAATTACTTTAGATTAATTTGCATTTCTGTGTACTAAAGGCTGGCAAAATGAATTGAATCCCCCTGCCTAGTCTAATAATATCATTCCAAGTTTGCTTAATACCTTAGGGCACCACACTACCACCATGTGCTTTATCAGAGGCTTTATTTCTATTAAATCCCCAAATATTTATTATTTAGTAGGTGTAATTATTTCATAGGTGTGTTATGATGGCTTTTGTGGAAGGAACTAAAACGCATCATTTTAATTTCTAATTCTTGACTTTCTTTAAAGGAAAGCTTCTTGCTGGTTGGAGTAAGAACATGGCTTTCCAGCTTTCTGACTTTTAAAGTAGGGTGTAATTTGAAACCACAGTCTTATTTGTCTAGAACAGCAGGATAAGGCCCTTGTGGAACTAGGAGGTTTATATCTTAGGCAAAGAAGTTGGGGCCCACAAGGTCCAGTGGCACAGGAGTCTAGGGTGCCAGCACTTACCAACTTGCTCAGACTCAGTTTTCTGAAACTTAACTAGTCAAAATAGGACTTCAGATTGAAATGGGGGCCATAGCATCGTCCTGCCCGTATAAGGCACTCATGCTTTAGTAAATGTTAGCTGTTATACTAATGACCATTAGTAGTAGCACTATAATTATCACCAAAGCAAAGAAGGACCTTCTCTGTATGGATTCACTTCTTGAACAAGTTTTAGCTTTTTCTAAGAATTTCATGAGGATTTATAAATAAAAATGGCTTGTACTGATAGTGCCATGCTTGTTCCTGCCCCTTTGCCTTTGCTCATGCTGTCACCACCCACAAACCTCCTACCTCCACCCCTGCTGCCTTATCCACATGATGGATATCTGTTCATCCATCAGGACTTTGTTCAGCTTCATTCAGCAAACACTAGGCATTTATTAAGTGACAAATTTATGCCAGGCACTGTGCTTTGTGTCTAGTGGAGATCATTATAACTTGTGTGGCCTCACTGACTCCATGAAGGAGATACATACTCCGATCCTCTCTTTCCCCAGGTAGAAACTGACAATTCCCATGTTGGTGTACACCTTTAATAATAACAGTAAGAGTTCACTGCATTCCTATTTCTTTTTATCTGCTAGCCTATTAAGTTCTTTAGTGCAAAGAGAACATTGTACTTCTTTTTGAATACCCAGCATCTAGGATTATGCCGGCATAGAGAAGGTGCCCAATAAATGTTTTTAGAGTGAATTAACACATATTTTAGGGCTAATGACCTTTGTTTTCGTTTCATGTTTTCCCCAACTGTATTTTGAGTGCCTATTCTATGCCAGGCCCTCCTTTCAGTCATTGGGACTTAGTTTACATTTCACTGGGGAGGAGAGAGTAGAGAAATCAGTCAAGTATTTAGGACAGTGGTTGGCTCAGAGTACTATGGAGGAGAATTCCGCTGTCAGTGAGGTCATTCCTGAGGAGGTGGGGTTTGAACCAAGACCTGAAAGAGGTGAGGAAACCTCAGGCAGCAGAGGAGGGGCACTTGCAGATAGATACCTGAGGAAGAGTGCACCTAGCCTGTGGGAGGTCTCAGGTGTCTGCAGTCGAGGGGGAGTGAGGGGTGACAACTAGAAGGTGAGGCAAAGGGGTGGCCAGATTGTGGAGAGCCCTGTAGACCCCTGGAAAGACTTGGTGTTTTACTCTGAGAAGAGAACCCACTGGTGGGTTTTGAGGAGCATAGTGGTCTGATTAACATCCTGACAGATTCACACTGGCTGATGTGTTCAGATTGGATTGTGGGGAGGTAAAAGCAGGCACAGGCAACTGGGCAGAAGGCTCCTGAAATAATCTAAGGAGAGTTCTAGGTGACTCGAACCAAGATGGTGGCAGTAGAAGTAATGAGAAGAGTTCAGGTTCAGGATTTTTTTTAAAGTTTATTTCTTTTGAGAGAGAAAGAGAGTGCAAATAGGGGAAGGGCAGAGAGAGAGAGATTGAATTTCAAGCAGGCACTGATAGTGCAGAGCCTGATGTGGGACTTGAACTCATGAACCATGAACTCATGACCTGAGCCGAAGTTAAGAGTTGGATGTTCAATTGACTGAGCCACCCGGGTGCTCCCGGGTTCAGGATTTTTAAAAAACTTTCAATTTTGAAAAATTTCAAACATAAAAAAGGAAACCAGTAGCTTAGTGAACACCCATATATTCATCAACATTTGACATATTTGCATTACCTATGCCTTTTTTTGGTGAACCATTTCAAAGTAAATTACGGATATTATGAGACTTTGTGCTTCAGCATAAATCTCCAGAAAATCAGGTTGTTCTCTTACATAAACAGAATACCATTATCATACCAAACTAATACATAGTTTGTATTCAGATTTTCCCAGTTGTCTTCCCTGAGTTGCCTTTTATATCTGTATTTCTTTTCAGATAAAATCCAGTCAAGATTCATGCATTAGAGTTGGTTGTTATGTCTCTTAGATCTTTCTCTTTCCCATTAACTTCATTAGTTTGAAATAATTTTAAACTTACAGAGAAATTTCAAGAATAGTATAAAGAAATCCTGTATAGACTTAACCCAGATTCACCAATTGTTAATGTTATATTGTACTTGCTTTAATATTCCTTCTGTGTAAGTTTCAGATCAGGATTTACTTTGAAGATAGAGTAAACAGAATTTGCTGAGAGGTTGGTTGGTTGGTGTGAGAGAAGGTGAGGTTTCAAGGGTGACCTTCAGGTTTCTGGCCTAAGAAGTTAGACAGAAGGAGTTGCAATGTACTGAGTTGAGGTAGGTGAGGGAGGAACAGGTCTGGAAACAATGTTGGGATCTGAGTATCGGTCACATCGAGTTTGAGATATCTATTAGATGTCCATGTGCAGGGGTGCCATAGGCATCTGGGTGTATAAATAGGGGGTTCATGGACAAGGCTGCAGCTTTAAGTGTGGCAATTGTCCATGAAGAGGGGGTGCATAGAACCCTGAGACTGTGAGATCAGCAAGAGCATGAGGGTAGGTGGAAAGGATGACTGAGGACTGAGCCTTGCAGTATGCTCGTGTTAGAGATGACAGAGTAGAAAGGAGCTGATGAAGGGACTGTGCAGGAGGGACACATGGGTAGGAGGAGGCAGTCACCTGCATTATACACTGCTGATGGGTCATGTAAGTTGAGGGTGGCGCAGTGACCCTAGGATGTAGTTATTGGTGTCACAGAAGTCATTGGTGTCTTTGATAAGAGCAGTTTGGATGGAATGGTGGCAGTGAAACCTCAATCTAAGAAGGCTCAAAAGAAAATGGGAGGAAAGAAATTGGAATATGGGGACTCTCAAGAAGTTTATTATAAGAGGGTGGTTTGGAGAAAGAGGGTAGTAGTTGGAGGAGGAATGTTAGTAAAGTTAAAGATTTTTTTAAAGAAGGGAACAATTATGGTATGTTTGTATGCTGCACCTCCAGCAGAGAGGGAGAAATGGAAGATGTGAGAGAGGGGAGAGGTAAGATCTCTTAGCAGTGGCTGGGATGTAGTACATATGTACCAATTGCCTCAGATGGGAGCGTGGACAGTTCTTCGTGGCAACAGGAGGGAAGCCAGACTCCCTGGACCAAGATACAGGCAGGTAGAGTCATGTTGAGAGCTTGTGGTGAGTCCAGAGATGGCTTGTTTCATGTTAGTGAAACAGAAACAGGGTAATCAGCAGAGAGTGAGGAAGAGGTTATATTAGAATCTTGAGGAGAGAGGACAACATGTGAAATAATTGTCTGGAAGTGGATTTATTAATTTCTCTGGATGGAGTATGTTTATCTGTGTGTGGGGTGGCAGGCAGTGAGGGCAGTAAGGGGCATGAGTAGATTGCCTTCTTTAGGAATGAGGCGTCGGTAGAGTGTTGTCACCCACAGGTCCTCCCTAATCAGAAAGTTGAGATTAGGGTTGGGATCAGCCCTCACAATGCAATGGCTCCTTCAATGAAAAACTAAGATAAAAGCAGAGATTTAGAGAATTGCCTCAGGCATTTATCAAACCAGACTGCAAATGGTGTTAAGCAGTGTTATGGACTGAATGTTTGTGTCCCTCCAAAATATATATGTTGAAGCCCCAGCCCCACAATGTGATGGTATTTGGAGGTATTAATGCAGTTAGTCATGGAGGGTAGTACTTGTGTGATGCAGTCGGTGCCCTTGTAAGAGGTGGAGGAGACACCACAGTTCTCTCTCTCTTGTGCTCACACCATGGGGCCACATGAGCACACAGCTAGATGGTGGCCATCTGCAAGTGAGAAAGAGGGTCTTGAATGAAAATGGAATCTGTTGGCCCTTTGATCATGGGCTTCCCAGCCTCCAAAGCTGTGAGAAATAAATGACTGTTGTTTAAGCCTCCCAGTCTGTGGTATTTTATTAGAACATAGAACAGCCAGAGCTGACTACGACAGCCAGTTGGCATTTACTCATTCTTTATCCTTGCCACATTCATCATCTACAGGAGCTATCTCCTAGGGTAGGTAGAGCAAGTCACTTAACCTCCTTCAGTCGGTCTGCAACTTTGGAGATACTGAGGGGACAAAACTGACCCATGGAGCGTATTTTGCAGGTGGTTACCTTTAAGGAAAATGCCCCCATCTTAAAAAAGCACTACTGTATCTTTTAGTTCATTATCCTGTGAGCTGCTGAGGTAGTAAATTCTTGTTAAATTGGATGATGTTCCATTCCAAACTCCCTTCTGTCCTAAGAAATTCTGTACCACACGCTGAAGATTCTTAAGCTGCCACATGGATTTCTCCTGAGCTTTGGATGATTTGATGCATTAGATATTTTTATTTAATTTATGCTTTTAATTTAAAGAAACACATCCAGATATGCCTGTAGCTAGCGAGCCAGTTTTCTAAATCTGCATATAAATAAGAAGAAAGAAAAAAAAAGCAAGCTGTATATGTTTTTTTCCTTTCCCATTTTATTTCTTTATATGAACATTGTATCCCCATTACGTGTTTTAGATCCAAGTTTACTCCTTTAAAAATAAGAAATTCATTAGGAAGACCATTAAATAAGCAAATCAAAAACTATAAGGGATGCATTTTCATAAAATCCCGTGAGTATAACTTTTTGATACTTAAAAGTAATCTATGCCTTTGGTAATTATTTCAAATAAAATACTTTTTTACCAATATTATTAAATGTTTAATTAAATATCTTCAAGATATGATTTAATGGCTCAACTCAAATAAAAATTATGTGTAAATATAATAAAGTTTTAATCTCACTAGCAAAAAATAATTCTTTGAGTTAATTTTAACTTTTTATTATCAAACATATACTGGGTGCCTGAGTGGCTCAGTCGGGTAAGCATCTGACTCTTGGTGTCAGCTCAGGTCATGATCTCATGAGTACTGCATCAGGCTCTGCACTGGCAGCATGGAGCCTGCTTGGGATTCTCTCTCTTCCTTCCTCTCTGCCCCTCTCCCTCCCTCTCTCCCTCTCCCCCCACCCCGCCTCAAAAATAAATAAATAAATATTTTAAAAATATTAACATATGCAGCAAAGAAGAGAGATTAGTGTAATGAATTTCCATGTATCCATCATACAGCTTCAACTATGATATACATTCTGCCATCTTCTTAAGCTGAAAGCCATAAATGTTATTAAAAACTTTAACAGACAAAACATTAATATATGGGATGTGGGTACAAGATAATATGCTTACTATATACTTCAGGGTGGAGCCTCCATATTAGACACATAGGGCCTGCAAAGGTTTGAAACTGCCCTGATTAGTTCCTTGTAGTCTCAGGTTCACAGGGCTTACCAGTTCTTCTTGTTCAGCTCCATCCTTACTTGTTTCGCTTTGGTGAGAAGTCACTGCTGAGAGTTCTCTGCACATTCTGTCCCAGCATCCTCCCCCACTTTTTTTCTCACAAATTCTGTCCCAGCTTCCCCCCTTCCCCGTTTTTTCTCTGCTTTTAACTCTTTTTTATTTCTTCCAAGTCCAGCTCAGGTACCTTCTCATGGCAGGTCTCTTCTCATCACCCTGACACTTGTGACACAGGTGCACCCACCTGCATTCCCGTAAGAGCCCTGCCTCTCTCCCTGCCTCTGCCCTAGAGTAAAAATCTAAACCAGTCACCCTGGCCTGCAAGGCTCTGCATCATCTGAATCTTGGCTGTCTACCTCTCTGACTTCATCTCCTCTCACACAGCTCCAGTGACATCGATGTGCTCTCTGAAGGCCAAGCCCATGCCTGCCTACAGGCCTTTACATTTGCTGTGTCTCCTGTGTTCTTACTGCTTTTTATTTTTATTTTTATTATTTTTTTTGGTCTGCTTATTCTGTCAATTGCTGAGGAAAATGTTTAAAATCTCTTGGTATGATTATAGATTTTTTTTTTGTTTTTCCTTGTCATTCTATTATTGCATTAAAAATATTTTAGGCTATGCTTTTAGGTATATAAACATTTAAAATTATAATGACTTCCTGTTAAATTGAATGTTTTATTAATATGAAGTGATTCCCATATTTAATCATGCTTTTTACCTTAAAGTCAATTTTGTGATATTAAAATAGCTACCCCAGTTTTATTTTAATGGGTATTTGTATAGGACATCTTTTTCTAAATTTTTAACTTTTGTATTCTTGTGTTTTAGATGTGTTTCCTGTGATAACATATGGTAGGATTTTGTTTTAATTCAGTCTGAAAATATTTGTTCTCTTTCTTTCCACCGAAGCTTAACCTACATACACTTAATATCACTTTTCAGTGCTTTAAAATCTCCATGTCAATTTGTGCTTTCGGTTGTTTTGTCCATTTGATGTTTCATCTTCACTCCTTTCTTGACTTCTGCATTTATTGTTTCTAGGATTCCATTTTCCCTCCTGGTTTAGAAATTATATTGTTAATTTTTAATCATTTGGTAGTTATTCTAGAAATTACAATGGGTTTACGTAAGTTCTCAAAATTGAATGGTAATCCATCTTTTACCCTACTCCCAGAAAACCTGAGGTGTTTAAAATACTTTACCTCCATGTACCCACTTCTGATTTATGTTATTTTTTCACGCCTCTTATTATGTGATTTTTAGCCTTACAGATATTATTAACCTTAAAGAACTTTAAAGTGAGTGTCCTTTTAGATTTTCGTATATATTTACCATTTTCTTTGCTCTTCATTCTTTTTTGTACTTAGACCTTCCATCTAGAATCACTTAATTCATGTCTGAAAATCCTTGAGGCTTCCTAGAGATGAAATCTCTTAGTTTTTGTTGTCTGAAAAGAAATATATTTTGCCCTCATTCTTGAAAGTTATTTCTATGGGTGGAGAACACTAGATAGGCAGTTACTATCTTTGCGCACATTGGCAATTTCATTCTACCGCCTTCCTGCTTACCTTGTTGCTATATAGAAGTTGATTTGTTGCTGTAGAGAAGTTGATGCCACGTCTATCATTCCTTTGAAAATAATGCCTTCCTCCACCCCCTTATGGTTTAAGAGTTTTCTCTTAGTCTTTTTTGTCTTTCTGTACTTTTACTATATGCAGTGTATAAGTGTTGTTTAAAAAAATTTTATTCTTAAGATTCACTGGACTTCTTGAATCTATGGGTTGCTATCTTTAATCAGTTCTGGAAAATTCACGCCATTACCTTTTCAAATATTACCTCTTCCCTAACTTCTTTTCTTCTTCTGAAACAACAATTAAATGTATTTTAGATCATCTCACACTGTCTTCAATGTGTCTTAACTTCTGTTTACTGTATTTCATTTTTTTGTTTCTCTGGCTGAATGCTAAATATCATCTAACCTAGTTTTTAAATCACTCATTCTCTTATTCTTTCTAATTTATTATTTCTTTCTCCTCCTAGTTTTTTCTTTGATTGTAACTTCTCATGGAATTGTTTCCCCCTTCTGTTTTTTCCCCCTCCTGTTCTTCTTAGTATCAAGGCAACCATCCCTACAGTTCCCCATAGTTAGGGTAGGAATAGGATTTCTGTCTGGTTCATACTCCTCTTATGGCTATAATCTCTAGGGTCCAAGCTTAATGTGGACATTGTTCCCTATAATATCTGCTGCTTTGGGTGAGCTCTTGGGCTTTGATTTGCCCCTTTCCTTCAGGAAGCTGCCAAAACAGAGTTACTGGCTATGTCAGATGCCCATGGGCTAAAAAAGAGCTGTGGTACTCTACTTAGGTTTCTAAGTTCCTAGGCTTTTTTTCAGATGTTTTCTCAATAGCTTCTTACTACCTTGGCACCTCAACTGCTCTTAGGGATTTTTTTTTTAATTGAGAAGTTTAGTTGTTCTTAATAGGTCAGGGTAGCAAGGAATTCTGAATAGCTACATCTGCTATTTCTGGAAAAAGAAGTATTAGTAAGACCTTAAATCTAATAAGGGAGAAATATTGTGTGTGTTATGCATACAGAAGTTTTGAATATGATAAAAGGTTTTGAAAACTAGAATTTTTGTACACTTTCATTTATGTGATACATTATTTTAATATTGGTATGACATTAAGCAAGGTCAGTTTGGCCTTGTATCCAGCGTGACTTCCAGTTTTAACCACAGCAATTTCCTAAAACTGCATACGACAACTTTCCTAATGAGCCAGTGAAATAGCCATCTATGCCAAGCACCCACAGGGTACAGTTACGGTATTAGAGAGGTCTTGAGGGACATGGCCTTTCAAAGACACAGAAGACATAAATCTGCCTAGATTGTTTTCTGCTGGACATTAGACAAAGGCTGACAAAGATTTTTGCCTCACATGCACCAGAAAACAATGCAGACAAGGCCTGCTGTTACAAAGTAATGCCCAGGCAAATGTAAATGTAATCATATTTGGCTGGTTTGGGAAATGCTGGTTCTATAGAGCACAGACTGATCGAGTTGCTGGTGTTAGGCACCAGATCTCTTAGAGAGGGTGGGAATCTCGAGTAAAATTAGGCATCTTAGAAATAGAAGTTAGTGACAGTGTGACAAGTATGGGTAGGTAGGAAAGGGAGAATACTAGAGTCAGGTGTGGGCAAGTAGAGTATGAGGACTGACAAGCATGCCCTTCTGATAAGGGTAGAGACTGCCCCAGGAAAGTGATTGGGAAATGTGCCAACTAAAAACGGTTTGAGAGAAGAAATCACTTCAGTTCTGACATTTAAGAAACATCCCCAGCCTATGTGGATGGGGGCAAAGCCCAGCTGCCACTAGTTTTTCAGCCAACCACAGAGAATCTGTTTAGCCTCTCTCACTTCTTTCCCATTTACTTTCTCTTTTGACTTTGAAGAAAGGGCTGCAGTTGAACCAAATGCAATGAACCGAGACCTCTTGGTGGCCTCCCTGGAGTCTTAGACTAGAGCAGTCATTAGGCCTTCAGAGAACAGTCCCAAAATAGCAGCCCTAAATATTGTTAGGCTTGTTTGAACTTCGGGAATAGGATAGTGCACAGTTGTAGTTGGTTGAAAGGCTGCAAGATTGGTTTATTAATATAATTATTTGCCTTCTCATTCAGATATATCATTGTCATCCATGGATATGGAATGCATTGTCTGATTCAACAAAATGAATGCTGACTCTGTGCTGGGGGATTGTAGGCACTGTGGATTTATCCTCTTTGGTGATTGTTTTAGTAGGCTTTTGCCATTAAATTCAGTAAAGTCAGCATGTAGTGAATACCTACTATGTGTCAGGATCTCTACTTATGTCATCGTACTTAATCCTCACAACACTCCCATTGGGTAGATGATTTCATCTCAAATTGGAAAGGTTAAGTAGCACATTGTGTGTGTGTGTGTGTGTGTGTGTGTGTATAAAACATGAGTCAGAATCTGTGTGTGACTGACAAGTAATCACATACTTCTTCCTGTATACAACCACCGAGATTCTGACTTTAAAAGTAAATTTTAATGGAGTTGAATTCCTAAGTAATTTCTATCAAAGCTGCTGTTAGGGTTGATTTTTTCTAAAGCTGCCTTCAGGATATTACTTTTTTTTTTTTTTAATTGTGGAGTCACAATATAATGAATACTCCCAAGAAGCTGCAATAAGACTATATATTTAAAAGAAAAATGTTGTTTAGGCCTCTCATCTCCCATGTTTTTGGTATGGAAAGTACTTGGCCCTTGCAGATGGTTTTTCACTGATGTTCACAGAAAAGTGTCACAGTAGAATCTGCATTTGTGGCATGTATGAGAGAGACAACATAGTGACAGCCTATTAACTTACCCATGACCAAATCCTAGAAGCACATGTGCAAAGCTTCTGTAGGTCTCACCAAGACTAAATTTGATTACATTTCCTAATTTCTTTATACACAATTTCCCTGTTTCACTGGGGATCTCTCCCTTATCATAGGGTCCTATGGGCTCTTTAGTTTATACCAACAACTCTGTTAAAATATACAGTGATGTGATATCAGTCACTTGGGGTTGGATAAGACTCTTTGAATCAAAATCTATTCACATACTTCAAGACATTATTTCATTGAACTGGGAAGTGCTAATTGGCAATTTGCTGTGGAGAATTTGGGGCTAGATCTTTCCTTTTTTCCATCCCACACATTAACAAACAAAAACAGCTACAAGATATGTTTTTTGGTTTGTTTATTCTTTGTTTTATGGTATAAAATAAAGTGGTTAAAAGCAGGGCTTTGATTATTCTCCTTTGAAATGGTTGGAGGAAGTAGAAAATAGGTAAGTAAATATCTCTAGATTAATGGCTGCATTCATTGACAGTTTTTGGAACACTCTGAGTGGAAGCATCTGGCAGGAAGAGTTACCTGGGTTTCAGCTCCTGTACTCAGAATCTAAAACAGGGGCTCCTGTGTGGCTCAGTCCATTGAGCATCTGGCTTTTGATTTCAGCTCAAATCAAGATCCCAGGGTCATACAATCGAGCCCAGTGTTGGGCTCTGTGCTGAGTGTGGGACCTCCTTAAGATTCTCTCTCTCTCTCTCTCTCTCTCTCTCTCTCTCTCTCTTCCCTCCCCGCCCCTCTCCCTTGCTCTCTCTCTTAAAAAAAAAAGAATTTAACAAAAACAAAGGTCAAATCTATCTCTGCTGTGCTACGAAAGGTGGTTGATTCTTCTAATTGACGTGGTAGTGAGTATGCAAGTGATTGTGTTCTTTGACCCATTTAGGAAATACATGACTCAATGCGTCACTGGGGCCCAGCTGTTAGTAACAGTGGAGAAGCATGCTCATCGAATGCTGAGCAAGTAGTACCTGCCTGAGTCTGGGTGGTGAGATTAAGGCCAGATTCTTGGTCACTCTCCTTATTATTGTGTTATTTCATTCATCTAATAAATATTCATCAAACACTGTTGTGTACTGGGCACTAGGTGCAGGAGAGACAGTGATGGACAAGATAGTATGGACTCCTAAGGAACTCTGTTCTACATTCTTCACCTATCAGAGTCTCTCCACTGAAAAGTACGGCCCAGTGGTTAAGTGCTCAGTCTATGAAGTCAGACAGACCTGGCTTCAAAGACTCTACTTGCTAGACTCATGCTGTTGACCAAGCCACTTTTGCCTCATACCATGGGTGTAAAGCCGATCTTGCAGGTAAAGAAAGGGTTTTTTTCAGTGCCTGTGGCATAGCGAGTCTCCATGAATATGAACTATCTGTGTTCTTATTGTGGTCATGGTTATGACTGTATTCTGGCCTCAGGGTTTGAGGAAAAGGAAAAGGAAAATAAATTGGAAGTATGTGGTTATTAGGTATGCCAGAGAGAAGAACCAGAGGCTCATAAACATATACTTCTAGCCCATGAGGGAAGAAGGTGTCTGATCCTTTGCAAATGTGGGACTGTATGCCAATCTAACTTCTTTCCCCTTCCAGGCATTATTTTAATTTGCCCTTTTTTAGGTTCAGATATTGGATAGTTAGAGAAACAGTGTGATTTATCCAGAAACTTCTACCATGTTAAGCACAACTATGCCTGGGCCAGAGAACCTAAAGAGGGAAAAACAGAAGTAGTTCTTTGTAGAAAATATCTGTGTATTGGGTAATTCTTCCAAATATTTAGCCCAAAGGAAAAGTTGCAGAAAGGCATTTAGATCCTTTAATAGAAGTTATCTTGAGTGGCATAGCTTGCTAGTGGCAGCTTAAGGTACTTTTAAAAAGAGAGAAAAGGAAGCATACTGTGTATGTCTCTGTCCTTTAGATATTCAAAGATGACACTCTGACTTCTAATTCCAGAAAATCAGAACTAAAACATTCCTTTGCCCATTATAAAATTTTTAAAAAACATTTGTAAAGCATTCCTCCTTTATTTAATAAAACCATTCTATTTCAGTGAAAATTGAAAGATTTTTAAGATAATTGCAAGTTAGATTTTGCCTAAGTATATAATAGACATATCCATGTATTTTTTTCCACCTTTACTCATGTACCTTTAAGGAAGTTTCAGAAGGTTGTGTAGTCCTCAAAAATAGTAATGATGGTGTTTATTAGAAATGTGTTAACTGTGGAGCTACCCAACTGTAGACATGTAGGCAAAATGAATTATTTAGGGACATTCCATTTTTTCATTTTGTTTTCCATGTGTTTATGCATATTATCATTGGTCTTAGAGTTGTGAAATCTATGTTTGAATTCTAAGTATTTTCCTAATGAGTACATGTCCCTGAGCAAATCACTTAATTTTCCTGACTTAGAAAATGGAAATAATGTTACATATTTCAGGGAACAGTTGTGAACTTTAAATAATAAAGTATGTCCAATTTCTGTGTACATTCTTGGCATACAAGGGGTGCTTGATACATGTTAGTTGAACCTGAACCAGTATGTCTTTCAATTTTCTTTTTTCCATACTGGGACACATATTCCCCTTCTCTGGGGCTGTCATGATATTGTGTTAACAGTTACTAGGGAGCTCATACTCTGTGGTGGCTACTGTGTATGGTAACGTTCTGCTCAGTATGAGGATATTATTTTGGTGGTGGCTGGGACGCACCAATTTAGGAGATAGAGATGAGGCTGAAAACGAGAATAGTGCTGTTCCTTGCCAAGAGCCTATGCATAGTGAAGTTTTCTTGGCCTCTGCCTCCATACAGAGTACTGATTGTGTTAAATGCTCTTTCTTTTCTATTTTCTTTGGGCCAGAGGTAGTAGTCAGTGTCAGCTCTTGGCTGTGAAAACCCTTCTTTGCCTTCTGGAGGGGGTGCAAGTTGAGAAATGAAGCCTCTGTGTAGGCATTTGATACATGTGCAAAATTAGTGTGATTAGTATAAAATTGAAATGAACTTGAATTGTGGGAAGGTGAGGGTTTTCGTGTTAGCCTATTTTTTAGTCTCATTTTTGAAATGCAAAAGTAGAATATAATGATAGTATCACATTATTATTGCTAAAATTTCCTGAGCACTTACTTTGGGTAAGGTTCTGCTCTAAGGGCTTTATCTTGATTTTATTTTTAAAAGAAATTTCATTGTGGTAAAACACATATAACATAAAATTTACCATCGTAACCATTTTAAATACATGCATATTGTACAATCAGCATCACCACCCATCTCAGATCTCTTTTTTTCTTGTAAAACTGAAACTCTGTACCTATTAAACACTAACTCCCCATTCTCTTCCCTCAGCCCCTGGAAACCACAGCCTAACTTTGTGTTGCGATGAATTTTATTAGTCTAGGTTCCTCATGTCAGTAGAATCATACAGTATTTGTCCTTTTGTGACTGGCTTATTTCACTTAGCATAAAGTCCTTGGGGTTCATCTATATTATAGCATGTGTCAGAATTTCCTTCCTTTTTAAGGCTGAGTAAATATGCCATGGTGTGTATACTGCATTTTGTTTACTCATTCATCCTTCAACACACACTTGAGTTGCTTCCAACTCCTGGCTCTTGTGACTAATGCTGCTTTATGCATGGGGTACAAATATCTGTTTGAGATCTTGCTTTCAATTCATTTGGGAAGATGTCCAATTACACAGTCAGAAGTTCAATTGTTGAATCTATGGTAGTTCTATTTTTAGTGTTCTGAGGAGCTGCCATACTGTTTTCTATACAGGCTGCACTATTTTACATTTCTACCTTCAGTGAACAAGGGTTCGATTTTTCCACATCCTCACCAACACTTGTCTTTCTTCCTCTCTCCCTCCCTTCCTCTCTCTGCCTGCCTTCTCTCTCTCTCTCTCTCTCTCTCTCTCTCTCTCATTAATAAGCATCCTAATATATGTGAGGTTGAGGGCTTTATTTTAAATGTAGGAACTTACTTCATCTGTTAACATTCTTGAGGAGGGTTATACTATCTTGATTTGATTTGAAAGAAGAGGACACAGAAGACTAGAGATGTTGGCTGGTTAGCAGTGTATTTTTACAGGAAATTTTTATTTCTTTTAGCAATGGAGCTGGGATTGAGTCTAGGCAGTGTGGTTCTGGAGCCTGAGTTCCTACCACCCCTCCATCACAGCCTCTCTCATTATACAGTCACTGCAGCAAATTAAACAATAGAGAAGTGTTTGTAATAACAACTGAGAGTTTACCCTAGCTCCAATCCTGTGTATGTCAGAGGATCAATCTCTGATAAGTGTTGTGTGTTTCCTTCCAAATATGGGTGCGTATGTGTGTGTGTGTGTGTCTACACACTATATCTATACATATATTATATATAATACATATATATTACATATATATGTGCAATTTTTAAAGAGTTTATGCTTTAAACTTTGTTCTGGTATTTATTTTTCTATCCCACTTGTTTATTAAAGACATCTTTCTATCAGTACATATAGAGGTAGCTCATTCTGACTAATGACTACATTTGGAAGAAAGTTCATTTGTTTATCACTTCCTTATTGGCATAACCATTAGAAAGAAGGCTTCAAGGAACATCCTTATGTGCATATTTCATGTTAGTTTTTTTTTCTAGAATAAGTCCCTAAAAATGGATTCTGGGTTAAAGGGTATATATGTTTCATGTGTGGTCCTCAAGTTAAAGCTGACACACAGCTCATGAGTTGAAAGAAGCCAGATGAAAGACCTTGGCTGCCTCAGGTTGGTTAAGTAAGTACAGCCCCTAGGAGAAGACTCAGGAACTGAGCAGAACCCTGGGACTCAGCCTGGGAGAGGTTTCATTTGGGCAAGGCTAGCTTCAGGGAGTTCAACAAATCAGCTAAGTATTTGACCATGTGCGTTTGTCCAAATTACCAAGAGCTTTCTTGCTGTGACATTTCTTTCACCTGGGCAACTGGAAGAGGTCATGGTCATGGTTAAAAGAAAATCGAAGAGTGAAGTCAGTCCTTTTGTTGGAAGGGTATAGCCTAATTGTGTCTTTTGGTTTTTTCTAGCTTAAGCTGAGTCACTAATTTAAATAGCTATCATATAAATAATGTTATTAGTCAGAGAAAAATGACTTCTAAATAAAAATATTTGAATTTAAAATACCAAACATATGCACATGTATGTGTATGAATGTGTATATGTATATATGCATATATATTTTAAATAAAAGCCTCTTAAAGATGGTTTTAAAGTAAAACTGATTGCTTTTCATGCCCATTATGTATTACGTACGAATATATAAAAGTTACAGAATTTTGAAATATAAAAAAGTAAAAATGGGGGAATGTTTTAGTATACTTAAAGAATTTTCAATGTATAATTTTGTGTGTGTGTTTTTTTTATTAACTTTATAGTTTATTTTAGTCAGGTTGGTTTCCATATAACACCCAGTGCTCTTCCCCACAAGTGTCCTCCACCATGACCATCACCCCCCTTCCCCTTTCCCCCTCCCCCTTCCGCCCTCAGTGTGTTTTCAGTATTCAAGAGTCTCTTGTGCTTTGTCTCCCTCCCTCTCCCTAACTCTTTTTCCTCCTTCCCCTCCCCATGGTCCTCTGTTAGGTTTCTCCTGTTAGACCTATGAGTGAAAACATATGGTATCTGTCCTTCTCCACCTGACTTATTTCGCTTAGCATGACACCCTCGAGGTCCATCCACTTTGCTACGTATGGCCAGATTTCATTCTTTCTCATGGCCATGTAGTATTCCATTGTATAGATAAATCACATTTCCTAATCCATTCGTCAGTTGATGGACATTTAGGCTCTTTCCATGATTTGGCTATTGTTGAAAGTGCCGCTACGAACATTGGGGTACAAGTGCCCCTATGCATCAGCATTTCTGTATCCCTTGGGTGAATCCCCAGCAGTGCTATTGCTGGGTCATGGGAGAGGTTCTGTTTTTGTTCTCATTTCACAGTCAGAAAAACCAAGACTTAGAGAACCTGACTAACTTCCCCCAAATCCGTAACCAGGAAAGTCTAGTAAAAAGAATGAATCAAAGTACCTTGTTTGTATTCTTTGCCTATAGAGGGACAGTGTGATTTGCATGATGCTGCCTCCTATGGCACGAATGTCCCTGGGCAGTGCCCTTTCTCTCTAAAGGTTTGCTTGAATAGCTAAATAATATTGCAGCTAGTGGATGTCCTAAGATTTATTTTGTTATTCTGCTATTATGTAGGACCATTTTTAATATAGTTTTTCTTTTTTTAAAATGTTTTTTAACATTTATTCATTTTTGAGAGACAGAGAAAGACAGAGCATGAGTAGGGGAGGGGCAGAGAGAGAGGGAGACACAGAATCCGAAGCAGTCTCCAGGCTCTGAATTGTCGGCACAGAGCCCGATGTGGGGCTTGAACCCACAAACCGGGAGATCATGACCTGAGCCGAGTCGAACATTTAACCCACTGAGCCACCCAGGCACCCCTAGTTTTTCTTATTATCAACTCTGTGAATGATGAACATCTCCGGGTCTATTTTTTCCCCATATTTTGGATTATCCTTGGAACAGAGAGCCCACGTAATTTAATTGCTTGATCAAAATAACTAAACTTCTAAAAAGATAAAGATTACTTTATTTCTAAAAGATAAAAATGACTTATACATCTTTACGTAATATTGTTGGTGCTGTTTTCCATTGTCTCTAGAAGACAGCAAAACCCAAGTGACTTCATCATCCACAGCATGAAACTTCACATTGTCCCTAGGGGAAAAATAATTTCTTCACTAGAGGCTGTGAAAAATTGACTGATAGCATGAGTGTGATTATTGGCATTTAAATGAAATCACACTTACATATAGTTTGGGTTAGCAGTATTACTAGTATACTTGTGGCTTATCCTTGAAATATTCAGTGACTAATGGTTATGCAACTACTCTTTTTAACATTATCTTAGAGTCAACATCATTTGCTCAGTAAAATCTTCAATGAGGAAAATTTATTATTTTTCATAGTAGATCCTTGTTTTTCACAGTCACTTAAATTATATCATTTTAACTATTGGCTATTGGAGTGCTCCCAGCAACAGATTTTATTTCTCTACTGAGGGTGTTTGTTGGTATAATGTAATTGTTATAAAGATGCATAGAAGCAGATTCCAGAGTAAAGTTTTAGGTTGGAAACCCTTGAAATTCTGAGAAGTATAATTGAAAAGGATGTAGAAAAGTAGGCTTTCCCAGCCCTTCCTAGATTTTAGGTAAGGGGACCATGGAGGGAGAAGTACAAACACTCTGAAGGAATAGAGTGGTCCTCGATATGGATCCCTTGAAGCTGGACTACAAAATGGCATTACAATAGGGAACACCAGGATGGAGGTATTCTTTTAAGAGTAAGGCCACCCAACTCTTCACTTCTGTTGTGTGGGTATCTATCAGCTGGATATCACGTTGAATATAAGAGCAACAATTCTGATGAAACTTTGGATTTACGAGAGAAGGGAAGAGATGAGAATAACATAAGTCCCCCAAATGAAAAGAATGTATAACATGCCAGCCATTGTGCTAGGCACTCTATTTACAAGATGCCACGGGGTTTCAAATGGAGTGGGAGAGCTATATTTTTAGGGATACAATGGTGTAATGTTTCAGATAGGCCAGGAAAAAGGGGGTGGATCTTGCCAGGCAAAAGGTAGAGAATGGGTAGAAAGCGCCTTTTAGCCAAGAAAAGAGCACAAACCAAGGCATAGCCCAGGAAAGCCCTGGAGGGCCTGGGCCTGCCCACTGACTGGAGCTCAGGCTGTAGGAAGGGAAGTGAGGCTGGAGAGGCAGATGGTGCCTTGTGGGGAGGGTGATGATGCTGATCAGTGGAATTTAAGTGATGGTTTGTAAGTTTGTGTGTGTGCATGTGGGCTCTGTGCATATGTAGATGCATGGGTGTATGTGTTTTGGCAGTTTGACTTAGGCTAAAATTGCCAAGAGCTATGCTGGGTTTTTATTCTTATCTAATTGAATCTTCACAAAAAGCCACCGTTATAGGTACAAGTAGTATTTCCACGTAGCAAATGAAGCTGAGGAATTGAGAGATTAAAGAATTGTCTGCAACCACAGCCTGGATCTCAACACAGGTCTTTTGAATTTAAAACTTTTTCCCCCTCAGCCACAATATAAAATTCTGAAATTTAAAAGTCATATAAGAAAAAAAATCCGTAAGAAGCAAAACAAACAAGCTAATAACAAAGAGGTGATATAAATATCTTCTGTATATTTATACCAATAAGCAGTGCTTGAAAGTATTACTTTTTTCTGTTCCCTTGTCAATGATATATTTAAAACTTTAAATACCATTATGATAGGAAAAAATAGTGTTTTAATGTTCATTTCCTTAGTTATTAGTAAGTTAAGTGGATTTCTTCCCTGAACTATTTATGTCTTTTTTTTTCTATTGGAACAGTAGTATTTTTCTTTTTAAATTTTGTTGTTATTGTTTATTTTTGAGAGACAGAGAGACAGAGCATGAGCAGGGGAAGGGCAGAGAGAGAAGAAGACACAGACTGTGAAGCAGGCTCCAGGCTCCAAGCTGTCAGCATAGAGCCGGATGCGGGGCTCGAACTCATGAACCGCGAGATCATGACCTGAGCCAAAGTCGGCTCTTAACCGATGAGCCATCCAGGCACCCCTTTTTCTTTTTAGATACAGAAGATACTGTATCTTTCTTTTCATTTGTTATAGGCCTTCTGGCTGTAAAGAATTTGTTATAATCAGGATTTTTTTTCTTTTTTATGTTACAGAACTTTGTAGTACATCTTAATTTTTTTTAAAAGGTCTCAGTTCCATTTCAAAATCTGATAAAAAAAATTTTTCCAGAAAAATTTATATTTATACATATCTCCTAACTTTGCATAAAATTTCCAGTGGTTCATGAGACCCTAAACTGAGTAAGAATCCTTTGCTGCAAGTGCAGAAATGCCAGTTGCCCTACAAACTTGAACAAGCCCTAGTCATCATCCTGTGTGCTTGGGCTCCTGCTTTATGTGTTGACACTCTCCAGCAATGATGTTACCAGGTTGTTTTTCTTTGTACTTTCAAATTTACCAACTATCTGATATTTCTGTTTTACTTTAAAACTCTCAAACTTATTTTAGAGCCCATGCCTTTGGGCTTATGTTAGTGTTTATAATTATTTCATTCTCAACACAAGTAACTTCCCGAATATTTTCCCCTTAATAAAGAAAAGAGTATGCTTTGTGAAAATACTGTCATTATACAACAGGGTTTTTTTTTTAATGTTTGTTTATTTTTGAAGGAGAGAGAGAGACAGAGCATGAGCAGGGGAAGAGTAGAAAAAGAGAAGGAAACACAGAATCCAAAGCAGGCTCCAGGCTCTGAGCTGTCAGCACAGAGCCTGATGCGGGGCTAGAACTCACGAGCTGTGAGATCATGACCTGAGCCAAAGTCAGATGCCCAACCGACTGAGCCACCCAGGCGCCCCACAGGAGTTATTTCTGAGGTGCTGGTTATAAAAGTTCCTGAATCTGTTTTTGTTAATATCTTATATAAATCACTTTGTGTTTGCTTACTTCATTTAGTGACTTATTCAAAATAGGATTACTTATTATGTAGTAAGACAAGATAAACGATGAATATTTATTCATTCAAAAAATGTTTACAGTGTACCTGCTTTGCCTCAGGCATTGTAGTCTCCAGGGACACAGCAGTGAACAGAGCAGTGAACAGTCTTCCCCTGGTGGATCCCAACTAGACTACCTATGTGTGCAGGATATGCTTAGGGAATATATAGGGGGAGTTTCGATTGACTCAGGGTGGCCCCAAAGAATATATTTCTTTCCTTTGAGATGAAGACAGTTGCCAAGTGCTGTTTTGGGGCTTTAAGGATACAAGGCTACAGTTAGCAGCTAACTCTCAAGTTCAGTGAGCCATTGTTAATGAAGTGACTGTTGCCCTGTACTGAACTTCAACCCTCAGTCTTACAAAGATGGGACTCCCTGATGTGGCCGTCTTGGGTTGTCTGGTTGACACTTTCTGGTTGCAGAGGGAGTCCCTGCCTTTTTAAGGAGTATCCTGCTAAGTAAACATCTTACACAAGACTACTAGGTCAGGACCTAGAATGATCAATGTTGTCCCAGCCCTCCAGGGTATGTTTGTGAGGACTCATGGATGCCAGAAATCAAGATGCTGAGGAGAGAGCAGGCTGCCCATGCATGAACACCCTTACTTTCAAGTCATTTCTTGGTTGCTTTTAGGCAAGTTTGCTGGATCCAGTTTCTATGGCTCTTACCAGGAAAAGCATCGTACCAGAGAATAAGGAGCAGATGTATTTACATACAGTGCTTCAGAATAAGTCCACTCCAGTCCTGTCAGGTGGGGAGATTTGGGAGAACATTACCAGTCTGAAGAGAGGAATTATTGTTTCATCTGAGATTTTAGCCTCCACTTTTCCTACATGTGCTTTCTGCTTGAGAGTTCTTAGACCAACATTAAATTAAATGTTGAGGCTTTGGGGAACTCTAAAAATCTATGAATGAAAGACAAAGATATAAATGCCATAATTGCAGTCATTCATTTCCCCTTTACTCCTTTTTTTTTCCTTTTTTAATCCTGTATGTCCTGACACTGGATTATTTATAATAGTAACTTTAACTCACTGACTTGAGTGACACAGCATGAAAACATTAGCTTACATTTACTATAAGCTGATGGTACTATGAAGAGCCTCTCTCATATAGTAGTCATATTATACATTCAGTTATATTACAGCAAATGAATTTTAATGGTTTGAATTGCTATCATCTTCACCTTTTCTTATACAGACATTAAATAACATCTCATAATGTTTGACTCCAATTTACAATTGACAAAACAGTTAATGCTGCTGTTTACACAGTTATTTAAGATTTCTAGAGAAGATTAAAGAGAAGAATGTTATGTGTTTTCTTTTTGGCAGACTTTATTGTTCAATGTAAGTAGTCTTAAGTGGGCTTATATTTTCTTCCAGATGTAAGGGAAAAGTGCCCCAAATAAAAGTCTTACAAAATGATTTATATGGGAGCTGCCAAAACTCAGTATTTATTGATAAGCTTTCACACATCTGGCTAATAGACATGGATTCTATTCATGAGTCACAAAGGAAAAAAGTCAGTTTGTTGGGAAATAAGTGGGTTTGGTTTTGGATCTCAGTGAGGGCATTCAGTTTTTTGTTGATCACAGGGTTATGTGAAATGCAATCATAATGGGCGGGGGGCTAGATTATATGGGAGGATTTTTAGGCTCTTGGGCAGGTTTTTAGTTAACTTCCTGGCATTTCTCAAGAATGCTTCTTCCAGAGAAATGTAGATAGATGGCCTCTGCAGAACACAACTGGAGTGGAAAATGGGAGGTTAAAAGAAGAACTCACAATTTATTTCAGTGGCTTCCTTTCCTGCCTTGATTTATTGAACTATTGTTTCAGGACCCTGTCCACTTTGCCACACAAAATTTGGAGTTAACAGCAGTGCTCTAGAGTTAGGGCAACTTTTTATTAAGGTATTTGTTTTTTGTTTGTGCCAGTAGAAAATTTGAGCATGGGAATTTTTTAACCACAGCAAAAGTGATAAATAGTCTCCCTGGTTTTATAATACAATGCTCTGTTCCCATGTCTTTTGAACTCTAGCAGATGGGCGTTGAATTCCATATTCTAACTAATCATGGACTCACTTTCACACTACTGGGAAATTTGCTTCTATTTTTTTTAACTGCCAAATACTATAGATGAGCAAAGGTACCCTCAGATAGAAGATAGGTCCCCCAGTTTCCGGTAAGATAAAAAATATTTAGGGCCAACCTGAATATATAAACTTTTGGAGGTACAATAATATCACACATAGGTTAATAACATATTAATTAATAATATGTTTATTGGGAAATGTTTTATTCATTTTCATGAAATAATTTATTCAAAGCCTACATTTGAATATTTGATATCATGTCTTCAATGTACTGGACCTACTTGAAGTCTTCTATTACAGTGTGCAGAGTACAGTCTCTTCATTCCCATGGACTTCTATGTTTTTGGTATCCATATATGAAGTTACTTCTAAATTTTATCCAAGGCCCTAATACACATTTCAGACTTTTTTTTTGCCCTCTATTTATAGGTATATATTGGAGATCTCCAAAATGTAACCAATTTCTGTGCTATTTTTATAAACATTTTATTTTTAAAGTAATCTCTATGCCTAGTGTGGAGCTTGAACTTACAACCCCAAGATCGAGAGTCACATCCTCTACCAATTGAGCCAGCCAGGCAACCCTGTACTATTTTTAAAAAAGATCTTTAAAAGATGACATCTAATATGAATAATTTGAGGCGACAGCCCTATAGATAATGACCAAGCTTTTATTAAATTTCTTTGTTTTCTTAAAATAGCTGATTCCAACAGCTGACCTTTTTAAGCCTCCCAAATTATCATTGCTTGAGATTGTTCCAGATTTGAGTGTCTTCAAAGAATACTTCTTTGTGTAAAATAAAGCACTTGTGAGTCCTCTGTCAATAAGATTGTTTCAGGACTTGAGTATATGGCAACCCTCTCTTTTGGGAGGAGAGAAGAAATCATCAGTATATATGGCATAGTAATTAACCAAAGGTTTTCTTTTCTTTTTTTTATATCTATTGTCAGAATTGATTATTTTCTGGTTATATATCCATATACATTTTTAAGGTAAAAAAATAGTTGCAAAGATGTGGTTTACTGGGAAGAATAGGGAATTTAAGCTAATGGTTCCCTTATGGTGCTTGTATAACATTAATAGTTAAAATATGGCTATCCAAGATACAGTGCCATTATAGAAGGTATAGCTACAGAATATAATGGAAAAATAGGTCTCAATTCCCAAACAGTACAGAAAGAAAAACAACTTTGCTTACAAGATTTTCATTAATCTTCCTTTCTCCAATAAAGATCTATCTCTTGATCCTTTGTATCTTAATTTCTGTTGAAAATGGTGTCAGGTATTATAGTGATATGACATAGAAAAATTAATACCAAATCTGAGCACTTTCTTGGAATAATCTGGTAGTTTGAGGAAGAGGATGTATATACAGAAGAAGAATCTTAATGGAAATGACCGCAACTAATTCTCCTCCCTTTCCCCTCTAGCAAGAGAAGCAAGTGTCAGGAAAGGCAGAGAAGAGTAAGTGGGCAGCTTGTAATAACCGTCACTTGACATTTATATAGCACTGTCATTTTCTTGGAACTTTTGTGAGCATTATCTAATTCCCTTGTCTCAACTACCCTGGAATATACACTGAGGAGCTAGAAGCATTCTCACAGTTTTGGGGCAACTGGGTGGCTCAGTCAGTTAGTCTGACTCTTGGTTTTTGGCCCAGGTCATGATCTTGTGGTTCATGAGATCAAGCCCCACTTTTGGCTGTGTGCTGACAGGGATCCTGCTTGGGATTTTCTCTACCTTTCTGTGTCTCTCTGCCCCTCCCCTGCTCTCTCTCTCTCTAGATAAATAAATAACTTTTAAATGTCTTTAAAAAAAGAAGGATTCTCACCTTTTCATCCTTTCCTTCTCCTCTGCTTTCTTTTAAACATTTAAGGAAACTGAGGCTCTGTGAGGTTAAGCAAATTGATAAGGTCATCTTGTAGAAGACAGAAAAACAGGAACCAGGCTGCTTCTCTGAGGAGAGGGAAAATACTGGTACAGGTACACTATGGGTTTTGTTTTTTCTAGCCCCTCAGATCCTATTTCTCATCCCCATTCCTTCTAGGGACATGTAAAGCACAGTTCTGAATGTGTTTTAAGGGTGATTATCCTAGAGACTCTTTCCATGACTCATTACTTGTTGAAGAAAGGCAGTAAATTCTTATCCTTTCTATATTTTCCTCTCTGCATCTTTACTCTTGCCAATAGTGAGCATGCAGGCAAACTTAAGAACAAAGGAGACATCAATATATTTTAAAACGAACATTGTCAGAGTAAATTCAACTGTGAACTGCTAGGGTTTATTATATTGCTCTGAAGGACTTCTGAACTTAAGTAGCTTATTAATCCCCAACCCCAGATTTTTTTTAGATTGAAAAACATTGTAGAATTTGCTGCTATTCATATGAGATCTGTGTAACGTTTGTTTGAGACTTTTATATGTAATTTTATATGTGATAGATGTTTCTAGATAATAGTCTCAGGACCATACGAACCCTTTTCGATCATAAAGTACCCGCTTTATTAAGAACATTGTCTTGAACTCCACATGTGTAACCTGGTTGGCAATCTTGAATAAATTTAATTAAATGTCACAAATAATAGAATTTGAATATAAGCACCAAGCAGAGCTGGTGATATAGAGATGAGCTCTTTCCCTTAAAAGGGGTTAGCAAAATTGTAGTAAGCATAAGACAACCACAAAAATGACTCTAAGGCAACAGAGAATTAATAAATACAAAAAGGGGGACACCTGGGTGGCTCAGTCAGTTGAGCATCTGACTCTCGGTTTCAGCTCAGGTCATGATATTGGGTCTGAGCTGCACATGGGAGCCTGGTTGGGATCCTCTCTCTCTGCCCCTCTCTCTGCCCCTCCTCCACTCACACTGTCTCTGTCTCTCTCAAAATCAATAAATAAACTTAAGAGAATTAAATGCAAAAAGAGATTTTTATAAAGTTCAGGGGGAAGTGTGCACGTCAGGTTGGGAATATCAGGACCAGCCTCCCAGTTAGGGATGGGCTCTGGAGAAAGCATGTTGTTTTGATGGTGATACATGGAGGTTTTCATTGAAGGAAATAGTGTGAGTGACACTATTGAGGTCTGATAGAAGCAGGGAAGTCAGTGGATGGTATACTGTGTGTGAGAAACAAGGACTGAGTTCAGAATGGCAGGAAGAAAATAGGGTAGGTGATTGTGGACATGGCACTTGCAGAAGAGTAATGAATATGTTTGTGACCATTAGGTGAATTTTGACCATTTTGTGGAATTAGGAAGAATTTTCCTTTCCCTTAATTTTTTTTTATTAGAGAGAGAGAGAAAGAGAGAGCGAGAGCGAGTGAGCAGGAGTGGGGGAGAGGGGCAGAGAGAAAGAGAGAGAATCCAAAGCAGGCCCCATACTCAGTGCTGAGCCCAACATGGGGCTTGATCCCACAACCCTGGGATCTTAACCTGAATTGAAATCAAGAGTCGGCGCTCAACTGCCTGAGCCACCCCAGTGCCCCTCCCTTAGAGGATTTTAAAGGAAGGAAGGAAAGAAGGAAGAAAGCTGTGTTTTGAACTTAGAAATATTTTAGCTATATGAACAAAATACTTAATACCTATGTTGGCTACTAGCACATTGGTTTTACTATGTCAAACTAGATTTGACAGAGATGAGTCTCTCCTTTTATCCCAAACTTTCTTGCTACCAAGGACTCAGCATGCAAGGAGGGACACAGAAATCTCTATCTGGCTCTTGCCCTGTTTCCTTCCAGCCAGTCCTCTGTTGTCCTTCAAGGATATAATACTTGCTTCCTTACAAATTAATTTGTATTAATTTGTATTTGTATTTGTAAGTCCTTGATGATGCTTCATTCTGGTTTGACATAGGGATATTTACATTTTTATAGCCATTCATTCCTTAACCAAAGTTGGGTTTTTTTGTTTTTTTTTTTTTGTCTCTAGTAGTAGAATTTTCATATACTGGCATCATATTGGTGGGGATTTGGAACCAGAATGGGTTTTGGAGTCCGATTCATCGGGGTTGGAGTCTGGCCTCTTCAGAGGAGCTGTTCCGAGACCCACTTACTGGTGATATAGTGATTCTTACCTCAATGGATTGTTGTAATGTTTGTAACTTGCACATGGAAGGCTTCTCCTTCCTGTTCTCCCTTCTCACTATCAGTATTATAAGTGACAGTGATGTCTGGTTAATCAAACTTCTCATTTATGATTAGGAAATGACCATAATTCTCTTCCAAGTGAGAGACCCACAAAGTCCAAGTTGTTGTCCAGGCTTTTTTCACATGTCCCTTCAGTCTGTATTTCTGCTGCTCAGCCAGTTAAACATCTGAAACCTGAAGGCATTTCAATATTTATCTCATGTGGCTTCCTGAATTGTGGTTATTTGTATATTTATTCCATTCTTCTTTTTGACTAGAGGTTCTAAACTGTATATTCCTTAAGGGCATCTTTCTATATACTGCAGTATCTAATACGGTGTCCTATACTCATTAAATCTGGGAGTTGAACTAAATTGATCTGATGTCTTTATAATGCTCACATATAAATAGTAGCCAACTCCAGTTCATACTTTTCTATGGTACTGGATGAAGGTAACTACCACCCCATCTGTTTACCAATATACCACAAGATATCTTCAGTGTGTCTAGAAACATCCCACCCAAACACACCTCATGGATTGATTTCCTCCACTTTCCAGAGAAAATGTGGAATTATTACCATGACATGTGAGGCTTGTCTATCTGTTTCTTCACATTCCCTACCACCTAGTACTTATTACACTTCAGCCTACGCCCTATGATTCAACCAGACAGATTGGCCAAATGTACTCCCCTTCACAAAGGTAGATAAAAATATCCATTGTCAGCTGACAGAACAGGTGGCTTTCTCTTACCATCTAGAATTTTATAAAAGATGTTGGCATAGGCTCCCACAAAAGGTCATGGCCTAATCTGGGAAACAGTTTTGAACCAGGCCCTAGTACAATCTCAATACAGAATCTGTATTCCTCAATAAATCTTTATTTCTCAGTAAGGAATCTCTGTGTCTTTCCTTGATGTTGACTTATGATTTAAATGAAAGTTAATTTGTATTTCTTGGCAGTATTGCATGCCCATTTGCTGGTTGCTTGTTGAACTCTGCTTTCTGAAGACGAAGACCGATGGTGACTTCCGATTAAGTAGTTTCCTAACACCAGCACTCATATAGTCCAGCCATCTCATTTTATAGGGGAGGAAATCAAAAATTCTCAGGTAGACACCAATTTCTTGGCCTTACCTTCGTACCTTTTAAAAACAAATTTAATTCACAGGTCTTACATATGAATGCAGGTTTGAGGTTTAAATATAGAAAATAGAATATTTTAAATAACTCCCAGAAAAGGAGGCACAGATGAAGTAAAATTTACTGCTCTTCTAAACCACAAAGTCATAAATACCTTAAGTGAAATGCCAAGCCAATGAAGTTGATTTAGACAGGGTTTGAGGAGGTAGTCAGTATGCTATGTACATATTTTGATAGTAATAGTGATACTACAGAAGGTGGTGGTCACAAATGCCAAGGAGTATTGCATAATATAAGCATTGGTTGATTATTTTTTCCTTTCATATAACAAGCACAAGGAAATCGACTGAACTTTTTTAGGATCAGTGACATATTAAAAATTAGTTTAGCAAACACTAAAGAACATAGAAGTATTTAATAAATATATCTGAGTGCTATTAGAGAGGAGATACATAAATTACCTATCCACTATAGTACTTTACTCTCTCTCTAATTTCAGTATCTTCACTGAATGTATAAGTACTAAAGTATTAGCCTGTTGCTAGAAGCAATAGCTTTAATTAAATCCAAGTCTTTATAGCTTTAATAAATAAAAAATCACCCAGATCAATCCACCTACATGTGTAGACTTTTTTACAGAGGACCGTGTAGTTAAATAACATTTTCCAGTACCCAGAGTTATACAGTGCCAGTATTCAGAGGATTTACATTAAGAATTCAGATATGTTCTTTGCTTCCAGGGAGCAGAGAAGAATAAATAATATCTACACATGCAGTGCCGTCAATGGATATAAATTAACTTGAATTCATTAATTTTGCCAGTTAACATCAAGGACAGGGTAAAATCTGATCTAGTGAAGTTCAAGATTGTGTTATTTGTGTGTGCATCTGGGAATGGAGTTTGGGGTTTGACCATGGTAGTCACTCCTTGGGATCTAGATAGTATTTGACTCTCAGACCTGACCAGGTCACCATTCAAGAAAAATGTTGCCTATCATGCTGAGATTCAAAGCGAAGTTCTTGTAGGCACTGAACAATCTCTAAATCAGCATGAAACCCATTACAGCTAATTTATTCTATGAATTTACATTTTATGAAATGTGTAGATCATCTGCTTCTATGTAGTTAGAAAGGACTGGAAAAATCATCCTGTCCCTCCACTTCAACATTCTTAAGTAGTGAGCTGGTGACAGTGGTTTTCTGTTCTGTTGAAGGAGACACAGAGGCTCAGCTTTGACTTCTTTATTACTCACCTGCTGTTCGCTGACTTCCCCTTTGAATATTCAGGTGATGCTTGTAACGCCATGGTGTTTTTGCTGAGTTTTTAGAAAAAAAGAAGTAAAATGTGTCCAAAGGCACATTGTAGGTGGGAAGATGATGGACCTTCTTTCTGTGTTTGAACACTTCCCTTCCCATCAGCCCCACAGAATCGCCCTAAGTGACTTAGATGGATGACTATTTGTGTTTTCTCTTGATAAGTGAGAAATGCAAAAGAGCTTCTGGGTATCCCAGTGAGTATCGTAACATTTATGGAAGATAAGTCCAAGGAATAATAATCAATAGGCATGTAGGTAGATTAGTATCTGAGCATTGATTTTGAACAATTAAAAAATATCAAAAAATGATTTAGCTAAATGGTGCCTGATTTTACCAGAGATTTTAATGTTTCTGGTTGTGCCATATTCACTGAAGTGCATTTCTCCATGCCCTGTCAGCAGCCCTCCCAGTAGCTGCTCAGCACCCTTTTACCACCTTTTTCAGTAGATGTAGGGTTTTAAGGTCCTGTTTCCTCATAGATGTCAATGAGAGACCTGATTGTATTTATAGTTTCTATGATGTGGTGTCTTTCCAAGCAAAGCTGGGCTACAGTTGTTGGCCTAATTAGCATAGAACCCTGGTCAATAGGCAAATGGACAGTAGAGGCCCAGAATGGTCAGCCTCCTTGAGCCAGGTGAGGGTAAGAAATGTTGTTTAGGCAGAGGTGAGCTTTGTCTATGGGTTGGTTATGTTCTCTCTAGCCCAGAGTCTGTTTCTATGTCTGACTTTACATCTTCCTTAATCTCAGCACTTTATTGACCTAGGGCCCAAGGTAAATACTGTAGTGAAACAATAAACGTGTGTGTGTGTGTGTGTGTGTGTGTGTGTGCAGTGAAATTGTGCAGAATTCTTACTAGGTATAGTTTGGAATTAAAATGGAAAAAAGCCTTGTTTTTTTTGAGAGCTTTCCCCCTGAGATCAGGAACATGACAGGGATGTCCACTCTCACCACT
>CM053578.1:46382907-46406612 GCA_028646485.1 Cryptoprocta ferox
AAATAAGTCAGGTGGAGAAGGACAGATACCATATGTTTGCACTCATAGGTCTAACAGGAGAAACCCAACAGAGGACCATGGGGAGGGGAAGGAGGAAAAAGAGTTAGGGAGAGGGAGGGAGACAAAACACGAGAGACTCTTGAATACTGAAAACAAACTGAGGGGGGAAGGGGAAGGGGAAAAGGTAATGGGGGGCGATGGTCTTGGTGGAGGTCACTTGTGGGGAAGAGCACTGGGTGTTATATGGAAACCAACCTGACAATAAACTATAAAGTTTTAAAAAATAAAAAAATAAAAAAAAAGAAGTCAAATGTGTTTAAGGGAATCAGTCTTTCAGAGAAGTCAGCAAAGATTTAAACATTTTTATATTACTTGAAGCTGCTCTTAATTAAGGTGGGTTTGCTTTTAATCCTTTCCCTTAACCCTAATTCCCCTCCAAAGTAGTAAGCAGTATGGCTTTGAAGAACATGACTTCACAAAGTTCTAATTCTACATGGCTAATCTATTTGAAAAGATTGGTGTGGTGTAATATTAATGTGTGTGTTTAGAGGTATCTAGGTCAGGAGGGAGCAAACTGTGGCCAATTGAATCTGGCCTGCTGCCAGTGTTTGTATGACCTGTGAGATTAGAATGGTTTTCTCATTTTTAGGTGGTTACGTTTTAAATGGTTACGTAAGTCTAACATGGAGACCATATTGATAATACTATATCATATAATTGAAATTTAGTAAGAGAGTGGAACTTAAATCCTCTAAGAAATGATAACTATGTGAGGTAATGGATATGTTAATTAACTTGATGAGGGGAAACCTTTCACAATGTATACATATATCAAATCATCACTTTGTACACTTTAAATATCTTACAGTTCTGTCAATTATACAACAATAAAAATAAATTAAAAAATAAAAACATCACCTCTAAAGAAAAAATAAATAAATGGTTACGTAAGTCTTTCATTTTGTCTGTTGGCCTACAAATCCTAAAGTATTTACTATCTAACTCTTCCAGAAGAAGCTTGACAACCCCTAGTCTGGAAAATGATATCATAGGCATCTCACCTGATTTTGATTACAATAAATAGCCATACCTTTTTGTTACACTCTTTTAAATTATTTTTGCAAGGTATTAAAACTAGTATGTTTTAATAGAAATGTCTCATGTTTTTTGCAGTCTCTTCAGGGGTCAGTAAAAGGGGAAGTTTGGTGCAACATTAAAAAAAATCATCCAGTAGTCCTCATAATATATTTTGGAAGTGTACAAGGAGAAGAGAATTATAAAATGCCCTCCATATGAAGGAGTTGGCTCCAGGGCTCACCCTCAATGGAACATTCCCTAAGTGTTTGTTTGGGGCACCATTTCTCTTTGCTTCAGTGTACTATGCTTTTGAATACATCAGAGAGAAAACCTAGTTGTAAGCTGATCCTCTTGTGAAGCAGACAGAATAATTATGGACAGCCAGAATAGATAGTCCTGCACTTAGGGAGAGCTGAGGCATTGTTGTTTGTTTGTTTTAGCGGCTTTATTGAGGTATAATTTATGTCTGGTAAAATTCACCCATTTTAATCATACCACTCAATTATTTTTGATAAATTTACAGAGTTGTGCAAGCATTACTGTCTAATTTTAGAACCATCACCCCACAAAACATACTTGTGCCCATTTGCTGTCACTTCCCACCTCCTTTCTCCCTCAGCCCCAGGCAACCATTAATCTATTTCCTGTCTTGATAGATTTGGCCCTTTTCTGGACATTTCATATAAATGGAATCATCCAGTGTATGTTCTTTTACAACTGCCTTCTTCCCCTTGCTGTAATGTTTCTGAGTTTCATATATCTTGTAGCATGTATTAGTACTTCATTTCAATGGATATATCCCGTTTTGTGTATCCATTCACCGATTGGGTGGACATTTGGATTGTTTGTATTTTTGACTATTATGAATAATGCTGCTATGAACATTTACATGCAAATCTTTGTGTGGACCTATGTTTTCATTTCTCCTGAGTAGCTACCTAAAAGAGGAATTGCTGGGCTATATGGTAAATTTCTGTTTAACTTTCTTTTTTTTTTTTTAATGTTTATTCATTCTTGAGAGACAGAGATAGAACGCGAGCAGGGGAGGGGCAGAGAGAGAGGAGGAGACACAGAATCCAATGCAGGCTTCAGGCTCTGAGCTGTCCGCACAGAGCCCGATGTGGGGCTCGAAGTCATGAACTGTGAAATGATGACCTAAGCCGAAGTTGGACACTCAACCAAACACTTCTGACTTTCTAAGAAACTGTCAAACTGTTTTCCAAAGTAGCTGCACCATTCTCTATTCTCACCAGCAATGTATGAGGGTTCCAGTTTCTCTGTGTTCTGGAAAACACTTGGTATTGTCTTTTTGACTATTGCCATTCTACTAAGTATGAATTGATATCTCATTGTGGTTTTAATTGTTATTCCCCTCATGAATAACGATGACTATCTTTTCATATGAATACCGGACATTCATATGTTTTCTTTAATGAAATGGCTGTTCAGATCTTTTGCCATTTTTAAATTGGGTTTGTCTTCTTATTATTGAGTTTTACGAGTTCTTTACCTGGATACAAATCCATTTTCAGATAATATGACTTAGAAACGTTTTCTCCTAGTCTGTGGCTTATGTCTTTTCTTAATGATGTCACGTGAAAGGCAGCACGTCTTGAAATGTGAATTGTGAATTCATGATATGAAAGTAATGAAAGTAGTTTCCAGTATTTTTCCTCCTTTTAATTATTTTACTCAAACTGAGGTTTGTAGGAGTTTGTGGAGGTCCTGCAATGAATCAGTGGGAGGGTTGGTGATAATGTCACACCTTTGGGAGGTTTTCATATTTTGGCTGCCCACACAATACTGGAGCTCTAGCCAGCTCCAGATTTACCTGATTTCTCTGTTTACATGACAGTTTCCATTTAGGGTATGGCTGTCAAAAGTGACTTTGAGGACATCAGTAAAGGAAGAGTGACATTGGATGATTGGTTTCATCCTTACGTAGCCTAAGAGTTTTATCTTTTTCTGTCAAGGAAGAGGCCTGAAAACTCATTCCTTTAAAAAATCTATTTCCTCTCAAGACTTCCCTCTATGATGATGTAAAAAGTATGATAGAGAATATAGGGGGGAAAGGTGAACATAAGAACTAGCTATAACAGTCTCAGGAATCAATTAGGTAGCACTTTTAGCCAGTAGATGGGGTGGTACTGGGTATTGGTTAGAGCTTGGGTCTGCCGCTTATAAGATGTGAGCTCGGGCAGGTTGCTTCATCTTTCCGTAGCCCCTTCCATTTCTCTCAAATGGGAATAGTAAGAGTTCCTACTTGTGGGAGTTAGTGATTTAGAACATGTCAAGTGCTTAGGGGTAGTTTCTCAATGAGTGACAGCTGTTATTTTTATTATTGTTGCTCTTGTTGAATGTTAGGTGGAGTGCTGTTGTACAAGAAGCACAAGCTTTAGGGTCAGACGTCCTGAGTGACATCTTGAGTTTGGTTACCAGCTCTTCTATTTACTACCTGTGTGATGTCCAACAAGCCATGTTTGCTCTCTGTGCCACAGTCTCATTTGTTTAAGGGAAAAATACCAACCACCTGGGCGAATTGCTGTGATGGAGAAAATGGAATTACATGCACAGCTGTACTTAATGGTGGCTGGGGAAGAGTAGGTTGTCAGTTGATATTTGTTGTTGTTTGTTTGCTTGTTTTTGATGTTAAGGAGGCAGTGATTAACGGAGCAAAAGAATCCTCGAATCTTCCACAGAGGGAGAAAGCACAGCATGAGTTGGAAAAAGAGGGAAAGTGAAGAGTGGGGCTTTGTAAGGGAGGCTGGTTCTGGACAGGTGATAAAGGATGGTCAAGGCAGCAGCAGGCTCAGATCTGATGTTTCAGGAGACAGAGATCTTGAACTAGTGGGGACCAAGGTGGGAATGTGAAAGCAGGATTTGATTATTGAAAGCCTTGAAGGCTAGGCTAAACTCATAACACTGTCTTCAGAGTAGTTCTTTTAGGAACCACCATCTGGCTATAAATGGGCAAAATCTTGGAGGCAGAGACCACCTCTAGGGACACTGTAGGCTTTAATTATTTGCCCATTTAGAAAGAAGTTCTACTCTCTAGGCTTTGTTCTGAAAAAATCTGCGCGCCATTCTTTTACCAAAGACTTGCTTGCTTCCCTATCTATCTCTTTCTTGGCAGTGCTACCCCAGTTAGCCTGAGGTTCTACATGAAAGAGTCTTTACAACACCAGGAAATAATGTTACTCTAAAACATGCAGTGGACCAGAGAAAGAATGTGTATTTGTTATATTAGCCATTTCATACCAAATATGTACAATTGATTATAAGGAACCACTTGAGAATCAATTTGCCATATGATTGTACATCTCTGCCTTAAATTACACAGTATCGATATTCTAAGGGAAACTGTGAATATATTCTGTTTTTATAATTTGGATTGTTTTCTCATTAACATATGCCATCATTTATGAGATGTTTTGAGTGACTGATTTGCTCTAATAACCGGTTGTCCATTTCTTACTGATCATCTCCCCATACCCTCAGTGGCCTGTTCCCCATGCCTTCCTTCTTTCTTTATCCATTTTCATACTTCAAAAACGTTTACAGTCAAAACTTTGACACTGTGATAAATGTTTTTATATAATTACTCCTCCTTATTTTTCAAAATATGAACATCAGTATGCCTTTACTAACCTTTTGTTTTTATTTGAAAAGGAAAGGGAAATAATAACTGTAGTTCTTTCTGATAAATGTTTGGTTTTGTCAAGAATCCTTTAGCCCCAATTCCTGTTCATTTGAGAAAGGTTCCCATATGGGCCCTGCCATGCCGAGCTTCCATTCCCATGAGCCCTTCCTCCACTATCCCACTACCCTGGCATAGGGACCTCCAGAGTCTGAATGGCAGCCCCCTTTCCCCTTGTGCTGGAGCCAGTGATGCCCTATGCATTTGTCCCTCCTCTATGTTACTGCAAAAGTCTTCAGAGGATTTGGACCTTGGAGATACTACTGGGCCCAGTGGAACTTTCTCCTAAGTTTGTATTCTGCGTGGTCCCCTGCTTCATCTCTCCCCAGTGACTTTCTCACTCCAGCTCACCCAGAGAAGGGATAAGGTGTGACACCATCTCCATCTTAACAAGAATTTCATATCTGACTTGGAAATACTCCATTTTCTAGGCACATTTCCCTAGTGACACACAGGCATAAAGACCTTGAGATTAAAGTTACTATCTGGATATTGTCACAAGCTGGGAGTCTGAACAGAGGATGTGAATGACTCCTTAGAACAGGTAATACTTCCTTAGACTTGCAGCTCTAGCCCATCAAAACACAGCCTTGTAGGTTGTCAACACCTTGAGGAGGGACTGTGACTTATTCGTATTTATATTCCCAACATCTTGTAATACATCTTGAAGTTTAGTAAATCCTCAATATGTTTTCCTTAATGAAAAGATATCTGTTTGTTAGCATAATTGCAGAGAGAATTTCTTTGATTTTACTTCTCTTCCATTTTTGCTGGATGTACATTTTTCAAGAACCAAGCAAAGAGTTGATAAGGTCATTAGAAAATGAGGATGAAATTCTACCCATGAGAATTTCATGTGTCAGGATAGCAGGAGATTCTATTACAGCTTATTCATATAGTTTAGAGAATAAGAGTTAGAAATGGGACATCCCACCCACCTCTGCCACATATAAAAGTAAAAAACTTACAGGATGTGAGCTGGTGACCTCAAATTGAATCCAGCTTGCAAGATGTATTTTGTTTGGCCTGCAATGGTGTTTTACTTTTAATAGAGTTTATAAAACTCCAGAGTTTATAAAAAAAAGTCAAATTTCATAAAAAGCATCTGAAATATCAGATTGCCAGCTTTCTCTGAAAAGTGGGAAAAACCTGGCAATACTTGAGTTTGATTTTTTTCTTGACATTTGACTGGCTTTTATTTCAATGGGGTATTAAAATTGCCATAGCCCTCGGCCCCCTCTGTCACATTGCCAGGAAACTGAGTACCAACAGCCATTCATCCTCATACTCAGAGCTAAGCCTGACCTTCTCTTTATTTGCTTGACCTGCCTGGTTCCCACAGGATTTAAGCTTGCAGATCCTTGTTTAGAGGATTTGGGTTTAAAGGTCTCAGATCATGACCTTGAAGTTTAGATATTTACTTTGTGGTCATAAAATATATGAGTGCAGAGGAGTTTAGAAGACCATGAATAAACAAACGCATTTTGTTCATCTGTGCTTCTTCAGTGGTCGATTTCTCCACATATCATATCTTATTTATAACACCACATTGCCATGGAAATTCACTGCTGTACTTTTCACTTCCCAGCTCTACTAAATTTTACTCTGCACATTTTCAGAGCTGCTTGTACAATGTGCAGATTTAGTGTAGTAGCAATCTCAAGTGGTTTTGTAACATTAAATATTAAATAACTTTAAAACTGCAAACAAGGAAAAAATAAGAAGTCAGCCAAATCCTGACACATACATTTAATAAAGAGGCAACAAAGAGTCTCTCATTTACATGACCCACTGATCAACCACTGTGGTAGAATGGAGGCCTGCTCTACACCTATACTTCTTCAAATCTAGTATGAAATGTGTCCCAGAGCCATACTGTAGGTTAGTAGTCTGCCTAGCCATCGGCACTGGCCCGTGCAGTTAATCCTAACACTTAACTGAGAAAGACACCCGTCTTATGCCTGCTATAGACGACTAGTAAAGATAGTTAAGAGTTATTGAACACATGCTATGTGTTGAAATGCTATTCTGTGTACTTTACAAGGATCATCTCATTTCACCCCCACCCCAGCCCTTTTAGGTAGGTGTTGAAGTAGTTGTTATCTTCATTTAATTGATGAGGTGCCAGAGGCAAAGGGAGTGCCCAAGATCACACAGGTTGTGTGTACCCTGGCTGTGTGAACACAGCCTCCCCAGTGCTAGTCCTGGGTAGGTCTAAGACACAGATCTTTCCCTGAGAACTGAAAATCCATCTGGTTGTTGGTCAGTTAACAGAGAACTCTAATATATATTCTCTTAATATTAGAACAGTATTTTATAGGGACAAACACTTCTGCCTTAGGAGGTAGAGGCCAGAGAAAACTTCAGAAATATCATGGTAAGTTGAGTTGGACAAGGAGGAAAAGCAGTCCCAGGAGAGGAGAAAGGTATGAGACAAGGTACTGAGGCATAAACGTGGATGGGCTCTTCATGAAATGAAAGGCAGCCCTGATACCTGGGAAATACAGTATTTATAGGCAATACATGGAGACAACTATGTATTCATTATTTCCAAAATTAGGGTTAAGATTAAAACAAACAGACAAACAAAAAGATAGGGTCAACATACTATGGATCAGGAATGAGATTTGTCTAGTCACCATAAAGAGGTGATTCCAGGCTTGGCTAGGACAACATTTGATTAGCTTCACTCAGCTAAGGAAAGGGCAGGGGCACAGAGACATTATCATTTCCCCATTGTAGAGGACATTCTGAGGTCCAGGTTGGCTGAGTGTATTAAAGCACTAGGGGAAAGAAGTGTTGGCTTCTGAAAAGACTTGCTTTTGGTGAAAGTGCCTAAGGCCATTTTAAGATCACCAACTTCTCTTGTTCTGTTTTGTGTTTTGCAGTTGGTCAGCTGATTAGATTCTAGATATCTGTAGATTTGCCTTCAAGAACAGAAACTGCCATTCATGCCAAAAGAAATATTCTGGACTGTGTGACTGTTCTCTTTCATCATGATTAAATCAATCAGTTGACACCTTGGCTTAAACATCTGTCTGTGGAGCTCAGCGAAGTCTGGCCTACCCTCTGAGAGAAAGAAAACTAGATGGACTGGGCCAGACATTGGGGGGGTGGGGGAGCAATGGAGTGAAGGAAATGAATGAAAGGAATATTTCCAACCATGAGATTTGATGACTGATGGCATATAGTGGTTGAAAGAGGAGGAAGCATTAGGGATAGGAAACTAAGAGGATAATAATGTCCTTGACAGAGATGGAAGCAGAAGCAGATAGATTTCTGGGAGAAGGATAACAAATGTTTGATTTTGAACTTTGAGTCCATGGTGCCTGTGTTGGTGGTGTGTTCCACCTTTGAACACCTTTAGGGTGTCCAGGATCATGAAGCTGGTTAGATGCAGCAACTGCACAGCATGTAGGAAGTGGGAGAGTTCAGCTCGAGACAGTGTATGGAGTGAAAAGGAGTCTGAGGATGGAACCCTAGATGTCACTGATGTCAGAGAGGAGCACAGGCAGTCTGTGAAGGAGGCAGGGGAAGAAGTGAGGCGGGAGAAAAGGGTGAAAGAGCAGAGCAGCAGTGATTCAAGCAAAACAGAATGGCCAGTTTCATCAAACACTGTAGGATCAAAATAGGAGACCTAGACTCAAAGCTTAAGAGGTCAAAGAGACTTTAAAGGTCTCCTTGCTTCCCCAGAAGAGAGACTTGAGCTTGTTCAGGATCACCCTGAGGAGGTCAGGGGATGATCATAGTGTTTCCTGAGTGGCAGTCTCATGCTTCTCCCATCCTCATGTTGTTTCTTGTTTTCTAAGTGTGGCTCTGCAGTTAGTGCAGAATACTTTGTAGTACTAGCTGGTGCGAGAGATTATGTTGCTGCTTCAAAGTGGACACTCCCTCTCTTCACATCCCCATGTTCACAGTGAAAAGAGGGGCCTTGTTATTTAAAACAGGAGGTGTTGGGGCCCATGGGTGGCTCAGTTGGTTGAGCATCTGACTTCTGCTCAGGTTACGATCTCAACGGTTTGTGGGTTCAGCACAGAGCCCGGAGCCTGCTTCGGACTGTGTCTCCTTCTCTTTCTGCCCCTTCCCTGCTCATGCTCTGTCTCACTCTGTCTCTCAAAAATAAATAAATGTAAAAAAAAAAATCTTAAACAGGAAGTGTTGCTGGATGAATATAGCTGGTGTGTGGCCCACTTGCTACTCTTTCAATCAGTGCACAACTCACATGGTGTCAACCAGTCAACCAGGAGTTTCACTGTGCATGTTGTAACTGGGTTCAATTTTGTGAACTACCTCATGCTCCTATGCAGGCGTGCATTTTGACTGACCTTTTTGGGAGAAACCTCAGTGATGACAGATTGTTATCCTGATGATGTCCTTTTCTCTAAAAGAGGAAGGAGCAAGAACAGCCTCCTCTGAAGCAGAAGATAGTAGGTCAGAAGTCTACATATCTGTAATTGTTTCTGATTGGAAGGTCCTTGACACTCACGGATTTAACTTTTATCCATACACACATATATACATACATGGACATATATGTATATACACATACGTATATGTACATAATATACATGGGTATATGCATATATGTGTATACACACATTCACATACATAAACCTCTATATCTGCATGTACAAATATATTTTTCACAGACAGCTTAAAGTCCAGGAGGAGAATGTGGCAGTGAATGGATTGGAGGGGCTGGGGGATGAGAGGTGGGTGGGCATGGGCAGAAAAAAAGAGTAAAGAAAAAAAAAGATCCAGGAAGTAAGATAATGATTTTAAATGTTTGCATGGGGAGCCCGGTATGTCAGGGCAAATAAATTATGAATGAGCCTAGTCAGCAACCTAGGATTCATTCCTGTCCATCTCTCTCAGTTTTTTTATCTTTTTTCCCTGCTTCTCATTGAATTCTAACAACCCTGATAGGTACATAGTTTAGTCCCCATTTTCAGATGAGGAAGCTAAGAACATTTTATACTAGAGTTGTAGGCAGGATTTAGAGGGTAGTTAAGGGCTCTACTGATATCCCTAAGAAAGATCTGCTGCTCAGTCCCACACCCAGTTATGAGACATGTAGTAGAGCCTGTGGCAGAAAACTGACACCACACAGGGCAGTAGAGAAGGTCAAACTCATTTCTTTCTTAAACTCAAAAGTACATACATTTTGAAAACTTAAGTGCCACTAGTTCCTGTTTTCTGTTTTCCTGTGCAGTCCCAGCAGCAGTGTGAACAAATGGCCCTTTGTCTTCAGTCTGCTTTCGTATAAGAAAAACATCACACAGAGACTATGAAAGCACTTGACGTTCAAGGAACACATAACATTAGTTTGACTCCAGATGATAATAAACATTTGGCTGTTTTGCCTCGGACACACTCTTAAGAAGTGTGACATTTGCAAGTGCATGCTCCAAAGTCATATTGACTGACTTTGTTTTTGGCTACAGGGGAACAATCTTGGGTTTTTTTTTTCCTTTTTTTATCCTTATCCGAGACGAGAGTTGGAAAAGGCTTATTTATCTTTTTTGATTTCCACAAATCACGACCATTCAAATTTGAGTGCCAATGGACTTTAAGCTCACAATTATAAGTTGAGTCTATATTCAGGGGAATCCTAGGAGTAATGAGAGGAATTTTATAAGCAGAATGACCTAACAGAAATGTAATTTGTAGACACGGATTTTTGGCAGATGTGTTTTGAGCAGATTGGAGGAGGTTGGCAATGGTGTTGGAAAGACTGACAAGAAGGGACAAACACCAGAGATGCTGAATTCTATCTTGCTATGTGCTTGACAGGAGAGGCAGCCTGGAGAGAAAAGGACAGACCCCAATAAAAAATTGAAGAAAGAAATCAATTATCATTAACTGCTAATAGAACTTAAGAACAAAGACTTAAGAAAGAGAACAAAAACTTAAGAAAAAAAATCCCAAGGTAGTTAAATCTAAGAAACTGAAACCAGTAGATTTAGAACTATAAAATGCATATGATATCTGAACTATTTCCAATGACAATTTAGTCCTAAAAGTACAAATGTAATGGCAGGAAAAGAGTACAATCCATTACATGCTGTGAAAAGGATGCTTGCGGGAGGGCGTAAAGAACAGGTCATTCATGGTTTCCAGGCATGGCAGAAGGAAAAGACATAGTCATTTAATGTTTTTACTGAGCCTAATTCTTATTCACACTATCTTTTTTATAATGAAATATCTTAAAACACAGAGACTAATAAAGAGAGGACCCCAGCTCTCTCCAATCCTGTTTTGAATTATTAAAATACTACAGAAGCATCTGAATCTCCCTGTATCCCCCTTCTCTGTTCTCCACTCTCCATAAGTAATCTCTGTCCTGAATTTGGTGTTTCTATTTCCTTCTTTATTTTTATGGTACATGTATATGTGTATGTATGCACATGTACATGAATATATATTTATGAGGTATATAGCATTTTTTGCAAATTACTAAATTACATAGTGCTTAATTTGCTTCTTGAATCAGTGATTGAGTGAGAGTGTTCTGCTCAAATTAAGCTCACATTTGACCTGAGAATGAAAAGTGAATAGGTTTGACTTATTTCCAACATCACTGACTTTGCACTGATACCTGTTGCTTCTCAAACAGAAACAGCTACGCCTTCAGCAAATGAGGACAACATTTGGAGTTACGAGTAAATTATTGATAGAAGTAGAAATAATTTCAGGAAAAGTTTGCTTTGAGGCTAAAACCCAAGTCTGAGTAATCGGTCCCTGGGATGAATAACATTTTTTTCTCCTAACTAGGATATTTCTTTGGACTCCTAAACTAATGAAAGTTTGAAAGCTATCCTGGGCCTTTAGATCGTATCTCAGAGATTCCAAAAAATGGCAATTTTTTTCTCAACTTTATTTCATTCTTTAAGATCCGTGTTTTCCAAACAAGCCAATTTACTTTTCTCCCTAGTTGATGAACACCTCTATTGTACCCAAGAAATAAAATTAGTATCCCAGTAACAGCTTGAAAAGAGAATACTGACCAAAATATCATGTTACATCTTTTAAAAAAATGTTCTCAGATGAAACCTATCCATTAACTCTTAGATCTATCCTTCACTCACTTCAAGATACTGAACCCTGAAGGTAGAGAAAACCGATCCTTGGAGAGAGGCAGTTGGGCTAAAAGTCTATGGAGCAAGAAAGAAATATGTGTCAGCATCATTAACATGATTCAGTGATGCCATGGGGCTCCTGGGTGACTGGGTTGGTTAACTGCTGACTTCCGCTCAGGTCATGATCTCACGGTTCATGGGTTCGAGACCCGCATCAGGCTCTGTGCTGATAGCTCAGAACCTGGAGCCTGCTTTGGATTTTGTGTCTCCATCTCTCTCTGCCCCTCCCCTGCTCGTGGTCTGTCTCTGTCTCTCAAAAATAAATGTTAAAATTTTTTTTTAAAAAAACATGATTTGGTGATATCTGATGGCTTTGTTAGACCTACTAATGCGTATTAATCAAAGGTTATTTTGTCCTATAAGCCAAAAATCCAGCCAACCAAACAATCACCCAAACAAACAAAATTCTAAAATCTGTGACTTTGTGAAATCTTTAGGTGTTGGTTTAATTTGTGGAATTCCATATCTATACACCAGTGAACATTATTCTGCCTTCTCACAGAATAGGCTGTATATCAGGTATCTGCTGAGTATTTTTCTGAAACTTACGGAGTGGTCATCCATTGCCAGTCTTGGTTTTATGGCCACAGGGCCACAAGACATGTAGGTGAAGGAGATCGAGTGTGAAGAATGGGGACACCTGTTTTATTTCACCAAGTTACCTGAGAATGTAGGGGAGTTACACAGTTCTCTGGACACAGTGTTCTCATCTATAGAATAAGGGTGTGGATGAACTCCTGGGGGTCCCTACCTAGTTGTTAAGAACAACCCCAGGTTCGAGGAAATAAAAAATGGGGGATGGAGACCTCTGATTTGTGCACACAGAAATATACTGATGTTACAGTTAAACACCCATTAGACCAAATGCTTGGCTTCAGTGAGCTGTTTTCCCACTAGGGTAAGCAACATGCATTCACAACACTGACTCTAACTAGGATTCTGGCTAAGTCATTTCACTTTGGGCATGTGCATTATGCAGAGAAAGGAAGAGAGACAACCGAGAAAGTCTTATTTGCCCTCTTGCCTTCGCATAGAAAAAGAGCTAAAATGGAGGTGGCAGCTGTCAGAGTAATTCCACTGATTTTGTGTTAATGTGATGAGAGAGAGTGAGCTGTGGAGGAAAGTTACTCACAATAAAAAATACCTTTTGTTTTAATATTTGTATTAAAGGAAAGAGGTAATATTTAGTAGTGAGAAGCATGGACTCTGGAATCAATCTACCTGGATTCAATCCAAGTTCACCACTTGCTAACTGTGTTTTTAGATGAGTTACCTTAATCCCCTCTCCTTATCTGTAAGACGGAAGTGATAGGAGCATCTGCCCCATATTCTCATAAAATATAAATGAGTTAGTACATACAGAACTCTTAATGATGGTACCAGGCATAAAGTGCTAAAGAAATGCCGGCTGTTGTTGTTTGATAAAAATAAATAGGTGATCCTCAAAGAAAACAGAGTTAAGTAGAAATGCTGTTCACTTTGTAAGGAAGACTTGCTGTTAAGCTTGAAACCACGATTATTTTACCTCAAAACTTTGTGGATGTGAATATGTCAGATACAATGTAGAAACCCGTTTTCTAGAAGTCCAAAAGTACTTGCCTGGAGAAGTGATAAAATCCGAATATGTGTGTGTTGTAGCTTTGTTCGTATCTTAGGAAAGTCATCAGCTCTGAGTTTTTAGTAGAAAAACAGAAATTTCATCTACTTGGTATTTCGACATAAAAGGGTGGGTTTATGTATTTTAAAGTATCAATATAATAAAGTCTATACTAATTTATTTCTCTATATTCTGCTCATATATCATAATTCTACTTCATTATTAATGATTTGCAAGATATAGGGGCAATGACATATTAAATCTTAAATTTTAAAGAAGAAAAGATATAAATTCTACTTCACTTCTCTTAATATATTTGATAAAAAATGGGTTAATCCTTGTTTGTGTTTGTTTAGATGGTGAACAGCTAAAATGAGAAATGTCTCAAAAATAATGAATTCCTAGGGCACCTGGGTGGCTCAGTTGGTTAAGCATCTGACTTCGAGTCAGGTCATGATCTCACAGTTTGTGGGTTCGAGCCCCACGTTAGGCTCTGTGCTGACAGCTTGAAACCTGGAGCCTCTTTGGATTCTGTGTCTCCTTCTTTCTCTGCCCCTCCCCCACTCACACTTGCTCTCTCTCTCTTCCTCTCTCTCTCTCAAAAATTAATAAACATTAAAAATAAAAAAATAATGAATTCCATTTCATAATTAAAGGAGCTGTTTGCTATTTTTTTGTGTCTGTATCCTAGTTCGGCACTCAATAACAATATTCTTCATTATTTATACTATTCCAGAGGTGACTTTGATTCCAAATTCCTGCTATGTTGATCATTTAAAAAATTGCATTAGCAGTATTTGGCATGTCTTCCCACTTTCTTATTTATATTTTGCAAAGTTCCTAGAAATAGGTAACATTATTTGATTGTGGACTATTTTGTTTAAAATAAACTTAAAAGTAAATAAATAAAGGGAGTACCTCTAACTTTCCTAAAAATTCAGATGTCAGTTTAGGAGCTGTTCCTTGCAAAACACTATGTTTGCTGTCAGAAATACAGAGATAAAGAAGGCTCAGTTTTACCTACTTGGAACTCACAACCAAGTCAGAGGTTTGTGGCTATAATCAAAGATGAGGTAAAGAGGTAAAGAACACACCATCAGACACAGTGCCTTCAGTGCTGCAATGTTCAGAAAAGGTGGATTCATAGACTAACTAGCATTTGACCTAAATCCTGAAGGAGGGATAGTATTTCATGCAGCAGGTAGAGAGGATGATTGGCTAAGATGGAGAAAGGCCCCTGGGTAATTACTGTTGACTTTAGCTGACAAGCTCACTATTAATGTAGCTACCCTGGTATTGAGGGAAAACAAAAAACACAAAACAAAACAAAACAAAACAAAACAAAACAAAAAGGGCCCCTCCAGGATATGGAGTCCTTCCCAATTTCCAGTTTTGCAAGCAATCAATTTCTATTCATCAGGACAAAAACTATTCTTATTTTGAGGTGTCCGTTAATGTCCTCTTAGTTAAAAATACCATTTTAGCTGAATACATTGTCTTCAGTTTTCAGGAGTGTACAGTCAGCAAGAGGTAGTATAGCCTAATGGTTAAGGGCTGGAACACTGGAACCAACCAGCCTAGTTTCCAGTCATGGCTCTCTCCCTTACTAGCTATGTGACCTTCAGCAATTTAGTAAACCACCCTGTACTTGTTTCCTCATCTAAAAAAAAGGAATGGGGATTATGATGTTAATAGTACCTACTTAGTTGTTTGGAATTGCTTCACTAAATGACTTTCTATTTGTAAACTGCTTAGAACAGTTCCTGGAGTAGAGGAAGTACTTCATAACTGTAAGCGCCACATGCCTGCCTTGCTCTGTCTAGGATGGTGTGCTGAGTTGAGCTCTGAGGGCCTCTCTGGATGTTTTCCCTGCTTCTTCCTCCTATAGATGAGGATTCTGGTGCCATTCGTGACACCTAGGAGCAAGACACAAGATGTCAACACTCTGATTCTCTGCTATAAAAGCACATTTTATTAGTCTTGATTTTAACAAAGAACCCTTTCAGCCTTGTTGTATAAGGACAATAAAATAGATTCAGCAGGTGGTAGTTTTTACTAGCTTTCCGTTCTAATGTTCAGGTTTGATGGATATTAAAGGTTTACATGTCCAAACAAATGCAGTGGAACACATTGACTTCTCGAGGCAAAAGAAGTGCCCTATAATTCTGTGGAATTTGAGAGGGGACTTTAGAGGCAGTGCTGTGCTAGGTTGGTGTCCTGGTTTTGCCACTTGGCAACAGTGTGGCCTTGGGCAAGCTAATCCCTAGGCTGTTGTGCCCAATAGAGGTTGCTACCTTGCAGAGTCGTTTCCTCACCTGGACTCTTTCTGGCCTTTTGTGGTGCTTCTGAGCATCCTCCGATGACAGCTTAGGATCCAGCCTTCGGTTCTGCTAACCAGGCTGACATATACCTTCTGCTTTCCAGATTCCAGAATGGGGTGGCTGTTCTCACTCCTCTTTTCTGTGTCCTTGGGAGTTGATACTTAACAAAAATTCCTCTTCTGCCCATTTAGTGCTACATTCATAAAAAACACAGAGGTAAATTTATGCATTCAATTTACCATCCTTAACCAAGCTTTATGTGTTTAAAAAAAAACTGTATTTTTATTATTACCATAACAACACTTGAAATTTCTCTGTAAGATTGAGTTTAATGCTTCCCTTCTCCAAACACCTGCTTTCATTAATAAAATCTAAGGATTTATCCCCAGTTATTATTAAATATTTTATATTAATTACACTCTTAAGAGCAATAGCATTTAATTTGGCAGTGAAATGTAGAGCAATTATTTATGCTACTAACCATAGTCCTTTTATTCTAAAATTAGGCTTTTTAAATTTTTAATTTTTATTTGTATCTTGATGGGTTGGAATTAACTTAAGTAATTCTTTAGTAATGGTTAATATGTAAAGAATGTTCAGAGCCTTTGAATATATGAGACTACTTTCCCTATTCCTTCACAAGTAAAAGGCAGTTTGGCTGGTAGTGGCTACTACTGACTGAATCTTCTCTTTCTTCTGTAGGTTAAAAATACAGAGAGGAGGGGCACCAAGGTTGCTCAGTCAGTTAAGTGTGGACTTCAGCTCAAGTCATGATCTCATGGTTCTGAGTTCAAGTACCCTATCAGGCTCACTGCTGTCAGCTAAGAGCTCACTTGGGATCCACCTTCAGCCTCTATTTCTCTGCCCCTCCCCTATGCTCACTTGCTCTCAAAAATAAATAAACATTAAAAAAAATTACAAAAAAGAAATACAAAGAGGAAATTTAAAACCAACTGAACCTTGTTTCTTTGATGGTAGCTTACTTTCATTTGATTTTTGTGATGACTTGCCTTTGCTTTTATGCCTGATACTGAAGGTTTTGGGTTTGTTTTTTTTTTGTTTTTAAGGTTTTTTTAATTAAAAAAATTTTTTAATGTTTATTTATTTTTGAAAGACAGAGAGTGAGCAGGGAAGGGGCAGAGGGAAAAGGAGACACAGAATCTGAAGCAGGCTCCAGGCTCTGAGCTGTAAGCACAGAGCCTGACGCGGGGCTCGAACTCACGAACCGCGAGATCATGACCTGAGTCGAAGTCGGCCGCTTAACCTACTGAGCCACCCAGGCGCCCCTGTTTTTAAGTTTTAACCCTAGGATTCAAAACTTTTGTCAAAATGTGGCTTTTAATTGATATCATGTGGAACACAATTTAGTCCTCTTTTTTTTTTCAGTTCAGATTCTGTTTTTTTATTGTCTTTGATTATTCTATTTCAGTTCTTCAGTTGTGTTTTCTCAGAAACAACTATAATTAGACTTGATTTTTCTGGTCCTTCAGATCTCAAGTCTTCTTTCATCTATTGGGTCTTTTCTCTGGCCGTATGGGGGTGTTTGTCTTCTACATCAATGATTTAATTTTATATAGTACACGTCTACATTTTTTTCTCTCCCCCATGTGGGTAATATTCTGTCACTTTATTTTTAGAATCTCTCTATTGCTTCTTCATTTTACTTACAATCTCTTTTTATCTTAACCAATAGTCCTTTATTGATTTATGGCTTTCTACTTTTGTCTTTAAGGGAATATCTTTTTGTATCTTATTAACAATGCCAATACTTTTCTAAAAATTACATCTGGTCCCTTTAGGGAGTCGTTTTTAGGAGACAGGTCTTCCTTTGAATCTTTAGCATGTTCTTTTCTTTCCATATTTATGCACAACTTAATGGTAGACATGTTGACATTTAGCTCTTATTTTCATTCCATAATTTGGCAATATCCATCTAGACTCCCTCACAAAGAGGGATGCCCTGGAGCCCACCCTCTGTCTTCTTGTTTGCTAGTAAAAGGCCTCTTGTAGATCTCAGGCCTTGTAGCCACTGATGTTTACAGGCCCTGGTTTATTTACAGTGGGCTAGAAGAGTCTCTCATAGCAGTAATTGCCAATGCCTTGTTCTCTGTACTCTCTATATGGATTAGTTAAGAACTCCAACCCCCAGAATACAGTACCACCATAGATCATCTTGTCTCTAAATCTGTTTTTCTGCATTTGAAATACTTAGCAGGGTGCTAAGTATCCCCACTTTTATCCCCACTTACATTTTGAAATAGCAGTCACTCACCCATGGCAGGTGGGGAAAGGGAGACAGACTCTCCCCCTGCTTCAAAAAGCCTCATTCATGACCAAGAGCAGTCAAGGTTTCTGACTGATACAGATGGTTGCATTTGTATCTGAGATGGTAGAAAAACGGAGAAAGGGAGGTACACACAGATTTTCCTACTTCCTTCAAGAGGCCTAACTTGTTTCTCTCTGCTTTGAATTATGTTTTTAAAATCTAATTTTACTGTTTTCTGCTGCAGAATTCTCCGATTCTTACAATAGCTTGAAGGTTATATCTTTCATTTTGTGGCTGCATTGCACCTTTATTTTACCTCTCGTTTTATAGGTATTTTAGTGGGAGGTTGGGGGAGGCTAGATGTCAGGAGATGGTAGCTAGACACCATTTAAAACTGTAACTTATATGAAACTACACAAATAAAAAAGTTATGTGTGTGGCAGAATGCTTGAAACTTTTACTTCCTGTATATATTTTGTGGGAATAAACTCTGCCTTGTAAATATTCATCACAAGTTGTTATTTAAATGATGGAGGCATCGGTGTCCTGTATTAGAACCTGTGTCTTATGAAAACTGGGTCATTTTAGTGAGAAAATAAAATGTAGGCACAATAAGTGATGATAAGAATTCCAATGACTTCCATAAAGTTTTTATTATACATAAAAATTGCCTGATCACTTCCTGCTCACGGAAGAGTTTTAGAGCTGAAACAGCTGTTATAAATCATTTAACCTGGGAGTTGCAAATTCAGTTACCTTCAGGACCAGAAAAGTGACCTGCATATGCATGAAGTAGGTTGGTTTAATATATCAGGGAGTGGAAGAGACTAGAGAAAAGTGGAGATTACTTATGCCACCAAATCCTTGGGCCGTAATACCAAAACAGTATAATATAGACTCCCTCAATAATAGATTTGCCCAAAGCTAGAAGATTCAGTGCATCTTTTTTTTAATTAAAAAAAATTTTTTAATGGTTTTATTTATTTTTGAGAGGGAGAGACAGAGCACGAGCAGGGGAGGGACAGAGAGAGAGGGAGTCATAGAATCTGAAGCAGGCTCCAGGATCTAAGCTGTCAGCACAGGGCCCAACGTGGGGCTAGAAATCACAAACTGGGAGATCATGACCTGAGCCGAAGTCGGACGCTCAACTTACTAAGCCACCCAGGCAACTTACTAAGCCACCCAGGCACCCTGAAGATTTGGTGCATCTTAACCAGAACCAGCTACATAATTTGCAGTGCCCAGTGAAAACAAAATGTGGCTCCCTTGTTCAACAATTACTAAGAATTTCAAGATACTGACAGCAGAACATTAAACCAAGCATGGGACCCTATGGTGACTGCACAAGTTACATGGTCTTAAAGCGGTTCATGGTTTTCACTTCTGATCTAGAATTTATACATCCAGACAGAAAGAAACATACAGACACTTCATCCAAAACCACCAAAAATCAATAATGGAGATCTTGCAAACACATAAAGCAATCTTCTGCCTCCTGACAGATTGAAGTTGACTAGTCCCTTTCTCATCTTGTCATTTGTGTTCATTTATAACAAATTGTAATCCACAGTACTACTAACAATATAACCTCAGGAATGCTATTTAGTGAAATTTAGCCAGCTTTTAAAGGCATAGCTATTCACACTCAAAAAATACAAGAAATAACAGGGAGGGGGACAAAACATAAGAGACTCTTAAATATGGAGAACAAACAGAAGGTTACTGGAGGGGTTGTGGGAGGGGAGATGGGCTAAATGGGTAAGGGGCATTAAGGAATCTACTGAAATCATTGTTGCACTATATGCTAACTAACTTGGATGTAAATTAAAAAAAATAAATAAAAACATAAACTAAAAATACAAGAAATAAAACTGGGAATTAGGGTACTAGGATAAGAGGGTTTTTTGTAGTAATCATATATACATATATAACTTGTATAAAGTCTTTATATTTCTAGAAAGTTTTGGTATATATTTTTAAAATTTCAGTTACTTACCATTAAGCATTTCAGTGTAAATCCCCTAAAAACAAGGACATTCTCCTATGTAGACCTTAATACAATCCCCCCACTCAATAAATTTAACATTTATGTAACACTGAGGTATAAGATTCATATTCGGTGTTTTCCATTGTCGCAATAATTTTTTCCAATAAGTTTTGATGTTTTAAAAAAACACCTCCTAATCTGTTGTCTGTTTATTACCCTTGAAGACCACATCACAGAATCTGTAATTTTGTTATGAAATGCATTACTTTTCTTCCTAAGGAGAGGTTTTGAAGGTCTTATTTAGAAGTTTTTGGCTATCCCCAAATTGCACAGATATCTTTCATCAATTTCCTCTCTTAGCTTTATAGTTTCACCTTTCAAATTAGGTGAAACTCCTAAGTGTGGCTCATTTTTATATAGGGTAAAAAATAGGGCTTCAACTTTTTCCCCCCACAAACATAATCACTGTCTAAAGTCGTAACATTTTAAGAAAAACATTGAATCATTTAAAATGGAAAGAGAACCAAAAATTTTTTTCCTCACTGAAGAAGTGAACATCTAATTAACAGCGAGATGTACAGTTTGGAGTGGTATAAGGTTGTCATTAACAGTTGTATATCAGATGGATGATTTAGATGCCAATGGCTTCCTGTAGCAACATCACAAAGGTATCCATAAATAAGTATTTGTTAAAAGATGAAAAAAATCTTAACTGATTTAAAATACTAAGGTTTTTATTTTTAAAACAAGTATGAACTTCAGTTAATTCCACTTATTTACTTAATATCTGAGTTAGGCAAGGAATTCATAACAATCTTATATACCTTTATATTGTGGAAGTATATCCCTTCATGAGTGATTAACAAGAGGAAATTCATAAGTTGGAGAAAGAAAAGGTGAACAAGTAGGTAAAGACAGCTGCTGAGTAGAAGAAAATTTTTTTATGAATTATTAATATTTAAAGATTTTGCAGTAAGCCATGCACCTGAGTATATGTGTTCAGCTAACACTGAAATTGCTCATTAAGCTCAATCCCTGGTTGGAGGGTGGATGTGTATGTGGGGTGGCAAATTTAAGGGACTTTTTTCATTCACATATATCAGAATACTGTGTTGTGAAATATATAAACTGAATGTCATAGAATGTTTTTTTTAAACTTCTACAGGTGGAAATTTTCGTTTCACCTTTATGTATTTATCTATGGAGTCCGGTTCCTGAAGAAGGTAGGATCTGCCAAGTTACTTCATATAATTCTTATGTAATTGTAAGTCTATATCTCATTTTTTTATGTGTGACAGTAGTAGTATTTTAAACAATCATAACAGGTCTTCATAAGAATGTGCATTTTTCTTCGACTTACAAAAATATCTGTAGTTTATTCTTCTATGGTAAATACATTTTTAGGTAGATACCAAAAATATCTTTGAAAATGATTTATTTTGCCAATGAAAGATGTTGCAACTCCTCTGACCATTGTAGTTGGTTACTTATTACTTATGTGCACTAAGAGCCTTATAAAATCCATCTGATGCTTTGAAAGAAGTTATACAGCTTGAAAAAATCAGTTGTTACAACGCCAGTTACCACTGTAATCTTTTCCAGCAGAAATTATGTTTTAGTGGGTTGCATAGCTATTAACAAGGCAACACCAGCTGCTGGTGGAAAATTGAGTTCCTTTTGTACATTGTGTTTCCCCTGCTGCTCTTTTGCTATTCCTGCATAAACTGAGGCATCTTTATCCATGGAAGTAATTCTCCCAGGCTGCCATGGCCTTTTTCCTGGCTATTTCAATTCTGAATGGCACTACTAAGTTAGGCTGCTTAAATTCAAGTCTCATGAAGACTTAACTTCTCTTAGTGATGTGCATACTAACAATACTAATATTGCAGAAAGTTGGAAATTGTTTTTAAAACTTTTATAGTATTGAGCTTTAAAGTAAAATCAATGTTATCTTTATTTAGTAGAGAATTTTTTCCAAAGTGGGCATTGTGCCAAGTGTCATGTCTTACTAGTAAATTTTCATGTAAATATTGATGTGAAAACTTGCAAATGTTGTTTTTAGTTTTAAAGTCTGAGTTATCAGTTAGTGTCTACCTGTGGTAAATTCTATTACAAATAGTTGGTTGGTTTTTCAATATCATATTTTCCTAGGGAGATTATTCTTTTTACCTGTTGTCTTTTCCTTTAGTAAGTATACTTATTTTTCACTTAATGAGGCTACATGGCCAAGAGACCATTTGAATAGATTTTAAAGGATGAAGCTCTGTCTGTAGGCTGTCTGAATATGAACAAATTTTCAACTGGGGTACAGAAACGAGGTGGAAATGGCTATTTTTGGAACCCTACTGTTCTGGTTTTCAAATTTACTTGTGTAGGGAGAAAATGGAAAGAATGATTTAGGGCTCCTAGACTCACAACTTCACTACCTTGGAAGAGGAAATAGCTTTGGATGGAATTTCAGTCGACAAGGGAAAGTTGTGTTTCATGGGAATGTCAAGTTGCTAACTGAGGTCAAGATTTGGAATTCATGTTGGGGTCTGGGGGGCGAAGGGCTTTGACGGTAAGCAAGGAAAGATGGTGAGAGCTGGGAGCACTTCTGTGCCCTTTTCCCTACATCTGTGGGGATATGGTCTCTTTTAGTCTATCTACAGCAAGCCTGGCCATCTGTCATCAGAACAGGAAGCACTTTGACACGTAGCTCTGTTTCTCTCAGTCCCCAAACAGGCTGAAGGGAACAAGAATAGCTTTTATCTCCCAGCCCTCCCTGGCTCTGTAGAAGGCAATAAGGGGGCTTGTCAATGGAATGTTTGCTTGGAAGTTGCTTTTCCTTAAACTACCCCGGTTCCCTATCAGCCTGCCTCTAGTTATAACAAGTACTTAAAAAAATGAGAAGAGAACTGGATGTTACTCTTCTTGTAAAATTATTTGCATTTGGGGTTTCTTCCTCTGAGAAGCTCTTGATTTTGGTTGAGTCTGTAGTTTAATATCAGTCCTAATATATGCTGGTAATGTGTACATAGAATCCATGTAATTGAACCAGCTGTGAAGGACTTTATAAGCCATTTTGTCCAACTCTCTTACTTCACAGCTGGGGAAGCAGAAATCCTGAGAGGATAGGGAGCATTTCAGAGGTCACACAGTTAGTTTATAAAGAATTGAATCTGAAATGAAACATGCATGGCTGTCTCTTAATCTAGTACTTTCCCCCATGTACCAGCTTGCCCTAACTTACAGCGTGATTTCCAGATGATTTCCTTCTTTGGTTAAGTTAGCAAACTTGACCTCATGTAGTCATTGTTTCCATTTATGGAACTTTAAATACTTTAATGGATATTTAAAATATATTTTCTAGTAACTTTCTTGGAATAGAAAGTGTATTTGGTCATCTAACAAGAGGAAAAAATATATATTGGCAGCATCAGTTTACATATCAACTGCAAGAACTATGACATAATGGCATAGATGATAATGATAATGATAATATCATTCCAAGTTTGCTTAATACCCTAGGGCACCACACTACCACCATGTGCTTTATCAGAGGCTTTATTTCTATTAAATCCCCAAATATCTGGAGATATAATTATTTAGTAGGTGTGATATGATGACTTTTGTGGAAGG